>LPNX010137978.1:212401-291277 GCA_001517045.1 Pseudotsuga menziesii
CCATAAATCAGAATGCACTAGTTCTAATTTCCTACTTGCTCTGAAATTAGATTCATGGAATGGCATCTTACTATGTTTCCCTAATATACATGCATCACATTTTTTCTTCTCTTTGGGAATGGTGGGAAAACCAAATACACCATTCTTTCTCAACAAACAAAGACTGTTATAATTTAGATGACCAAATATTGCATGCCACAATGAACTAGATGACATATTACCTTCTCCATGCTGAGAGAGGTAGGCATAGTTCTGAAATCTTGCGGATGAACCCTTGAGCTTCAGTAGCTTTCCATCTTCGTATCCATTCATGATGACTTGGTTGTCAGAGAACTTTCTTATTTCAACGATTCCATCAAACATGTGGATGGAATGGCCTTGCTATCGAATTTCCACCATGGACAGCAAGATTCTCTTTAACTCTGGAAGATAAAGAACGTTCTTCAACAAGAAATCAGGGAATCCAAGCATCTTCATTCGAATGGTTCCCATTCCCTTTGGTTTAATACTTGACTTATCTGCAAAGTAAACTATGCCATCTATTGTTTCATTAAGTTCTTCAAAACAATCTTTTCTAAATTTCATGTGTGATGTTGCACCAGTATCAAGCAACCAACAATCTTTGTAAGATGAAAGTGAAGTCATTTCATTAATTCCAAGATTACAATGTGCAACAATACAAGAATCAGAAGATTTACTAGCATCTTGATTTTTACTGTCATCTTTCTTCTGGTTATGCTTGTATTTTATGGAGTCCCATGAAGCCCAACACTGATCTGATGTGTGTCGAGTCTTTCCACAACGCTTGCACTGCAGATCTGATCTTTTGTTTCTGCCCCCTCTACCTCTGAAATTTCTTCTTCCTCTGCCTCTCTCTTTGCCAGAGAGAGTGGAACCAACTATTGATGATAAAGATTGCATCTTTTACAGCTATTAGTGTAGTTTACAATAATGAACTTAATATGACAAATAGAAAAACAATAACCTTACAGGTCTACAGTCTCTGCCAAGGTGATTTACAGAGAAAATATGCTGTCAATAAGTTCATAAGCAAATAACTCACCACTGGTGATGGTGAGGGAGAGGCACAGCTCTCAAAGAAACACAGGATTAGAATTATTTCAACACATCTCCATGTAATTTACTTTAGAGTGTTGTTTACATGGACAATTCAAATCTTCTTATGAAAAATTACAATAATACCTCAATCATAACTGTAACTTGCCATTGTGATTGTCTAAATGATGTGGATCTGGTTCTGCAACTTTTCTTCTTTTGGACCAGCTGTAGCAACAGCTGCAAGCTTTCTTAGACTAATCCTGAATCCTTTTTGGAAATTCAATACGGTCAACCAGCTGCAACTTTTCTTCACAATATAATTTCTTTTATGCACCAACAATCTTTGCAATGATTTCTAGTCTACAGTCTATTGCAACAAATAGGCTTACAATGTTGTGAACAAATTTTCTGCAACCTCCAAGCGATGATTTTGAAAAGCTTATAACAATCTCCTTAAAAATATAGTAAAACAAATGCATAGTGCAAATACTTTTCAATACGCCAGTGATATGACACATGTCTCCACAAAAGTGTGTGGAGTGTTGTCTTCACATACTCTCGTATATATACTACAGAAAATGAAGATATGCTGCAGAGAATCCAAAACTCAACAAAACAACCAAATATGTCACGGAATCAAATGTGGTCCATGATTGCATCTACATAACCACTATTAGAATCTAATAGTGATTACTAGAACAACACAATGGAAATTTAAACATACAACAGAAACACAAGGCGCAATGACCTACAGCTCCACGTAGGTAACT
The DNA here is from genome assembly GCA_001517045.1 of Pseudotsuga menziesii. Classification (NCBI taxonomy): domain Eukaryota; kingdom Viridiplantae; phylum Streptophyta; class Pinopsida; order Pinales; family Pinaceae; genus Pseudotsuga; species Pseudotsuga menziesii. Next base: position 214,231 of record LPNX010137978.1, read on the forward strand.
TCAAGAACTTGCAACGTTCTCCACCAGCAGTCTTAAACAGCAGCAATTAATACACTCACAGCTCGCATATCAGTCAATAGGAGAATGCAACAATCATGGCTTAGACACAGCTGATGATAACCGGGCTCTCTTCTTTGCCAAACTCTCACTTCTACGATCACGTTGGCTCATACTCCATGCAACATACTCCACGCAGGTCTCCACGCAGCTCCACGCAGCTACAGGCTCGGTCTTCACGCAGGTTTCCACGCAGATCTCCAACCAGCAGATATAATCAATGCACGCAGCAGTTTGGAGTTTAGGGTTTCCTTCCTCCACGCTATTTCAGCGTTCAATGCAGTCTTCTCACTATATCGCAGCCTTTAACATATATCTTCATAAAATCGCAGTCTCTTCATATCAGTCTTCAACGCATTCACCATGGTGTTCAGATTATTAGGGTTTCCTTGTTAGGTATACCAAGATTCAAACTTACGCAGCATACAACTCACAGCTTGCAGCATAAACTTACATCTCGCCTCTCATCTAGCTCGCAGCTTCAAATTAGGGTTTTCAGAAGATACAGAACCACGAGTTCAAACACAAGGAAGTCCCAACTATCAACATTTAATATTACGACTCCAAAAAAACTTCAATCATTCATCTCCACAAAACAATGTACAGACTCCTCATAACCCACAGAACTTACGCAGTGGTGAGAAATCAGTTCAACGCAGCATTAAAAGGATATAAGTGTGCACAGATTATAGTCTATGCAAAAATTAGACCATGGAACAAAAACTCCAGCTCGTGTTCACGGGTAAGAAGGTCGCAGCTTACCCATGGAATATAGCTCGCGTTTTTTTTTTGCAGTGAATTTTGTAAAAATAAGAACGAACTATGGGCATCTAGGCAACATGGTAGAAATCTAGATGGGGTTGAGCGGAGCGTTAGAATAGCCAGCGCATGCACCAATGCATGCAATCTGCAGACTGAGGAAAGCAGATGAATGAGCAGACTTGCAACAGGCAGGAGTTATGGAGCTCTGATACCACTTGTTAGGTATAACTCCCGATTCTATTCATTACATAGCCAAAAGCATTTATTTATACATTTCATAGGACGGTTGTGTTTCACCTTCCGCCCAGCCTTTTCGGCTTCCTAACTATTCAGTTTTCTTTATTTATTTACAATAATCCCTAACGGATTATATTCTAACACTACTAAACTTGGTGAGCCTCCTTTTGGCATAGATACTTGGAATGAAATATTCCCATGATTAAGGGAAACCATTCAAGGTGGTCATCACCACTTTTGCTTTATTAACACTATCTCCAATGGCTTCCAGTTGCTCCTTCATTTAGGATTCCCTTGTGAAGTGGGATTGAATCCTTTTTGACATTTTCATCTTCACATCCTTGAGTTGAGTTCTCAAGTTCATCTCCCTATTGATGTTATTTAATTCATACAAGTTGTTTAATGCATTGAACATATCATCGAGAGTCTTCAAGGAGAATACACGTGAGATCAAATCGTCTGTTACGAAGAGAAACTTCCTATGGCTTGGGGTAGACCGCAACAGACTAAATGACACCAGAAATCAATCCATTCCAATATGCAAGAGAAATAAATGAATCTAACACTAAGGGATGTGAAGCATACCTTATTCTGGATAGTTGATGTAGACATTAGAGGAATTTTGGGGTCTAAAATGGGCCTCCTAAGGAAAATAATAAAATAATAGTTAAAATAATAAAATAATAGTTAAAATAATAAAATAATATTGATTCATTTTGGAGGAAGAAAGAAAAAAACTACTTTTTGTGTTCGTATTTTCGACATATCTCCCTGTGTTTTTACTCAAATTTCGATCGGGAGAGCTTGTTGGATGCGGAATTTGATTCCGCATCCAACGAGCACCCACCCTGCATACTTTTGACGGACCCCGCTACCCCAAAAATAAGAAATACCTGAAAAAATGTGATGATGATGTCATCATCATGTTTTTTCAGGTATTTCTTATTTTTGGGGTAGCAGGGTATTTAAAAATGTGATGATGACATCATCATCACGTTTTTTCAGGTATTTCTTATTTTTGGGGTAGATGGGTCCGTCAAAAGTATGCAGTGTGAGTGCTTATTGGATGCGGAATCAAATTCCGCATCCAACGAGCTCTCCCGTTCGAAATTTGAGTAAAAACACAATGAGATATGTCGAAAATACGAAAAAAAAAAGTAGTTTTTTTTAATGACAAATATGTTAATTCAACCATTATGGCTGACTTATTTTATTAAAATTCTATTGGTTCTTGAATTCCAACTCACAAAAACTTATTTTGGCACGTTTTCTTATAAGGCCCATTTTAGACCCCAAATTTCCTCTAATGTCCCCATTGAGCTTTTCCAACATGCTTGTATTTATAATTCACTCTGAACAACAACAAATAAGACAAGCATGCTATATATCAAAGTGTTAGGCCTACTCTAGCATATATAAACCATCATGTATAAGCAAATATAACTACATCCATGGAAAAAATATTCATAGTTCTGCACATGTATTGGATAGGGAATGGATATTTTTATTAATAAAAATAGAGATAAAACAATGACAAACTCTTTTGGCACCTCGTCAAAACGTAGAAACCGAGTCCTCCACCTGGGCCTCCACCACTTAAATCCTCCATCTCAATGGAAAACTTACAAAGCAAATAAAATCTTGGAAAGAGTAGCACTGTGTGCTCCAAAGGGACAAAGGGATGCTGAATCAAGCATAAACAAGTGAGGAAACAATGAACTATAGTTTCCTTTCTCTCCAAATTATCCTCCTTCAATGCATCCAAGAGGATCAATATATATTTGTCCAATTGGTAATGGAGGGTCGAGTTCGAGCGTTCTCCAGGAATATGGAAGGCCAATAATCAAGTTATTCGGGACTCTATGAGGAAAAATCAATTTTTTTTAATCTTTATGCACATTTCCCTATGTACGTGGGTATTGGCTAAAAAGATGCGTGTAAATGCAGGTATTGGTTTAAAAGTCACATATACACATAAACATGTGTTTTTTAGGGACTTTCTTGGGACATCAAAGTATAATTTGAGCAAGGGGGCTCCAAGGAGTTTGCAGAGGGACATGGAAGGCCATAAAGATGTGATCTACTAGGTGTGGTAAAATTAGCTATAACAGATGCCCCCTAATGTGTGAGGTGAGAGGGGTAACATGATGGCCTAAATACATTATATTCATCCCAGAAGTGGAGTAATGAAGACCTAGGTGGAAGGACCAGGCACTCATCAACCCAATACAATGATACATCTCAGCATGTGATTGCAAATATACATGTAGCAGTCCCGGATACATAAGAGTAATGTGGCCATGAATAGGCATGATATACAAATGTCTTTCATGTGTGGTCATCACCATGTACAATATACAATGAACATGATCTCCATAATGGATGAAGATATCTAGTAATATACTAGAATCTGGTCTTGAGAGTTGACTTCTCATAAATACTTGCATGATCAAAGAGGTAGCATATGTGGAATGCCACCAAGCTCGAAGTTATTCTACCCAAACCGCTATGAGTACATGTCCCATCACGTGAATAAGGGTGTCAAGGTCGAGCATGATGGTCCATCATCTGATTACCAATCATTGATGTATACCGTTAATAGATGCGAGATATCCCATCGATAATGATAATGGGAATCAAGGTACAGAGTGCAATCTAACAAGTATGAATAGATGTGTTTAGGTCAAACACTTGAAAGAATCCATCGATCAGGGGACATTGATGTATTCCCAAAACTATCGACAACGAGAGATCATACCACTGATGACTGTAAGTCTAAAGGCACTCAAATGGACTCTATACTCCTATTCCAGAATAAATAATCTGAAGTCGATGGATGGAATCTATTGGAAGGAGGGAATTAGTGCATCCCCCTTCAACCAGCACGAGGTACTCAACAACGCTGGATAATGTGGAAGAACTCGAAAAAATAAGATGTGCACGAACTAGTAAATGTATCGGGAATGGCTGACATACAAAGACAATATAACTAAGGAATGGTTGACTCAGGATAAAACTTCCTTCAAACAAGAGCATAAGGAAAATGGTGACTGAATATAGGTATCATAGACTCAACATGCAAACTGGTACATCTTTGCGACACAGGAGGCATCAACAGAGGCTCCATAGGGACTGGAAGCATAACCGGTCGATGGAGAAAACTCAGAGTAAAGAGTACGCCTCCTATAGTCATACTAATAACCCAACCAATGGATGTGATATACAGTGCTCTGTTCGAAGACAACACGAATCGAAAGCTTCCAAAGATAATATCATTTCTCGTCCAGCTTTTTATGTTTTTTTATTTATTTTTTACTTTTTCAAATTAAAAAGCTTGAAAAAGAATAAAAGTGCTTATAGTATACAACTAGGAGGAGACGAGTGTCACAAGAAAGAAAACTAGTTCCATGCAATGGAACATACCTATGCTCAATGTAAGGAAGCATGTGTAGGATGAGGACACTCGGGGGAAGGTATCCTCCTAGTAAGGGATGATCAAGCTACAAAGGATATGTAAAAGGCTCTTCTTGGCTAGGATTGAGACAAGATTGGGCTACATGGATTATAACGCTAAAGCGGGGATCCAACATAAGGCTCAATAAGGCAAGAAAAAATCATGAAATGCAATTGCAACCTGATATACATGGGAGTCCCTATGGGAGATGGCCAGCATAAATTTCAAGAGGAGTATGGATCTCTTGCTCAAGGACATGGCAGGACTATAATGGACTCCCAAACCTAGACGAGGAATCTCGACATGGGTACCAAACTACAAAGTAGGATCTAACTAGGGTACCCATGAATAGGAAATCTCTACCACTTACATAATGCCACCTCTAATAGCAGTATGAAGGTTCCATGACATCACGAAGTGGGTTCGTACCTAGAGTTATGGAGAAATGGTCATAAGGCAATGCATAATGCAAGCGGATGTGGATTCCTAACCTTTATGCCAGTTCAAAATTATACCTATAATAGATACGAATGGGTCAAATTCTCTGTCAAAGTATGCTAAATCAGATCCCTACACCACAACATTAGACGAAAACAGTCCAAAATAGTCAACTACGGTCCAAACTATAGAGTGGTGGCTAAAAATTCAAATTGTTTTCTATAAAATAGTAAAAAACTCATTTCTCCCATACCATTTAGAATTTTTACCACACATAGTGCTTTTGAACTACGAACTTGAAACATTGATTTCGGGAGCTATGAGCCACAAAACCAGGAACCATCTGATCCAGGTAACTCTTCATCCCATCCTCTTTCATTTTAATGTTTTTCTTTTAATTTTCATTGGCTGAATTTTATTTTTGGAGCACCCTAAAATTAGCGTTTTCATCCCACGCAGAAAATCACTCGATTTTAGTGTATAGGGATAAGTATACGCGGGAAATCCTTCGATTTCCATGTATACATGCAATTGTTTGAGAAACAATCATGTATAAGGCCGCGCATACCAATTTTTTGGGTGAAAACTCATAAAACTCTCATTTTTCTGTGCAGGGTGGTTTTGGAATGGTGTGAACACGAGCATGAATATGTGGAAAGGGTTGTACAAGGTGATATAATGGCCCAACAAGCTTTGAGGGGATGTGGCTTATATAATTTTTGGCATCTTGGTAGCTTAAGATCCAAGCTAAGACTACTCCAGATGTTGGGGGACTACTGGGATCCAGATACAGAGACCTTCAAGATCGATGGGATGCCCTTCGGCCTTGAGGTTGAGGATATTTAAATTATTACTGGACTATCCCGTAGAGGGGAGGTAATCAATCTACGAGTTGTGGGGTTGGATATGGAGTCATAATTGAGGAGTATATTGCGATCTAATTCCTTCGAGACACCGAAAAGTTTGGGAATAATATCCTAGTGAACTCTATCCAGAACCTTGGCCTCAAGGCCATACTACTAGCACTAGGAAGGATTGTAGGGTAGGAATCTCTCCATCAGGATTCCATGAAATTGATTTTCTAAGCGGTGGAGTGCATGAGGCCCACCATCTATGACTGGAGTACCTCGTTGTTGGGTAACATGAAATAATAGTTGTCAAATTGCAAGATGGGTAGAACGCAAAACTTTGGTTTTTTCAGCATCTTGATTACATTCTTCTTTGAGCATGTACTGGGGATAAGCCCAAGAGTGGAGATCACTCCTCATGGTCCTTGGGATCCAGCTTAGTTGCGCTGGGAAAATGTGATGCGGAGGCTAGGAGGATGGCGAGTGGCTATGCCCTACCCACCTGAATTTTTCCACTGGTGGCACAGGAAGATCATAGCTATAGACGACTACCCTTATGAAGGGATAGAATTCCATGGAAATCTAGACATGCCTATTCCATAGGGATCCGCATATGGGACATAGATAACAATCCCAACTCTACTTTGTTTTGTATTTTTTTACATAATGAAATCAAAAAATGTATTTTTGGGTGGTGGCACATATTGATACCAGCTATGCATACGTAGATGTTGGTCCTAAATAGCCAGACGAATTCCCTTGACATCATTGGAGGGGGAGAGGTGATGATATAGTGGGTGCTGATGCAGAGCGTACTCTCCAAAAAATCCACACAAACTTTGTTCGATTGACGTACAGGGTGCCCATGGCGCAAGTCGAGTACTTTCCTGAGGCAATTCAATGATAGGTGGTAGGTGTACTACGCGCATGGGTTCATCTATTCAAACAACTAACTAGAGTTGTCGCGTGTTTTCATGATCAGCACCCTGCTCCACAGGCTTAGAGGACTATATGTACTTTTTTTATTAACCATGTAGTATATTTTGGTGTCTCAGAAGCCCCACTTTTCTATCATGACATTATGTATTATGACACCACTTTTTGGACTATATTTTGAATGAAAAATGATTATGATGATCGGTTATTTATATTTACATGTGTAATTGTGATGTGAATTCTTCGTTGTGTATGTATTAAATTCCAATCTAATACGTAATTTGCATATGAATCAGCAATGTGATTGTAGTTTCTTGGAATGTGAATGTATGTAATGTTCTCAAATTTCCGTTCTAACAACCTTACTCACGAGAATCTTCGTAATAAAGTTGGATCTCTAATACGATACACTCCATTTAACTGTAATACCACTAATTGTGAGTCAATATGTAACTCAAGTGACCGAATACAATGAGATATGGCATCACGTAATAACTCAATCATGACACTATATTCAGCAATGTTGTTTGATGAATGCCGAAGACATACACCTTCTGAAGACAAAAATTGACCCATAGGAGAATAGATCACCCATGCAGCTGGAGCTGAGTTCTAGGTTTGGTGGCTAGCACCATTAGCGTATCCTACATATACTCAAGACTCTATTGACATCTACCACAACAAATGAAAGCAAGTCAACAAACTCAATCACCACAAGAAGACCAAAACCAGACTATGCAACTGTACAATAATATACAAAGTATCAGCCTCGGCTGAGAATTAAGCATAGTATTTTTTAAGATAGAGCCCATTTATAGGTTTCGCCAAGGCTCTCCTCTCATAATAAACTATATTGTTAGCACCTTTCTCTAACACTCGCTTGACCACATAATTGCCATGCCACATGGGTTTAAACTTTCTTGCCCCTAACGGTTCACTAGCTTGGTCATACAAGAGGGCCAAGTCACCATCACGAAACTTCCGGGGATGGACAGACTTATCATATTGGGCTTTAACAGGACGCTTGTTTACCTCAAGAGACAATAAGGCATCTCAACGTTTCTCATCAAGTTTCTCTAGGTGGAATAGATGTTCCTCTAATGCAGAAGTCTCTGGAAAAAGTTCCATGGCTTTCTTCAAAGAAGGGATCTCGCATTCAATTGGTAAAATTGACTCCACACTATGCACTAGCTGATATGGGGAAAAAAAAGTGGAAGTATTAACTGCAATTCGGTAGGCCCACAAAGAAGGATATAACATGGTATGCCAATTGGTCTTACTTTGCATGATGGTTCTTTGGAGAATGGACTTAAGGGACTTATTCATAGCTTCAACCTGTCCATTCGCTTGAGGATAGTAAGAAGAGGAATGATCTTGCTTATATCCTAACTTTGAAGATAACTCAGCCATCATCTTGTTTTGAAATTTCTTGCCATGGTTAGTGAAAATCTCTCCCATGATACCAAATCGGGTGATAATCTGAATGAAGACGAAATACATGGATGTCTCACCGTCAGATTTGATAGTGGGAATATCCTCTGCCCATTTCATGAAATAATCAACAACGACTATGATATGATGATGCCCCCCAGTGGAAGCTGGGTTGCAATCCATGAAATAAACCCCCCACTTAGTGAAGGGACCAATGGTGATACTCAGATGTAATGGGGTAGGATGCGAGCGCATGTTCCATGCAAACACTTGGCAAGGGTGGAATCACTTGACCACATTAACACAATCCTTGAAGATCGACGACCAAAAATAATCTGCTCTCAAAATATTTTGGGCTGTAGAAAGCCCAAATAAATGACCACCACATGCCCCTCCCTGGAAATCATTCCACACAGCTTCAACCTATTCATGATTCAAACATTGACACAAGATGGAATCAACCCCATAGCGATACAAAGTGTCACCAACAATGAGTTAATTCTTAGCTACATGACGTAAACATCGATGCTCATCTCGTGAGAGGTGAGAAGGAACCTTCAAAGTTTTTAAATAGATGATAATATCCCCATACATGGGTCCATAATTGAAATGAGAAAAATATTCTCATCAACGAAAGAGTCTTCATTAATCTCCCCTTCATCCAAACTAGGAAAGTCTAATATGATCTCCACAAAAACCAACAATTTATTTGACTTTGCCAAAACAAACTCGAGATCAAATTCTTACAAAATTACAATCCATTTATTGTATTTCCCCCCTATCCTCTATCTGGTGAGGAAGAACTAAAATGGATTGATGTGAGCCACAACAAAAGTTTAGCGAAGGAGTATGTAAGGTCTCAAATGTTCGACTGCATGGACGGTAGCTAGGGATAGCTTCTCCACATGAGTATAACGAAGTTCAACATCAATGAGGTTTCGGATAAGATAATAGATGACATGCTCTTGGAGCTGCTCATCCTCTTGAACCAAGAAGATTCCAATCGTCTCCTAATACGTGGCCACATATATCAAAAAATCACGATTGTAGTCAGGTGGACTAAGAATGGGGGCCGATGCCAAGTATTTCTTCAATGCATCGAAAGAATCTTGGGCTCGCTCATCCTAGATAAAAGGTGTGTCTTTATTCCGTAAGCACATGAAACCCTTGGTCAAATTGGAGAAATTGACAACGAATCTCCATAAGAAGTTTTCCATCCCTTGCAAACTATGAAGATGTCTAATAGTGCGTGAGGGAGACAATTGAAGTATTGCATCAACATTTAAAGGGTCGACCCTAATTCCCTTCTTGGAAATAATAAACACTAGTAAGTGACCTAATTTCATGCAAAAGATGTACTTTTGAGGATTTAACTGGATTTGATATCAGCGGCATCTTTCGAAAACCAAGTGTAGATGGTCAGGATGATCCACTCTCAAATGAGAGTGAGCACCTAAATCATCAATATACACTTCAGTTATTTGCTTAAGGTCTTGAAAATCGAAGGTCATAGCCCGTTGAAAAGTAGCTCTGACATTTTTAAGGCTAAAATACATTCTCCGATATGCAAATGTACCCCAAGGACAAATGAACACCGTTTGATGTTGATCCTCAAGTTTGATCTGAATTTGAATATACCCTGAAAATCCATCCATAAACGAGAACACCTTGCTTCCCGCACACTCATCTAAAATCTGATCAATAAATGGTGTGGGAAAGTTATCCTTAGGAAAAGCTCAGTTTAGGTCTCTGAAATCAGTGCATACATGGATAGTTCCATGTTTCTTATCAACCGAAACTGGATTGGATACCCATTTAGTCAAGGGAAATGGATAGATGAAGCCAGCCTTAAGCAACTTCTCTATCTTTTCCTTAATAGCTGGTGCCTTATGAGGATTCATCACACGTAATCATTGTCAAACAGGTCTAGCATCCAGATAGGTTTTAAAATCATGTTCAACAATACGAGGGTCTATTCTTGGAATTTCCTCATACAACCAAGCAAAAAAATCTCGAAATTATTTGAAGAGCTTGGTGTACGCTTCAATCTCATCGGGGGAACAATAGGCCCCAATGTGCACATTTTATATCTTTCCATGAGTTTGAGAAATGTTTATAGGGATGGTTGGTGACAAATTGGCCATGTTCCCTTCGGAATACTTACTAGGAGTTCCTAGTGGGATCACGAGACTACCAAATTTCTTGCTAAGGATTTCCCTATAGTCCTAACACTTTATACATTCAAGCTCAGGAAGAAAGTAAGATCTATGATGTTACTCTCCCCAAGGTTATTCTATACTAGACATAGCTTCAAGAATAGATTCATTCATTGGAAAAAATTCATTGAAGTAGTCATGTGAGTGAGATGATGCAACCGCCCAAGCAGTCAGTGCATAATGGTCCTCCTCCTCCGTCCGTGAAGAGGAAGGACTAGGATCTACAACGGGACCAATATTAGCTTGATAAGACACCAATGTTGTATATGATGACATGTCCATCTTGGTAGGTCTAGGGTCTTAATCCGAGGTGATTGGAGAAGGGAGAGTCCAAGGATCTTCCAAATGCAAAATGAGAAATGGAACCAAACTCAACGATGACGAATCTCTACCAAGGCTAGAATCTATAGTAAGAATTGGTGCGAAAAAATTGAAAGTTCCCATCAACGATGGATACATTCCCACCCTAACATTCTCAGTTTTCGACTGAGAATTATCAATGACTGGGATAGTAGCTCCCAATGATGCTTTCGTATTGGAATTATCAAAATATTTTTTATTGGTTGTGACAATCCTCCTTTCAAACAGAAAACAAATAACTCAGAAGAGGGATGATGCGATCGATTTCATATTATAAATCCAGTTACGTCCCAGTAAAAGGTTATAGTTGAGGGGCGCATCAACCACCTGCTACACTCAAATTTTGTCACCAGCATGTGATAGAATCACTAACACTGATATTTGTCCTCAAATCCCAAACTTGAAGTGAAACATGCTCTAGATGTTGGTTTTAACATACAAAAATTTAGCACCGCTCTTACCCTTAAGCAGATAAGTGGTACCTTAGACATCACCGCCCAAGTTATGTGGAAACTAGGTGATGCCACCGCCTTTAACCATTGTTGTTGGTGTGGTTCTCACCCAACATCACTCTATCATAAAGGAGTATAAGCGGTGCCCTTGGTAAAAAGTGAAAAAAGGATGTTTCACGAAGCTTCTAGATCAAAAGCCTCATGTCTAGCCTTATCCCTACTCACCTGGGTCAGTTAAGCTCGAGATCCTTCATTCGAGCATCTCATGGCCACCTCACTCACCAATTTATCAATCATTCCTATCCCTTTGAGCCTATAAATACAAGCTCATACTCCATGGTTGAGGGGGACAAGAAAGAAGTAAAGTTATGTTGTTGAATTAACATCCTAGCCTAATCCATTAGAGAGCATAGAGGAGCAAGTTGGAGCTGTCGGGGATGAGGTGCTAGTATTGTGAAGGAGTGCATCGACACTAATGAAAAATGGTTGTAAGCTCTTTCATTCATCTATTAATGCAAAGTTGATTTCCTTCCCATATATCTGTTGTGTTATAATCTCACACATATATTATTGGATTCCTTAGTCACTAATATGGATCTATGGATAGTTTTATGGTATATTTGATGTTGTTGTATGTTTGATGTGCTTTTGTAGGTCTACAGGTATTTCATTAGAGTTTTATTCCAGGCATCTATAGCTTTCAGGGAAAGTATTCAACTTAGTTGTTACTCATTTGTTCTGGATCTGAACCATTCAGACCAGAGGAACAACTTATGTCCGCAGAAGGTGCTATATTCTTGATAACAAGTTTGGTGACTCTACTGGGGAACAGTTAATTTGATCTGATCTTCCTCAGTTTTTCAACTACTCTTGTCTGAATCCAAGCTCTATCCTTCAATCTTTGCAGTCATATCTACATCTGACCTAGTGAAGTTTTGGTTTGAAATATTTAGATCTCTTCAGATCCGAGTCACCTCGACTTTATATGCTCTGTATTATCGTTGATTCATCAGTTTTGTAGATTTTTTGCAATTTTAACTTGATTTTCTCACTCTCCTTGGGTTTTGGATTATTACAGGGAACCGTGCATGTGCTTTAGGAAACAAGCGGTGCCACTTCCTGATTCCAGTTAGAAATAGGTGGTTCCATCGCCTAAGTTTAGTGAACAAGAAGCGGTTCTGATTTGAAACCGCTCTGTCAACAACCCCTTTGGCGTGGTTCCAGGTAGGCCTGTCCCAAACCTTGATTTTTTCAAATTTTTGTAAAATATTTGTGATTTTTGGATTTTTGTGTGTTCAGTTAGTTTTGTCTAGACTTGTTTGAAATTGCCTGAGTGATTGAAATCTAAAATTTTTATGTGGAAATTGTTGGTTTGTCAAAAAAAGCTAGGTTAGATTCATCATTTATGCTTGTAAGTTTGTTCTAAAAGGAGTTTTTGGAAGTTTTATATCAGATTAGATCTCTTCCTGTTACAGACTAGTACTGAAAAGAAAGACTCCCTTAGATTAGTCTGCTTGCTTCTATTTTTCGTTAAGTGTGAGAAAGACTTCTTTTCGCTCTGAAAAAAGAAAATTTGTTGAGCCTAGGTTATTGTTTTATTGAGCTTAAGTCACTGGCTCTCTGATTAGCCTCACAAGATTTTAGGATCCCTTTGTTCTTTTGTCTCTTTTGCATCATCATCTCATCAAAAGGAAAAAATAGCAATGGTTTAAGTTAGATCTTTCCATGTTTTAGAAAAATAAAAAAAATAGCTCGCATATGCATATTTGGGTGTTGTTTGTCTTTCTTCTTCATTGAAAAGAGATCTTACACTACCTGTTTGATTTCAAAAGAGTTGATTTGAAGAAGTGTTGTTTGATTGTATGCTCGGAAAAAGGATTTTTAGTATAGTTGTTTGGGAAATTTTTGGTTTTAAAGCAAAATTGAAAAGAAAACACTTTCTCTCCTTCCCGTAATTAGGAATACTGAATGGTAAAGTGAATGAACTCGCATTTCATTTTTGCATGGTTTTACTTTTGTATCAAAACCTCATGCATTCACCTAACCGTCCACTTTAAAATTAACGGTAGTTATAGGATTAAAATTTGTATAGAAATTTGAGTGATAGGTTAGAGACATGTTCGGGCATCGTTAAATGTAGGAGCTGTCGTTATTTGTCCGCACTAAAACCCAGGACTCGCATGGTTCTTCCATGTACCATCGGTATATTGAACGGCCTTTCACGTACCCTTCAGGTATATAGAAAGGTACTTCACATACTTGATTGTATATCAAAATTCCCCTTGTGAACGGTTGTGCATTAGATAGCACTACTACCGATTTGAGCTCCCACGTACCTTGAGGATATCAGGAAACCCCACTAGGATACCTTATCTATCTGAGAAAATCCCTTTGGTCGTCTTGTGTGGAGCAATACACCAAAAACAACATTCGAAGATAATAATAATCATGTACCCTTGTGGTATATCGCGAGTTGTATTGACTTGACGATCCTGGTGAGAGAGACCAACCATTTGAGCTCATCTTGTCGTTTGAATTTGCTTGTTGGCCTATAGATTGAGTAGGAGAAAGTTTTTTGGTGTTTTTTTTCTTAGCTCTGAAACCCTAGGTTATATTAGTGACTGTGCAATCTGGCTGAGTTTCATTTGAGACAGTTTAGAAGAACATATGGCTTACCACCCGACTTTCCTCCTGTTACAGGAGAAGGTCTAATGGAATCTACTGACCAAGGAGCTACAACTACTTCCCATGTGGAAGAGAACCTAGTTGTAGAAAGTAGAGACCAATTCGCTCCTTATGTTACTCCCTTGATCCAACAACCTCCTGTGGCTGACACTTCTTTCCATGGTCCTGTGGAAGGTCGTGTTGATAGTCCTGTTCATCCAGATTATGGTCCAGATGCTCCATTTTGGGGAACTTCTATGGGATAGGCCATTTCTTCATTTGGAGTACATAGGCCCTCTCCTGAACATTCTTCACCAAGTGAAGAGGACTATAGACAAATTCAATCAGCTATTCACCGTGCATAATATTTTCAGGAGAGAATGCAGAGATTAGATAATATCTTAGCAACCCCAATCCCTCATAAAGAACCTATGTTGGCTCTTCTTCCTCGTAATACAGATCCTTCCAGCCATATATCGTTCACTAGTTGATTCTATGAAACCTATTGATCCCATTGAGACTCACACCACCCAGGTCAAAATTTCGACCCTATGGTTGCAAATTTTAGGTTTGTTTCTAGTCCTCCTAGGTATTCTAGATATGGGGGGAAACCTTCAACTCTAGTTTTGTCAGTACCTTATAGTGTTGAGGGGAAACCCCTGGAATGATCTACGTTACCTTTTGGTGGAGTTGCTACTCATAATATACATTCCTCTGATGCAAGCACATCCACAGTTTACATTCCTCATACAAATATAGTTAACCCTCCATTGAGTTCAGGTCAACCCTTAGGGGCACAACCTGTAGTTAATCAAGCTTCTTGGGGGTATGGTCACCTAGAAAATCAAGTACCTGTAGGAAATATGAATTACCAACCTACCCCTGCAGGCATCTCATAAACTGGAATTCCATATCCTGGAAATACTTTTACTCCATGGGGGAAACCCAACTGGTCCTACATGCCAGCATTGGGAGGAATACCTATTCATGTGGTTGGAGGTACCGTAGGGACACCTTATGGAGGTCCTCCCCCTGCGGGTCCTGTAGGTCCACATTATGAAGGCCCTCCCCTTAGGGGGCCTAGTGTCCCTCCTCCAGGTGGTCCCAGAGGTCCTGGTGGTCCTCCTCCTAGTGGTCTCGGAGGTCTTGGTGGTCCTGGAGGTCCTGGTGGTCCCAGAGGTCTTGGTGGTCTTCCCTTGGTGGTCCCGATGGTCCTGGTGGTCCCAGAGGTCCTGGAGGCCCTCCTACTAATCCTCCTAATGGCCCTAGTGGCCCTAACCTTGGATGTATATCTTCCAGAGGTTCATCGTCTCATCAGCCTTTTCAACAACCTGTGTATCAGTCCACTTATGGTCCTACTGGTGGTTACATGCCTTATCATTATTACCAGTATGTTGAACCAAATCGTCAGTTACTTTTCCTAGAAAATTTGGACTTTCCTGATTTGTCCAAGTTGATCAATGACCCCATTCAAAACAATCCTTTGTGGCCCCCCATTCCAGTCAAGTTACCATCGGATATTCTGAAATTCGATGGAAAGCAGGGAGATGATCCCAAAAATCACGTTATGACTTTCCATCAATGGTGTTCGTTAAATTCCTTGATGGATGATTCTATTCGATTGAGACTCTTCCAGGGCACTTTCACTGGTACAGCTGCGAAGTGGTATATCAAACTTCCATGACACTCGTTTGTGGATTTTAGTGCTTTGGAAACTGTCTTCCTCACACACTTTTAGTTACGTCCCATTCGCTACGAAATGGGTACAGACCTTTTGAACTCTCTACGTCAAAATACCTCCACACACATTTCAGATCATATTCATGAGTGGAGAAGGTGAATAAGGCTCATTAAATCTCCTATCCCGGACCAACTCTTAGCTGATTGGTTTACGAAGTCTTTATTGCCACCCATTGCCTGAGATGTGGTTATGGGGGGTGCTGTTACTGAAGAGGAGGCCATTAGTCATGCTCAGTATCTAGACTTGGTGTATTCCCAGTATGGAACTTTGTATGACCTTATTCCTCAAGATCCTCATCCCAACACGGACTCGGCTAAGCCACCTGTAAAAAATCCTGTTGATGGGGTTATCAGTTCAATCCAGCCTCCGTCAGTAGTAAAAGATTCCAAACAACCCAGTCCTTCCACTACTGCTCCTTCTAATCCTACGGTTTCCACTGAGGTGAATGCTATTCAAAGTACACAATCATACTGTAGTAAGAAGAATGGAAAAGGTAAAAATAAGAAACCCAGAAACCAACAGGAAAATCCCAAACCTACGACCCTAGAGAATGACAACATTAAAGGAAAAAACAAAGCTAAATATCATTTCCTATTGTGTGGTGGCGATAATTTCAAGAAGGAGTGTCCCTGACATGATGAAATTAATAAGTTTTTAAAGAGTAACCCTGCACAGGCAATCCTTACTGATCCTTTTCCTTCTCAGCAACAAATGGTAGACCACATGTCTAACCAGGGAAATTCTAGTTCTACATAGGAAATTCAAATGATGTCGTCAGAAACTATTAATATAGCAACTCGAAGTCAATCATATGACAAACCTAAGGAGAATAAAATCAAGAAACCTTCTCCAGATAAAGCTCCTTCTACTGGTTCTCCCGCATCCTAGTCTAATGGTCCCTTAACAATCGAGAAGCCTAATATCAACATTATTTTGAGTCCACCCAAGAGTACTCTTAGGAAGGATGTTTTTAACCCTAATGCCCGAGATACATAGTTCTATAATGTTTTAGAAGACCTAGCTCACGCACCATGTGCAATGTCTACCTTAGAAGTACTCCAAATATGTCCCACGCAATGCAAAAACTTATTGACTGCCTTAGGAGCCATGGACCCGAGTGACACAAATCTGATTCATTTCAATCTGGAGAACCTCAAACCTAGATTACCTCACCAACTGGATTTTTAGATCGTAATGAGAGTAGTTGGGAAAAAGGTCTTTAGGACTATTTTAGATGAATATGCTTCAACCTCATTTTTGTCTCTGTCCTATTGGAAATCCATTGGCTCTCCCGAGCTTGTAAAATCATCGACAACCCTAAAATCCTTTGATGGAAGAGGTTTCCAGCCCCATGGCCTCATGCCAACCCTTTTAGTAGAGCTAGGGGAAATTTTTTTTTCCATTCAGGTGGAAGTATTTGATGCCCCGATAGACTACAATCTTCTCTTAGGAAGAAATTGGTTTTACGCTATGACCGTTGTCGCTTCGATGGTGTTTAGAACCCTCCAGTTTCCGCATTTGGGAAGAATTGTGACGATTGATCAACTTGATTTCTATATGCTAGATGTTACTACCCCTATGGAAAATAATGTCCCTTTGATAGGTCAGTCCCCTCCTCCTTACCAGTCGATTAGGGTAGGGATGTTGAAGGACTCCGCCCTCATGGGCGTGTTTCCATTAGCCCCTTCTAGCATAGAAACGAAAATAGTTAATATGATATCTTTGTTATGCTATTATCCTAAGGGTAAACAAGTTTTTGAGACATCCTCCCTCATCCTGCATGAAGCATTTTATGATGCCATCCAATCTGTTTTTTATGTTCCTATAGATGATCTTCATCTTATGGCTTCAGATCCTTACCACCTACCCTGCTGGTCAGAAGCTTCGCTTCCTATTTTGGATTATCTCTCCCAAAATTTTCCGTCAGATGAGTCTAATATAGATATTATGAATACGAATGAATCAGTATGGGAGGATCACCATCACAGATCCTTGTTCCTCCCTAATACCAGTTCAACAGATAATGATTTTGTATCTCTCTTGGGTACTGATATTGTCGATGTTCCACAAACACCTGTCTTGTTGCAAGAGTCTGAAGGCAATTTATGCAACATTACCAAAATGGCTCCAATCAACATATCGGTCAAGTCTGTAACTGTTGAACATGTTCACATTGGGAAAAACTGTTCAATAGACAAAACTGAAGAGTATAGAGCACTTTTTAAAGAGTTCCAAGACATTTTTTCCTGGTATTATGAAGAAATTCCTGGGATAAATCCATCTATTGTGGTCCATGAGATGAAAACCTATCCTACAGTTAGACCGGTGAGGCAGAAATTGAGACAAGTCCATCCGTGGAAGGCTACGGATGTCAAAGCCGAAGTCGAGAAACTTCTGAAGGCAGGATTCATCTATCCTGTACCCCTGACGGAATGGGTATCGAATATCGTTCTTGTGAACAAAAAGTAGGGAACTATTCAAGTCTGTATCAATTTTCAAGACCTGAATAAATATTTTCCTAAGGAAAACTTTCTAACTCCACACATCGATCAGATTATTGATAACTGTGTTGGGAGTGTCATCTTCTCATTTATGGATGGCTTTTCTGACTACAATTAGATTGATATATTGCCTGTTGATCAGCATAAGACGACATTTATATGCCCGTGGGGGACCTTTTCCTACAGGAAGTTACCCTTTGGTTTTAATAACGATGGGGCCACATTCTAGCGCGCTATGTCCTAAGCATTTCATGAAATTAAGAACATCATTTACAGGTACCTCGATGATCTCCCTATGCATTCACAGCAATGGGAAAACCATCCTCAACATCTTAGAGACATTTTTCTGAGATGTCTCCATTACAAAATAAGGCTGAACCCACACAAATGTGTTTTTTTCGTTGAGATGGGACGTCTCTTAGGATTTGTGGTTTCCAAAGATGGTATTCGAATTGATCCATTAAATATTGCTGCAATACTCGCTCTACCTGCCCTGACCAACCTGCTTAAACTCCAAAGTTTGCAAGGGAAGGCAAACTTTCTTTGTCGTTTTGTTTGTAACTTTGCTAAGAAAATGCATCGTTATATGTGTCTCCTTAAGAAGGATACTCCATTCTTCTATGATGACCAAGCCTAGCGAGCCTTCGATAATATTAAGCACACTTTGACCCATTCACCTATGATACACCCCCCGGATTACTCGAAGGATTTTCTTATGTATGTTGCTGCCTCTACTACTACTATCGAAATGGTTTTAGCCCAAGAGGAGCAGAACGTCCTAGAACATGTGATTTACTACGCCAGTTAAAATCTTCTCAATTTTGAAACTCGATACTTGCATGTGGAGAAGCTAGCATTGGCTACGATCATTGTTGTCCAAAATTTTCGTCACTACATTCTGCTTCTCACCACTACCGTACTCACAAACCAAAACCCTATGTACTACATCCTGACTCGTCAGGTGCTAGGGGGAAAATACTCCTGATGGATTGTCATTCTACAGGATTTTGACCTTGAGTTTTCCAAAGCTACTTCAAATAAATCATTAGTATTTTCAGAGATGATGTGTGACCTTTCGTATGCTTTAATGGATTCTGAGCCTAGTGATTCATTCCTGGATGAATTTCTATTCCTAATAAGCACAACTGATCCGTGGTATGGAGATTTAATCATTTATCTCTAGACACAACATTTTCAGCCTACTATATCTCAGGATGATCATCTTCGCATTCGTCACCACGCGAAGTAATATCTTATCATCAATGATACATTGTATAGAGGTGGTATAGATACCATTATCCGATGATGCCTCACCCATGATGAGGTTGAACAGGTTCTTAATGAATTCCATTCTGGAGCATGGAGGTCATCTTTCTGGGATGGATACAGCTCAAAAATACTTTGCGTTGGCTATTTCTGTCCTTCTATCTTTAAATATTGTCATGAGGCTGTTAAGAAATTCCCACCTTGTCAACACTTTTATCCGAAAAAGTGCACCCACCCTGCTCCATTACACCCTGTTATTGCCATTGGCCCTTTTTTCAAATGGGGGATAGATTTCATGCATTGTAAGCCTACCTCAGCTAGGGGGCATGGTTACATCATTGTAGCTGTGGATTATTTCACTAGGTGGGATGAGGCTATGCCTACATATGTATAGGATGGTAAGACTGCCGCTCTCTTCCTTTTTAACCATGTAATAGCATGGTAATAGCTAGGTTTGGAGTTACTCAGTCTATTGTCACTGATCATGGATCACATTTCCCGAATCAGATGATGGCAGAGTTAAGTGCTAAGCTGGGTTTTCGCCATGAAAACTCAACTCCCTATGATCTGCAAGCTAATGTTCAAGTTGAGGCCATTAACAAAGTTTTGAAAAATATGTTGCATCGGATTGTTGGAGATCACAAATCCAACTGGCACCAGACTCTCTTCTCCTCTCTTTGGGATTATATAACTTCAGTGAAAAAAACGACTTGTTTTACACCCTTTCAGTTAGTACACGGACTAGAAGCTATCCTACCTATTCAGTGTCAGATTCCGTCTTTGAAACTTGTCGTTGAAATTCTCCCTAATACTTCTACCAAGGAAGAAAGGTTTTTATACTTGACCAATCTTGACGAAACTAGACGAGATGATGCCTTAGTCAATGAGGCACATAAGAAACACGTCAAGGTGCAGTATGATAACTCTGTCGAACTTCGCGTGTTTAATGAAGGTGACCTAGTCCTGACTTATGATCAGAGACATGATAAGCTAGGAAAAGGGAAGCTTGAATCAATGTGGTATGGTCCTTTTATCGTTTCAAAGGTTTTAGAGAAAGGGGCCTATGAGCTCGTGGATTATGATAGAGTCCCCTTTGGGCAACCTCGCAATGGGTTGTACCTGAAGAAGTACTGTGCCTAGATCATTCATGCATAGTACCTTGTATATATATGTACATTGTTTTACTTTTCAGTGTGTTTGAGTATTTTCAATATGGTTTTTAGTTTAGTGTCTAGATTGTTTATACCATGTTTTAGTTATGCAGATCAGATGGATTTTTATGGCTTCATTGATGGTGCTTACCGCCATACCTTGAACCTTGCTTCAGCTACTTGGGTTCTATATTCCCATGCACATGATATAGTCAATTCAGAGTGGTTTGTATCAGTCCTTCTATGAACAATATCAGCAAGTATGAGGCAGTCATAGGTCTTCTGACTGAGGCTGTATTCGGGGACATTCATGACTTGGTAGTTTTGATGGACTCACAGTTAGTGGTTTGTCATTTAAACTAGGTCTATACCATCAAAAATCCTATACTTCTTTGTCTCTATCAGAGGGTACATCTATTGGAAAGGTCATTTTAGGTTATTACTTATAGGCATATCCCTAGGGCAGATAATGCAGTTGTTGATTCATTGGAAAATTATATCCTAGATTGGTATATTTCCCATTCATAACATGAAAATCAAACATGGTTTAGCATATTGTAAATAAACAGCAAAATCATATAAAACTCATGTAAATACATTTTCCATTTGAAGAATATAAACGTCGGAAGTAAAAGTCTGTATATATATATATATATATAAAGTGTTTTACAAAAATAGATCATGAGACCTCATATGAAGCACTCCGGCTTTCAGGTAGCACAAAATCATACAAAATCCTGAAGCTATATCAGCTTTCAGTAATACATCATGTAGAACTATCTAGTGGTGCTCATGGTAGGATATGATAGCCTGCACTACTCTACATAGAAAACGGCTAAAATGACCAGGCACTCCTGCTGTGTGCCTCTGATATTGCATCGGGATATCATCGATGGATGCATCAGGTATATCTAGAGTCAACCTCTCCAGGTTCTCCTCCATCCCTCCCATTGGATCGTCGCCTCATTGAAAAAACCGAGCTCCTATTCGTCTGTCCAGTGGGGAAGATCCCACGGGTCGTGCCACTCCAACATCTGCATGAAAATATTTTGGTATGGTTACTATACATAAAAAATAAAAATAACATTAAAATGAAAAAACACAAATTGCCATCTTATGATTTTTGTTTCTTACCCATGTCTCCCCACTTTTCGTCAGGTGGAAGTGGTAGGTCAGGGTCTCCCCTAAAATCGGTACCCGCATACGCATAATCCTCAACCATGAGGATCTGATCGTTCAACTAGTGGAAAAATGGAGCCCCAAACTTCACTTTCCCTCTGCCTTCTCCTGTGCAGTCCATGATCCTAAGCCACCTTAGCATACGAGGGTCTCTCACCCCCAACTCAGTAAAAAACACTTGGGGCCTCAGATGAGGGACCTTCTCAAAGAAGAAACGGGCTAAGATGGAACCATAGCCAAACTGTTTTAGCTCTTCCTGTCGACACTTGGCCAATTGGTCCTTGAAGACCGGTAGTAATGACTCTACCTAGTTAAAGGCAGTAGGTGCCATAGCCTCTATCACATATAGCATGTGTGCCCTAGAATCCTGATGAGGCCCTTGGCTCCCAGCCAGTCTCTGCATGGTGAAAAGAAGAGTACGGAGAGGATCATCCCTCACTGCCTTAATGGGAATTTTCTTCCCCAAAGTTCTAGTACCAAGAAAGAAGTAACGGTCAATCAACTCTTGGGTGGTCACATCCCCTCCACGGGAACCAGTCAGTGAAATCGGATCGGCCCATCTCGATAATCCAGTCAAGAAGTAGATATCCTCTACCTCAACAGTCAAGACATGGGCTCCTACCTCGAAGTAGTGCTACTTTGGGTTCCACATATGGAGGATATACTCCAACAGTCACTCATGAGACACCATGCTAGGTGTGCGAAATAATTTGAGGAGTCCACAATTCTTCAATGCAGCTATACATCCCACATTTCTCTCGGTAAAAGCATCATCATTATCATGTTTCCATTCTTTCCATATAACCATTGTTGATCACTTGGAACCTACCAAAAACAATTAATGGACCAATTAGAAACACAATCAATCATTAAAATCAATTAAAATATTGTGCTTTTGCTTATCCATTCATTTTTCACCACTCATGGCTGGCACCGCCTGAGTGCTGTACAAGTTGCGCGGTTCTCATGGTGCACTGCCTGTCTTGTAAGGAGCAGTAGCAGTGCCCACATTGGATATTCAGGGCTTGCCTAAACAGCCCAATACCCTCACAAAATAAAAAATGGATGCTTTAAAAGGAAAGGCTAAGGTTTTGTCATTTATCTAGCACTGATGGCACTCAAATCAGACGGTAGAATCTTCCGGAGTCATCGACTAAAGATCTGGCTCAAATTTGCTCCAAAATGCTCTCACTAAGTGGTAAATAGTAAAATGGTTTGATTTGTACTATTTAAAATGACTTTTACATCTATTTTTAGGGTTTTTTAAAGCTATGTTGGTATTTTAAAATCATTCTTATTATTAAATCCATCTATATAGTCCACTAAATTCATTTTTTGAGAAATTAATGTCGTTTTTGAGTTTTGCGGATGTAGAAATGGAAACAATAAAGTCTATGGGGAGTTTTTTTTTTGAGTTTTTCCTACTTCCATAAAACGGAAAAAGTCCCTGAGCGTTTATTTTGACACTTTGGTCATGCTCTCAGAACTCAGTATCAAAGTTCCGATTCTTTTTCCGATTCTTTTTAGGCTCGTAAAACTTCTCATCGTAAAAAGAGACCTAATGGAGTCTCCTTTAAGCTCTTTTCGGACTCCCTATATATGAAAAGATTGTCAAGTACTTGTCTTCTTCATACTCATAAAAGTATTTGAAGAGTCGTCTCTTCGACGGTAGGTTATCTCTTTTTCGGTTCAGATAGACTATTTACGAAAAAGGAACACTCCAGCCAACCATGACTGGAAGAGTTCTCTTAGGTATTATTTTATACTTTTTTAGGCAGTAGAGACTAAATTATACGAAAAAGGACCCGTTGGAGTTTTCTTTCACCTTCGTTCAAACTCTCTAAACATGAACAATATCGAGTTTACTTTCATTGGACTTGTTAAACTAAACACTGAGAGACTCGTTCAGGGAACAAACCCCTCCTTTCTTAGGTTCATGAAATATATGGGAATGGAATTATCTTTGGATGAGCTAAAATGAGTGTTTGTTACCCTCTTTGGACTCGCAAAAATGAAAAGAGGCACTCATCAATCATGATGGGGAAATTAAGGGAAAGGAATCATTTTGCAAATCAAATGGCAGTTTTTTGTCACCTTTGAACAAGGCACTTGTCTGCATATCATTCAGTCAATTGGGTATTTAGGTGATTTACAGGTTGATCCACTTTCATGAGTCATGTCACTCCTTTGAGTCTTTCAAAAGAATTCATTGTCCACCGTTGTATTGTGTGTCTGCCTATTTAGTCATGCTGCCAAGTCTTTTGTCATGCCGCCCGATGTTCAAGGAGGAAAGAAGCTTACCTCTGAAATTAACACAGCTGTCGTGTCAGTACCTTTGAGTCGGTCATATGGTTACATTATCTACAACATTCCAGAACTTTGTTTTGAGTTTCGTGTCGTCGATGTGGGATTAATAATGGCCCTCCTTCGACGAGACTATTCCTGTCAACATCATCTCATCATCCAGGAATTAGTCTTAGAAACAAAATTTATTACCTTGAGATTTGTATACCTCAATGACAGATTCTCTCACTCTCGACATAGGTTTAAATCATTGAACTTTGATCGAAAGATTCCACTGGGTGTTCGACATCAAAACATCTATCCACACTCCGTATATTGTACTAGGGTACCTTGGGAATCATTGCCATCAATGGTGATTTCCCTTGCACTTGTTAATAGTTCACATCATTGGCCGATAATAAAGTGGTTTCTACCATGTTTGACTTCAAAACGTTGTAATCAATACTTTATGGAAAAAGAGATGAAGACCCTGGGTATTTGTTAAAAGCACTCATAACATTTTTCCCAGGTTGTGATGGAGTACATTGTGTGAAGTACCAGCATGGATCCACATTTGTATGGTCGTGGCTATGCTCAAATTTGCATCTGTATGACATAGATATATGTTGTATATCTAGTAGCTATGTCCAATTTTGAGTCCTCTATCACATGGATCTACGTTGTATTCTAGTAGCCATGGTTGTTCATTCCTCTCATGGATCTGCCTTGTATTGGTCTACAGCGATGATGAGGTTACATTTATTCATGAGTCAAAGTATTGATGTATTGCAGATGCCTACTCGATGACACTCTCCAATCAAGCTGTTTCTTACCTCGAAAGTGATAGCTTTCTCTATCAAAGTTCTCACCTATCGTATCTCTCTAGCCTCATGCTTTGGGGGGCATTCTGTTACACTCAAATTCTGTCAACAACATGTGATAAAATACCTAACACTAATATTTGTCCTCAAATCTCAAACTTGAAGTGAAACATGCTCTAAATGTTGGTTTTAACATACAAAAATTTAGCACTGCTCTTACCCTTAAGCAGATAAGCGGTACCTTATACAACACCGCCCAATTTATGTGGAAACCAGGCAGTGCCACCTCCTTTAACCTTTGTTGTTGGCACGGTTCTCACCCATCACCGCTCTTTCATAAAGGAGTATAAGAGGTGCCCTTGGTAAAAAGTGAAAAAATGAGGTTTCATGAAGCTTCTATAACAAAATCCTTGTGTCTAGCCTTATCCCTACTCACCTGGGTCAGTTAAGCTCGAGATCCTTCCTTTGAGGATCTCATGGCTACCTCACCCACCAATTTCTCAACCATTCCTATCCCTTTGAGCCTATAAATACAAGCTCTTACTCCATGGTTGAGGGGGATAAGAAAGAAGTAAAGTTATGTTTTTGAATTAACATCCTGGCCTAATCCATTAGAGAGCATAGAGGAGCAAGTTGGAGCTATCGGGGATGAGGTGCTAGTCTTGTGAAGGAGTGCATCGACACTAAGGAAAAATGGTTGTAATCTCTTTCATTCAGCTATTAATGCAAAGTTGATTTCCTTCCCATATATCTGTTGTGTTATAATCTCACACATATATTATTGGATTCCTTAGTCACTAATATGGATCTATGGATAGTTTTTTGGTATCTTTGATGTTGTTGTATGTTTGATGTGCTTTTGCAGGTCTATAGGTCTTTCATCGGAGTGTTATTCCAGGAATCTATAGCTTTTAGGGAAAGTATTCAACCTAGTTGTTACTCATTTGTTCTGGATCTGAACCATTCAGACCAGAGGAACAGCTTCTGTCCACAGAAGGTGCTATATTCCCGATAACACCACCTCAACCACGATCGTCATGGTCTTCCCTCCCAATTGGACCTCAAGAGAAGCAATTATACCATGCGAATGAAAATATCTCCCATCAAAAGTAGTCAACATGGTTCTAGATTTTGACAACATGGGCAAACCTAATCCCTTCCAACATGCTAAAGACATCATAGAATCCACAACGCCTTCATAAATAACAGTCACGTTTAATGGTGTTGTTCATACAATCTATGTGGACCAAAAGAGACACATAGTAATGCAAGCAAGGATGGATTTCATGGATTTCAAATTTAATCACTATTGAAGGGTTTCAATCAACCACCCCAAGGGTAGACAAAAAGGCTTTCCTCTGCGAAGGGAAAGTATGAAGAAATTCTAAGGCGAACATTGCACAAGGGGTTTGGCCCAAATCCTCAACAATGGAATAATGTTGGGCTGCTTGGGAATTAGGATTGTGCCCCAAATGCTTTAAGACTCCCTTAGGAATGTGAGGTAGTACTTTAGGCTTGTCGACAGGCTTGTCAATATTCAAAGGGGCCTCGGGGGGAGCAGGATCTTTTCCCAAGTCGGGTTTCGACGAACCATAATCTTTAGCTCATGTCACAACATTATTAGTGGAAATCATGTTGATGAAACCATGGCCACTTTTGGTGTTCGTGGGTTTTGATTCCCACCAAAAGCACTTCCAAATTCCACGATAAAGGATATGTCAAGGGTTTTTATTGTGCGGTAAAGGATCCTTCAACACAGCTGGGCTTTGTGCAATGAATTTCGAGGCATCTTCCATACGAGGGCACGAGTGAGTGAGGTGATATGCCCCGCAAATCTTGTAAGGGAACTTGACTTTACATTTATACTTCTTGTCCCCCGAACATTATTATCACTCTTTTCAACGTTAGAATTTCCATTCCTATTCCCACCCTTACGATTTTTTGTTCCTTTTTTCTTGTTCCATCCGGGCTATTGGTTACCCTTCTAGTTTGATGATTGCATGGAATGTACATCCGTCATTTGATTGGGATGAGATGAAGTTGTAGCTTATCCCAGCATAGGCTGGTTAATAGAAAAATTCTTCATTTGATTTGTAACTTAGTCTGTGGTTTTAGTACTTGCAGAGACAACAATGCCATCAGCATGTGGCCCGGGTTTGAATTTAGGATCAAAATTGGACCTCGATGTGTTCAGAATAATCTCATATAAGAGCCCAGACTGAGAGTAAATCAAGTCTAGTCACTGAGCTTGGAAAACAGCATGTTCCTCATTGATAGATCCAGATGTGGAAACATCCTTCGCTATATATGGAAATAACGACTTGAGGAACCACTCCAAAATGAACTTTGGTGGAATACTGGCCTTAATCAACTGCTTCCATCTACACCACACTTTAATATGGTCATAAATATGTGTGGCTTTGTATTACCGAAATGTCAACAAGATATCAGTAGCAAAATCATAACACATAGGTATCTAAAAGTGATTGAGAAAGGTCATGGCCAATTCATTAAATGTCCGATATGTGCCCCCATGAAACTCTATATAACATTTCGTTGTAGGGCCTATGAGGGTGCATTGAAATAGTCATAAATGAATGAAATCATGATTCAATTAATTCAAAGATCACCATAGGTGGAAAAACATTCTCTTCAGGGTCCTCACCCTCTTACCTTCAAATTTTGGAATGTCCAAAGGAAGCTTGGCAAGAACAACCGACCATGTCGGATCATGGGATACCGGATCATTGGTCAATCTCGATAAGTCAGGAAAGTTCAGTGTAGCTAAGAAAGGGAGTCTAGCTTGTGGAAACTGGTCCCATGCCCCCTGATAAGGCTGATTCATGTAAGTATGGTTGTTGTAAACACCATGGCCTTGGCCAGTGGGATAATAGCCTCCTCTCACTTGACCCATGAAAGGGTACATGGGAACATTATAATTCATAATACCTTGAGATTTGGGTGCTACATAGCCATAATTGTAAGACCGATAAGCAGGTTGATTCTCAGAACCACAAGGTGGTACATACCCTGCTGACATGTAAGGAGGCACATATCCTTGTGACACTACGGTGTGGGAAGACGTGAGAAGAGCATGGCTAGAGGTAGTACTTCGACCCAAAGGACCATGTGAGCTATGGGGAGGATGCATCATTAGAAATGCATTCGAAGGAACTGGTGTCGAATATAATGGAGAATAGGATGGAATATAACTTGTGCTTCCAATGTTCACATGTCTAGGGCCACTTCCACGTTCGGGGAATCTAGTGTTAGTCCTAGGTAATGGGTATGAAGATCCTCCCACAGCACGAGTGGAAGGTGCAATATGACCACTACCAAACCTATTTTCATGGAAAGGAATGGAAGTGCCCCTAGGCGTAGCACTAGGATCAACACCAGATTAACAATGAATGACGAAATGATCTCCGAAAGGTTTGGCATGCCAAATTTAAATGGGCTAGTGCTAGAGGGTAGTGGATGAGTCTCATCACTTGAACTATGTGAAGAAGATTGACGGTATGTGTTTAAATAGTTTGGAAACTATGATAGTACATTATATGACGTACCAAACTCAAAGTGATTGGTTTCTTTTGGAGTCTCATATACACTATTGGGCACATTATCCGCCCCAAGGGGTGGAGAAACATGGGCCTCCGGGATCTCATATGTATGACTCATAGTGAGATCAGTGTGTGAATCAAAGTGAGTGTGAGTCCGATCGGATTGTATGGCTCTCTTTTGTGAAGGAGGAGGAGACGTAGAAGGAATAAGACCTGCTAAACATTGAGAACGACAGGATTATACTCCCAGATCCATGATGACTCAACAAAAATAAAGAGACTCAAACTAATTACGAACCCTAGAGAAATATAGTGCACACAGAGCACACTCCTGGGAGAATTTAAAGCCAAAATGCAAGCAATCCAAGGGGAGGATAAATGAGCTCCCAAATGCAGTAGGTATGTATCGCCTAGGAGAGACTTGAGACTCCCATACACTACAAGCAGAGGCGTGTAACCAATTATAGTGTCCCTCAACTTCAACACATAAAGCGACTATGCTGTCCGACCCCTACTTGGCCAGGACACACAAAATAACCTCTGCAAGTACCCCCTACGATACCTAGGTAAGGCATCTTAGGTCACCCCAATATAACCAATTCTCATTTAGACAAGTCGCAGGAGGGATCTACTGTATGGGTAGGGTAACAAAGCCCGAAGCTCGAAAGCACCAACCAGTACCTCAAAATCCCTTAGATACAAATAATATCCTTGAAATATCTATGGTGCTACACCGAGAGTGGCCACGGGCTAATATCCCAACAACAAATGTGTACGTTTTCTCATGCCTAACTCTTGTGTAAGAGGATCCTTCTGAGAACACTAATTATACCAAGGATTTCACTTGCTCACCTGGATAGACACCTACTTGTTTTGTTTAGTAATATTGGATAATTTATTCACAATGAACTATTCTAAGACCCTAAAACCTAAGCTTGTTGATGTACCCTATCAAATAAAAATGTGTAATTATTTTTTAATTAAGCATTGATTTTAAGGGTTTTTATTACTCAAAGGAAATGACTGTGTAACCAATGATGTTATGACTCAACAATGAAAGTAAATATGCACACCTAACAAACAATTCCAAGTGTAATTTTGTATTTAAATGAGAAAACAGGGTAGCCACTACATGAAATGCATATTTTTCCTTCAAATGACAATGCAACCATTACTATATGAAATCTTGACTATAACTTCAGTAAACAAACCTAATCCAATTACTGTGCAAATGCAAGTGCAAAAATGCATAAATATGCCAAAAAATAAAATATTTTTGTATTTTTTAAATAAATGATATGTGAAAGAAACAAAAGACTCTACAACTCTCAGACCTTGCAACAACTCTCAGACAAAATCCAAGAAAGACACTGAGATAAAATAAATCTAATCCACTAATACCAAAACAAAAATGAAACAAGATGACAAGAACAACTTCTAATTAAAAAGAAAATAAAAAAGGTCTCTTGTCAGAAACAGAGGCAGTATACAGACACCAACAGTACCTAGGAAGACTCAGAAACATTCAAACTTCACCCAACAACTCTCAATCACCCAAATCAAACTCAAAAGAGAAACATACGCGACTATTCAGAGAAAACCTATGTGTATACACACTTATTCAATAAAAACCTGCATGTATACATAGCTGTGAGGAAAAAACTTGCGTACAGAAAGAAAGAGGGAGAAAATGATAGGATAATACCAAAATTACTTCAGCAAGACATTAATGCGAAAACATAATTCTGGAACCGGCACAGAAACTCAGAGAACAGAGAGAAATTCAAGCACATTGTGCACCCAATCCCCAAAGAAAAACAAAGAACCCCCCCAACAGAGTCACCAATTTTGTTATAGAGAGAAACTTCCTATGGCTTGTGGTAGACCACAACAGACTGAATGACTCCAGAATTCAATCCATTCCAATATGCAAGAGAAATAAATGCATCTAACATTAAGGGATGTGAAGCGTACCTTATTCTGGATTGTTGATGTGGATCCCCGTTGAGATTTTCCAACATGCTTGTATTTATAATTCACTCTCAAAAACAACAAACAAGACAAGCATGCTATATATCAAAGTGTTAGGCCTACTATAGCATATATAAACCATCATTTATAATAAAATATAACTACATCCATGGACAAAATATTCATAGTTATGCACATGTATTGGACAGGGAATTGATATTTCTATTAATAAAAACAATGATAGAATAGTGACAAACTCTATTGGAACCTCGTCGAAACGGAGAAACCGAGTCCTCCACCTGGGCCTCCACCACTTCAATCCTCCATCTCAATGGAAATATTACAAAAAAAATGCAAGCTTGGGAAGAGCAGCACTGTGTGATCCAAAGGGACAAAGGGACGCAGACTTAAGCATAAACAAGTGAGGAAACAATGAACTATAGTTTCCTTTCTCTCTAAATTCCCCTCCTTCAATGCATCCAAGAGGCTCAATATATAGCCCTCAAATAGGCAATGGAGGGTCGAGTCTGAGTGTTCTCTAGGCATATGGAAGGCCAAGATTCAAGTTATTCGGGACTCTATGAGGAAAACTCCAAAAACTTTTGTTTTTATGCACATTTCTCGATGTATGTGGGTATTGGCTCAAAATCCGCGTGTACATGCAGGTATTGGTTTAAAAGTCGTGTATACACATAAAAAGGTGTTTTTTAGGGACTTTCTTGGGACATCAAAGTATAATTTGAGTAAGGGAGTCTAAGGAATGCCATAAAGATGTGATCTGCCAAGTGTGTTAAAATCAACTATAACATGGTCTTCAATGGAGACGGAAATAATTATGTTGGAATTGACCAAGTTATTCTTACGTTTAGCTTTGTCCTCATATCCCTTGTCACATGCCCCAATTTGCAAAAACAATTTAATGTTATTTGAGGAACCTTGTGTTATATTTTATGCTAAGTTTGTAATTGATGACCCAGTGGGGTCAAGAATAATTAATGTAATTTAGAATATTTTATTTATAAATAAATAAATGATGAGACAATAGCTTAGGGAAGCTATTAAAAGAGTGTTTATTGGTCAATTGGTGGAGGAGACTGGGTGGAGAGTACACTGACAAGTGGCAGCATCCTCAAACTACTTCCAACTGTTGCAGGTGGCAACTTCCCTATATTTATGGTCATGATTTCCCAAGAAAGTGGAATTGGAGTAGGTGGCTCATTAAATGAAAACTGACCTAGAAGACCTACGAATCTCTATAAAATTTCCCATTGAATACAGCTGAGGCTACTCATTCTAGAGGTGATCATTCAAGGTGAATGAATTTACTCAAGAGAAATTCAATGGAGGGGATAACTGAAGTGAGTTTGAGGGGTTAACTACTGAGATTGAACTTATTGCAGCTATTAGGCTGAAGTTCTTACTGTTGTGATCATATTTTAATTACTGAGATAATTGGACCAGTCAAGTGACAAACGGTCTTAAGGTTATAGTCTCCACCCAGTACTCTGCCAAGAAGACCAGGAACAAGCTCGGGGGTCCTGAGGAAGTGCTATCTGAGCGTTCTCCAGGAGATTGATTGGGAGGAACAACCTCCTTAAGCTGTTGTCGTCTTATCATTAACAGGTTCTATTTGTCTTTATGTTATTTTTCTTTACCATTCTTAGTAAAATATTTACTAGTTTTTAACTACAGGCATGTTAGTATTTAATTAGGGTTTGTGAAGAAAGGAGTAAATGTGTAATGTTAGACTTGGTAAATTGTAGTTTATGTTAGAAATAGTAATAAATATGCAAAATGAGAAACAGATAGAATTAGAATTTCCAAACTATATTTTTCCACACCTAGCTCAGGAAGTACTCTAGTACAGCTAGGTGTTTAGGTGAATATGATGATTCTTTCACTTGAATGAAAATTGTAACTACATTTTACTTTAGTTTGCTTACGATTTCTACTGTAAAGAAGTAGTAAACATTATCTGCACTTATTTACTTCAGATATAAACTAAAAGATAGGTATGTAAAAACAATAGTAATCATATTATTTATAGAACTAATTCTAATATTAGTATTCTTTATAAAACATAGAACTTACAGTTTAATAAATAAACATAAGTATGGTAAACATGCTAACATTTAAGAACCAGGTAAAGAGAATTTGCAAAACATTTTTTTAACATTGAGTTCCAGACACTATGTGTCTCTGTTCTAAGACAGAAGGATTCTACTATAACCTAATTAGAACCATAGTAGTTATTGAAAGATAAATATATCCTATTGATCACAAGTATGCAGCAATAAACCCTAATCCTTCTTAGCTGAGAATTGAAAATAAGCTGTAAAAATAATTGAAGAAAACATTAAATAAACAGAGCTAAGAATTACTAAGTATAATAATGCTATTATCGAACTGTAGGGTTTACTTATTAATTAACCCTTTTGATCCAAAAACAGAGTAAAAATATTACTATTAAACACAATAAAATGTCCCATAAAATTTGCACTGGAATCCTTATAATACCGGATAATAATTAAAAAAAAATATTACATAAACAAATTGTTGAACACATAATTAAATNAACCTATTATAAAAAATAAAAAAACTAGACAGAGGTCGACAGCCCTTTGAGTTCAGAGCTGGTCTCTTTTGTTTTAAAATGAAATAAATTACATTGTTCAAGCCGTAAGGATGAAACATCATTTAAAACCCATTTACATCATGACTTCCAGAGCCTTTCTTCATCCTGCACAAATTACCCTTAAAGGGTTTCTAAAACCTTTCCAAATAGCAAACAAGCTTTGAAACGTAAGCTAACAGAGAACCGAGGCCATGCCATAATTTCAACCACAAGAACCAACTTCCAACAACCACAATGTCATGCAGGAAGAAACCCTCGTTGGAACCGGGGCTTACCAGTTGGATGCTCTTGTAAAAACTGAAGAGTGAGCTCGTATTCACCTACAACATTGGATCTGGGAGCAAAGACCTGCAAGAATCAAACCATATTAATATAAATACTTGTTGGCTTAAAATTTGTAAAAACCCTCGTCAGAAAACAAATTTTAAACTCGAGCTTAGAGTAAATCCTTACCTATGGAAACTTGGAGCTGAAGCTGAGGAGTAATGGCCACACCAGGTCACAGTTGGCACCATGCCGAAAGGGAAGAAGACGTGAAGTCACCTCTGCAAAGGAAACACAAGGAAATCAACTCAAGTATACGAAGGTAGAAGCTATGGGTGAACATTTGCAGGATTGAGACAAGCATAGTCTTCGAGCCACAATGAAAAGCCAACACCCACTCTCATTGTAACTTTTCAACACACAGAAAAACCAAAACCATCAACGACTTCTCCCATCAGTCACAATGTTGAAGTTGCAGGTGCAATTCTAATGTTTGAAGGTGGTTACAGGTCTCTCATGGATGCGAGCTCTCAGCTCGACTAACACAAAGGAGGAACTCTCGTTTCACAAGAAAATGAGTAGGGTTTCAAGCTTTTAATTCAACCCTCAAGTGGATGTAACATATCCACGTGTCCATCCAAATACTTCTCCAAGCGTGGGTCGAAACCTATAGTCAGCGCTGCAATCAAAATTTTGCATTGTTTCAAAACCAATAATCATTTCAAACTATATAAAATATGCTTGCCATCATTTGATTTCATCATAGTGGTTTGTTTTAGGTATTCTACCTTAGGTTAAAACTTAAATTCTATTGTTATCCTAGAAGATCATCATGCTTTCAAACAAGTCGAATAAATGGTGTAATTTTAGAAATAGTAAAGAGTTATGAGATGGTTATAATATAGCTTATAACTATAGTAAAAAGGGAAAGCCATAAAATTCCAAAACATAACCTTTATACTGTTTTGATGAAGGAATGATCAAGAAACTGAAGACTAACAATGTTAGAGAATTCCAATAATTTCCTAATAACTCATTGTTAAAATTATAATTGAAAAACATAGGTAACTTGATCATGCTTTAAGAGAAGGACATCTTTTGAGTATTGAAGTAAAAATAGCTGCGAGATCACTAAACAAGTTTGAAGTGAACTTAAGCTCAAAACCATGAACTCTATTATCTCTATGGGAATTATAAATAACCAATGCTGTAAACACAAGAAAACCAAACCGTATTCTTTAGATTCTTAGAGAATAATCTTCTTATGATTGAAGGAACTTTGGTAAGTACTTGCTCTTGCATTTTACACCCTTGTTTATATTTTTTTTATAGAAAATCATTATGGTGTTAGTTATAAATACAACTATGGATTTATAACAACAGAAAAGAAGTGACATTACCTTCTTGAAGACAAGCAACATATTTAAACCTTTTCTAAAACTAGCATCTTAATCATGCTAGGGAAGTAGTTCTCGACATAATTTTAAATAACAACTACTAGATCTTACGCTTACTTGCTAAACCTGTAAGGAACCAACAATCCAATTTAGTTAGCATAACGCTAAGTAAGCCCCTATCTCATACAAGAATTTGTACCTACTTGACAAAAGTTAATCATTAGTTTATCTAGCAACAACAAAATGCAAGTCCTTTTCTAACTCTAATAGAACTAAAAATATTAAGTCATTAATAGTACTAACACAGGTGTTTAATATTTCATCCATTAGTTTACAAGTTCATTTAAAGAAGCAATCCCATGTTATCTTGTAAACTGTTTCATTTTCTGCTAACCATTAGTAGTTACTTAGCTGTGACTTTAGACATTTTATGTCACTTTAAAAAAAAAAAAAATTTACAAATTTTTGGGTTATTACATGTGGTATCAGAGCACAAGGTTCAAACACTAGGCCTTAATGAAGCTCAACTTGCTTATATAGAATTGTAAATTTAAATAATTATGCTGATGTTGTTTCCTTTGAATGATACACAGAGAAATTTGTTTTTGAGTTAATGACAGGTATGGATAGATTGGAAGAATATGCGGATGAGGAATCTCCTTACACTGAACAAGATAATATTCAAAAAGAACCTATACAATAAGATATAACCAATAATTCTTCCGAACTACTACAAACAGTTAAAGAATTAAAATCAGAGATGGAATCGGTTAAGAAAGAAAATGAGAGGATTCTGAGAGCTCAAGAGGAGCTAAATCAGATCTTAATAGAAAGATTTCATACTGAGGGAAAGGGTAAAAGAACTGATTCTGAAGATATAGGTTATCAGCATAAGTATAAAAAGACTAAACAAGTTAAAAACGAAAGTAGCTCATCTTTCGAAGTATATGGTGATAAACAAAACTCTCATTATACTAGTGATAGTAGTGAAGATAACCACCATACTAGAAAAAGAAAATATAAACCTTATGAAGAAATCTCTGAGGAGTTCAAGAAGATCAAGCTACCAACATTTAATGGAGAAACTGAAAAGGGGGAAGAAGCAGAATCTTGGCTATCTGGGATGAAGAAATACTTCCAAATTTATAACTATTCTAATCAACTGAAGGCCAAGATGGCTATTTACAATCTTACGGGAAAAGATGATATATGGTGGTAGGACTTAAAAAGAGTAAAAGGTATAAGAGAGAAAAACATAAATTGGAGCACATTCAAGAAATATTTCAAAAATAAATTTTTATCTGAACAATACTATGAGGAAAGGGCTAAGGAATTCTATGAGTTAAAACTAGGTACAATGAATATGAAAGAACTGAATAGTAAATTTCTAAGTCTGCTCAGGTATGTGCCATACATTGTGGAAGAGAAACCTAAGGTATAGCGGTTTCTCAACTGTTTACCCTATCATATAAAGGACAGGATTGAGTATGAAAATCCGAAACTCTAGAAGAAGCAATGAGAAAAGTGAATTTCTGTTATGAACAGAATCGTAAAGAGGAGAGTATGGCCAATTGGAAGGCCAAAAGGAATAATAAATTTGAACAAAAGAAGAAAGAGTTTGTACCTAATCGAAATTCTAAAAATAATAACACCAGAAATTTTCCTAATAAGAATTTCCAAGGGAATAAAAGTAATTCACAGACCAATCAGAATAATAAAAAAAATAAAGAATCTGCTAACAACCACAGTAAGTGACACAAAGAACTTTGAATGAAAAGAACCCATAAAGTGTTGGGAATGCAATGGTGCGCATTATGCATCAGTCTAACCCAATTGTAAGAATACTGTTAGCAACATCCACGCAATACAGGAGGAGATGAGTGTTGGTGATCTAGCGAGGAAAATGCCCAGGATCAGTGCAACATTAGAGAATCGGCAAGCAGACTATCAAAATTCCATGGTGGAAGTGGAAGGTAAGATAAATCAGATACCTATATCTATTTTAATTGATCCAGGAGCTATTTTAAGCTATATTTCTCCTAATTTGGTAGAAAAGTGTAAGCTTCCAGTTGAAAAGTTTGCAAGTTCTTGGTTAGTTCAGTTAGCTACTAGTGCAAAGAGAAAAGTAATTAGTTTTGAAAGAATTGTGCAGTAACTATGGATCAGTTTGAAACTTTTGTTAAACTCAATGTATTACCTTTAGGCTCATATGATATATTAATTGGTATTTATTGGTTAGAGAAACATAGGGTGGTGTTGAATTTCTTCGAAAAAACCTTTACTTACATAAATAATGATGGGAGGTTAATAAGTGTAAAGGGAATCCCTAGGAAAATAGCCATAAGGTAGATCTCTGCTCTACAGCTTAAGAGAGTTGTTAGGAAAGGTTGTAAGGATTATGCAGTAACAGTAATCGATGAAGAAAACATGAACAACATGGATAAATTAAAATTGGAAGATATACCAATTCTAAAGGAATATTCAGATGTATTTCCAGAATAAATTCCATGACTGCCTCTGAAACAGGAATTAGATTTTACTATTGAGATGGTACTTGGTGCAGTGCCCAACTCAAAAGCCCCTTATCGGATGAATATACTTGAACTAAATGAAATTAAGTCACAGTTAAAAGAAATTATTGATAAGAGTTATATTAGACCCAGTGTGTCTCCCTGGGGGGCAGCTATCATCTTTGTTAATAAGAAGGATGAAACTCTATGACTATGTATAGATTATCGTCAATTAAATAAAATGACTATCAAGAATAGATACCCATTACCTTGCATAGATGATCTGTTCGATCAACTACATGGAGCCACAGTGTTTTCAAAGATTGATTTAAGGTCTGAATATCACTAGGTCCAAATTAAAAATGAAGACATTTTTAAAACAACCTTTAGAACTCGATATGGACATTACGAGTTTGTCATTATGCCTTTCGGGCTTAATAACGCTCCAACTATTTTTATGTGTCTACTGAATAATGTAATGCACAAATATCTGGATAAATTTGCGGTCGTATTTATTGATGACATATTAATTTATTCAAAATCTGAAGATGAACATAAAGAACACTTAAAAATTGTCTTGCAAGAGTTACGAGAGCATCAAGTTTTTGCGAAATTTAGTAAATGTGACTTCTTTAAAGATAAAATCCAGTACTTAGGTCATGTGGTGACTAAAGAAGGAATTTTGGTTGACCCCAAAAAGATAAAGGAAATCAAAGATTGGCTAGTCCCAAAAGACATAACTAACATCTGATCATTCATGGGGATTACCAGTTATTACTGGAGGTTCATCGAAGGGTTTTCAAGAATTGCAAATCCAATAACCTCTTTGCAGAAAAAGGGGAAGAAATTTGATTGGAATCAAAAGTGCGAAGACAGTTTAAAAAAATTTAAAAACATTATTAACCACCGCACCAATATTAAGAATTGTTGACCCTAATAAAGATTTTATAGTATGTACAAATGCATGCAATGACAGTTTAGGAGTATTAACTCAGGAAGGACATGCCATTGCTTATGAGTCTAGGAAACTGAAGATTCATGAAACAAATTATGTGACCTATGAATTAGAATTAGCTGTTGTCATACATGCCTTAAAGATGTGGCATCATCATTTAATTGGAAGGAAGTTTATCTTGATGATGGATAATAAAGGATTGAAATACCTGTTAGATCAACCTAACTTGAATGCTAGGCAAGCTAGGTGGTTAGATTTTCTAAGTGAATACGATTTTGAAATTAAACACATCAAAGGAAAGGAGAATAAGGTTGCTGATGCATTAAGTAGAAATGCAAAGCTGAATTTTACAGCAGCTATCAGCACTTATACAACAGATTTGGAAAAACAACTTAAAGCGGGAATAGAACAAGATGAAAATTACCGAAAATTACAAGCAAAAGTAAAAGAGAATTTAATAGAAAGTCTAATTACAAGGTACAACTTGAGTGAAAAAGGATTATTAATGTATAAAGACAAATTATACATACCTAATGTACCTAAGATCAAGCTATTAATTTTAAACGAAATTCATAAAACTCCTTATTCAGGGAATCCAGGTTAACAGAAAACTATAACCATCCTAAGAAAACATTAGAGGAAATTTCAATTCAAAATGGGCCTTTTAACTTTTATTCAAATTCCATGTCATCATGTGTTAGCCAATGAAATTGCTTTAAATTTGAAATACCGTATAGGTCTTAAACACTTTTTTAATATAAATTTGGGGATAGGTATCATAAAAAAAACTACTTTTTTTGTTTGTATTTTTGACATATCTCCCTGTGTTTTTACTCAAATTTCAATCGGGAGAGCTCCTTGGATGCGGAATTAAATTCCACATCCAACGAGTACCCACTCAGCATACTTTTGATGGACTTCGTTACCCCAATAACAAGAAATACCTGAAAAAATGGAATGATGATGTCATCATTCTATTTTTTCAGGTGTTTCTTGTTTTTGGGGTAGCGGGGTCCATCAAAAGTATGCCGAGTGGGTACTCATTGGATGTGGAATTTAATTCCGCATCCAATGAGCTCTCCTGATTGAAATTTGAGTAAAAACACAGGGAGATATGTCAAAAATACAAACAAAAAGTAGTTCTTTTATTTTCTTCCCCCAAAATTAATAAATATTATTTTATTATTTTAACTATTATTTTATTAGTTCATTTTAGGAGGCCCATTTTGGGTTGAAATTTCCTCTAATGGATTATTTCTGGACAAACATGAA
The DNA here is from genome assembly GCA_001517045.1 of Pseudotsuga menziesii. Classification (NCBI taxonomy): domain Eukaryota; kingdom Viridiplantae; phylum Streptophyta; class Pinopsida; order Pinales; family Pinaceae; genus Pseudotsuga; species Pseudotsuga menziesii. The sequence goes on from LPNX010137978.1 coordinate 253,592, forward strand.
AAATGAACTGGAAGAATATATTGCTAGATGTTTTGAATGTCAGCAAGTAAAAACTGAACATCAGCATCCAGCTGGACCACTTCAACCATTGCCTATCCCTAGCCGGAAATGGGAGATAATTAGCCTTGATTTTGTTAGTGGATTACCTAAAAATAAGAACTTAAATGACTCAATAATGGTAGTGGATGAAAAATTGAGTAAAGCAACCCATTTTATACCTGTAAAAACTACTTACAAAGATGCAAATATTGTTGATATTTTCTTAAAACAATTTTTTCGGTTGCATGGAATACCGAAGGTGATAATTTCAGACTGAGACCCTAAATTTAAAGGAATTTTTTGGAGATATTTGTTTAATGGATTAAATACTACGTTAAAATTTAGTACCTCTTTCCATCTTCAAACTGATGGACAGACTGAAAGAGTAAATCAAGTATTGGAGGATCTACTTAGAATGTACGTAAAGGAGCAGCCAAGTAAATGGGAAGATTATTTACACTTGGTAGAATTTGCTTACAGTAATCATTATTAAGCTTCAGCTAGGTACAATCCTTTAGAAATTATGTATGGAAGGAAATGCAATACCCCCATCTCTTGGAGTAATCCAGTGGACAGGTTAGTATTAGGACCTGAATTATTGAAAGAAATGGAATTAATTGTAAAACAGGTACAAGGTAATTTGAAAATTGCACAAGATCGACAAAAAAGTCAAGCAGACCTTAAACAAACTCCAAAGGAGTTCCAGGTAGGCAAACATGTTTTCATTAAGGTGAGATCCAAAAAGAGTTCTCTGAGGCTGGGTAGCTGCGCCAAGCTAGCACCTCGATATTGTGGTCTTTTTGAAATACTATCCAGGATTGGACAGGGATCCTATCAGTTAGCTCTACCACCGAATTTAAGAGTTCACAATGTTTTTCACATTTTTGTATTAAAAAAATATGTACATGATGGTACTCATGTTATTAATTGGAATGATGTGCAAGAGGAACCTGAAGGATATTTTCTGGTGGAACCAAATTGTATCCTTGAGCGGAGGGAGATCTCGCTTCGGAACCGCACCATTGTTCAGGTGAAGGTGTAATGGAAGCACCTTAGTCCAGAGGAAGCCACCTAGGAATTGGAAATTAATATGCAGGATGCATATCCAATCCTATTTTAGGGGAAATCTGAGTACAAGGAATAAATAACATCGAGGACGATGTTATAATTTAAGGTGGTGTGTATGTCACATGCCCCAATTTGAAAAAACAATTTAATGTTATTTGAGGAACCTTGCGTTATATTTTATGCTAAGTTTGTAATTGATGACCCAGTGGGGTCAAGAATAATTAATGTAATTCAGAATATTTTATTTATAAATAAATAAATGATGAGAGAACAGCTTAGGGAAGCTATTAAAATAGTGTTTACTGGTCAATTGGTGGAGGATACTGGGTGGAGAGTACACTAACAAGTTGCAGCATCCTCAAACTACTTCCAACTGTTGCAGGTGGAAACTTCCCTATATTTGTGGTCATGATTCCCCAAGAAAGTGGAATTGGAGCAGGTGGCTCATTAAATGAAAACTGACCCAGAAGACCTAGGAATCTCTATAAAATTTCCCATTGAAGACAGCTGAGGTTGCTCATTCTAGAGGTGATCATTTAGGGTGAATGAATTTACTCAAGAGAAATTCAATGGAGGGGATTACTGAAGTGAGTTTGAGGGGTTAACTGCTGAGATTGAACTTATTACAGCTATTAGGATGAAGTTCTTACTGCTATGAGCATATTTTAATTATTGAGGTAATTGGACCAGTCAAGTGACAAATGGTCGTAAGGTTATAGCATCCACCCAGTACTCTACCAAGAAGACCAGGAACAAGCTCAGGGGTCCTGAGGAAGCGTTGTCTGAGTGTTCTCCAGGAGATTGGCTAGGAGGAACAACCTCCTTAAGATGTTGTCATCTTATCATTGACAAGTTCTATTTGTCTTTATGTTATTTTTCTTTACCATTATCAGTAAAATGTTTACTAGTTTTTAACGATAGGCATGTTAGTATTTAATTAGGGTTTGTGAAGAAAGGAGTAATTGTGTAATGTTAGACTTGATAAATTGTAGTTTATGTTAGAAATAGTAATAAATATGCAAAATGAGAAACATATAGAATTAGAATTTCCAAACTGTATTTTTTCACGTCTGGCTCAGGAAGTACTCTAGTACAACTGGGTGTTTAGGTGAATATGATGATTCTTTCACTTGAATGAAAATTGTAAATACATTTTACTTTAGTTTGCTTATGATTTCTACTATAAAGAAGTAGTAAATATTGTCTGCATTTATTTACTTCAGATGTAAACTAAAAGATAGGTATGTAAAAAAAATAATAATCATATTATTTATAGAAATAATTCTAATATTAGTATTCTTTATAAAACATAGAACTTACAGTTTAATAAATAAACATAATTATGGTAAACATGCTAACATTTAAGAACCAGGTAAAGAGAATTTGCAAAACATTTTTATAACATTGAGTTCCAGACACTATGTGTCTCTGTCCTAAGACAGAAGGATTCTACTATAACCTAATTAGAACCATAGTAGTTATTGAAAGATAAATATATCCTATTCACAAGTATGCAACAATAAACCCTAATCCTTCTTAGTTGAGAATTGAAAATAAGCTGTAAAAATCATTAAAGAAAACATTAAATAAACTGAGCTAAGAATTACTAAGTATAATAATGCTATTATCGAACTGTAGGGTTTACTTATTAATTAACCCTTTTGATCCAAAAATAGAGTAAAAATATTACATAAACAAATTGTTGAACACAGAATTAAATAATCAAATATTACATAAACGATTTGCAAAAATAGAATCAAATAATAAGAATGACTTACAGGCTTAGAATTAAAGGGTCAAGGCTCAGGCCTGTTAACAAAACCAAAATATGCAATATATATATATATATATATATATATATATATATATATCAAAATCAAATAGTATCCATAATTTACTGAAAGGAGAAAAATCTTGTTCCCATTTACAATCTCGATTGTTTTAAAGTCTTTCTTCACCCATCAAAACCTATTATAAAAACTAAAATAAACTAGACAGAGGTTGACATCCCTTTGAGTTCAGAACTGGTCTCTTTTGTTTTAAAATGAAAGCAATTACATTGTTCAGGCCGTAAGGCTGAAAATGTCATTTAAAACCCATTTACATCACAGCTTCCAGATCCTTTCTTCATCCTGCACGAAGTACCCTTAAAGGGTTTCTAAAACTTTTACAAATAGAAAACAAGCTTTTAAACGTAAGATAACAAAGAACCGAGGCCATGCCATAATTTCAACCACAAGAACCAACTTCCAAAAACCACAATGTCACACAGGAAGAAACCCTCATTGGAATCGGGGCTTACCAGTTGGATGCTCTTGTAAAAACTAAAGAGTGAGCTCGTATTCACGTACATTATTGGATCCGAGAGCAAATACCTGCAAGAATCTAACCGCATTAATATAAATACTTGTTGGCTTAAAATTTGTAAAAACCATCGTCAGAATACAATTTTAAACCTGAGTTTAGAGTAAATCCAGAAACTTGGAGCTAAAGCTGAGGAGTAATGGCCACACCAGGTTGCATTTGGCACCATGCTGAAAGGGAAGAAGACATGAAGTCACCTTTGCAAAGGAAACACAAGGAAATCGACTCAAGTATACGAAGGCAGAAGCTATGGGTGAACAATTGCAGGATTGAGACAAGCACAGTCTTCGGGCCATAATGAAAATCCAACACTCACTCTCGCTTTAAATTTTCAACACATAGAAAAACCAAAACCATCAACAACTTCTCCCAACAATCACATCGTTGAATTTGTAGGTGCAATGAAAATGTTTGAAGGTGATTACAGGCCTCTCATGGTTGCAAGCTCTCAGCTCGACCAACACAAAGGAGGAACTCTCGCTTCACAAGCAAATGAGTAGGGTTTCAAGCTTTTAAGTCAACCCTCGAGTGGATGTAACATATCCACGTGTCCATCCAAATACTTCTCCAAGTGTGGGTCAAAACCTATAGTCAGCGCTGCAATCAAAATTTTGCATTATTTCAAAACCAATAATCATTTTAAACTATATAAAATATGCTTGCCATCATTTCATCATAGTGGTTTGTTTTAGGTATTCTACCTTAGGTTAAAACTTAAATACTATTGTCATCCTAGAAGATCATCATGCTTTCAAACAAGTCGAATAAATGGTGTAATTTTAGAAATAGTAAAGAGTTATGAGATGGTTATAATATATCTTATAACTATAGTAAAAAGGGAAAGCCATAAACTTCTAAAAACATAAGCTTTATATTGTTTTGATGAAGGAATGATCAAGAAACTAAAGGCTAACAATGTTAGAAAATTCCGATAATTTCCTAATAACTCATTGTTAAAATTATAATTGAAAAACATAGGTAACTTGATCATGCTTTAAGAGAAGGACATCTTTTGAGTATTGAAGTGAGAATAGCTGCGAGATCACTAAACAAGTTTGAAGTGAACTTAAGCTCAAAACCATGAGCTCTATTCTCTCTATGGGAATTATAAATAACCAATGCTATAAACACAAGAAAACCAAACCGTATTCTTTAGATTCTTAGAGAATAATCTTCTTACGATTGAAGGAACTTTGGTAAGTACTTTCTCTTGCATTTTACACCCTTTGTTATATTTTTTTATAGAAAATCATTATGGTGTTAGTTATAAATAAAACTATGGATTTATAACAACGGAAAAGAATTGACATTACCTTCTTGAAGACAAACAACATATTTAAACCTTTTCTAAGACTAGCATATTAATCATGCTAGGGAAGTAGTTCTCGACGTAATTTTAAATAACACCTACTGGATCTTACGCTTACCTACTAAACCTGTAAGGAACCAGCAGTCCAATTGAGTTAGCAGAACGCTAAGTAATCCCCGATATCATTCAAGAATTCTTACCTACTTGACAAAATTTAATCATCAGTTTATCTAGCAGCAGCAAAATGCAAGTCCTTTCGTAACTCTGATATAACTAAAGCTGTTAAGTCATTAATAGTACTAACACATGTGTTTAAGATTCCATCCATTAGTTTACAAGTTCATTTAAAGAAGCAATCCCATGTTCTTTTGTAAACTGTTTCATTTTCCGTTAACCATTAGCAGTTACTTAGCTGCGACTTTAGACATTTTATGTCACTTTAAAAAAATTTAAATTTTACGAATTATTGGGTTATTACATCCCTCTTGATTAGCAGCTTATGCTTTAACATTTTCTTCCAATTCATTCTCTTCTGTATGAGAATAACTCTATACTTCCATGCCAAAAATTTATTGGTTTCTTTAAGATTGTACTCAAGTTTGGTACTGTTTTTCATCATGATAAAGTGAGAACCTCAAATGGAAATAGAGATCATAAAACTTACCAATGCGAATGCTTCAATTTAATGCTTTCTTCAATGATTTTCTTGAAGACGTCTTCTAATGGACATAGGGTTTGAGAGGGAAACCCTAATTTTTCAACTTAGGTAACTTTCAGATCCGATTAGAAGAAGTCTTAAAACCCTACGTCCACTAGAAGAAGAAGAGATCATAAAACCCTAGCTTAGAAACATACTGCTTTTCCCTAAATTGTGGATATAATTGGAAAATATACGATTTCCTAGTTTCCTCATTAGCAGTGTTGAGTAAAAAATTGAAAATACAAAAAATTAGAAATTATCTCCATATAAATATGTGCCCTCCTAGGGTGAGTTGGATGGTCCTCCTTTTTCAACTGATCTGTAGAGGGAAGTGATTGGAACATGAATCCCTCGTTTCTTCAATTTCTTATACAAAATTTTATGGTATTAATTCTGATGTATCTATGAAATTCCTACTCTTAAAGGTATAGAACTTTGTCGTGATATAGATTTATTTGTCTTATTTCCAACCCCACAGGTTATAGTATGATTTGAGTCACCAAGTGGAACTTATGTGAAGTTTTCTAAGGTGACATGTTTGTGGATTGGTTCAGTATAGAGAACTTGTATGGACTTTCATGTGTCATTGTTTCAACTTCAAGGTCTGAAACTCACACCAAAGAAACAAAGTTCATCCCTATATGAAAAATATTATGAAATTCGATTTGGATATTCTTATCTGGAGATATAGAAATTCTCCCTAGGTCATTGTTTAAGACTGAATTTTGGAAAATGTTGGAACACTATTTTGGAGGGATCATATCTCCTGAAATATAGTGAATATAAGGTTAAAACTGACAAAAATGGTACATAAATATTTAGTATTCTTCATGTCCAAGTTTCAACTTTCGATCCTTCTCCAAAATCGAGTTATAACAAAAATTCCAAGATGACCAAATTTTTTCTTATAGGGATTTCGAGCATGAAACCCTAATCTACAATAGTTGCAGTTGTAGCAGTATTTTGGCTGCACAAAGGATTCTTTCAGGGTGTATCTGATACCATGTTGATATTTTAATGGTTATGCAAGATCTTAAAAAATTTAACATAATAACATCATAACCATATGCAAAATGATCAATGAAAGAAAGACAAGTACAACCACACAAAAGAACACAAAGATTTATCCTAGGAAACCCTCATGGGGGAGGAAAACCAACAAAAATTCCTCGATATAGAATTAAACCAAGTACAGTGTAATTCCCCAAGAATAATACTTGTAATACTCCAAGAATAAGAATTGAATGCTTCCTCTCTCCCAGATGGATTTCTACTTCTCTCTCAAGCAAACTTGCTTTAGTTCTGAGTGTGTCCAAATGAGGGAGGCACCTCCCCTATTGATACTGATCAGTGGAGGGTCCTAATAACCTAAAAATGCCAAGTTATCCTCCCAATCAGAGCTAACTTTCCCTAGGAGGCTCAAAATTACATTTTAATAATACTTTTGTGGGTACTACTGGACAGACTTACAACATAGGTTTTAACTCAAGACTTTACATGACCAAATACATCAATGCCATCCCTAATCAAAGGAACAACATCTCCAAACATAGGAATAATAATAATAATACAAAATAGAATATCTTCCGTAGTTACATTTCTTTAATAACCGTCTGGTGAAAAGGTCGACAAATATGGAATTTAACACTAGCGTACTGGTGCATTAATTTTAGGATTCACATATCTCCACGTTCAACTACATTTCCAGATGATAACACTATTGACCAAAAAATACGTAGGATTTCATTGAGTGTAATGCCACATAGAAAAACAAAAAATAACACATTTTTTCCTTGTAGAAATAACTAGTGATCTTATTTAATAGCATGATCATTTGCAACAGTTCAATATTTGAAATCGTTAGCATATTTATAGCCATATTGCCACCCTTGCAAATGGAAAGCAGTTCATTTAAAAAAATCCAATATTATATGATTCTTCCACCCTCGATCCATTCTGAAATAGTTAACAACTGATAATATAACCATATATATCATTAACCAAAACTCATGACCTTATTTGAATGATTCCCCAAACAAAATCAAGTAGAGAACTAAATTGATAGTTTCATGGAGCTACACTTTGTGATATTAACTGATTTGGTTCACATAAATTATTTGCATCATAGTACCATGCAATAGAATTAGGATACAACATGTTATTTGTAATATACATATCCAAATATGCTAAGGATTACTCAAGTGTGTGGAAATTAAGCCCAATCTTATATCAATTGAACTCACAAAATTGCTTGAAAAACATGCAAGAAACACTCAAAAGGAAATTAAATATGTTGAATAACACAAACTGATTTTATATTAATTTACGCCATCCATAATTATTGATGCAGGAGAATCATGGCATGCCAGCAATGTGATATGATTGGTCACATGTTGTGGCATCTGTTGTAACCATTTTGTGCTGAGTAATAATCTGAATAAACGGCGAAGGAAATCATTGCAGATCACGACTCCCTACATGGAGATCAAACTGTTGTTAGTTTGTTTCAGACAAGGACGTTTCATCATGTGCCTTAGTAGTGCTTGTTTCAGTTGCAGGACCACTCAGGATAGGATAGAATTTTTAGTTTAAATAGACCATGTAGAGTTTTAGGGGGGGTTCTGCTCTTCAGCATTTAGAATTCCGAGTTTGCAGAGAGAGGACATACCTGTGTCTGATTCCTGTGTGTAAATATTTTGAAGAATCAGAAGGAGAGAGATCCAAGTTGTGTGCATTTTCCTTTGTTGCTTAATAGAAGGATTAACCTTGGGTTTGTAGGGTTGTTAGCCTTTATGCATGTGTTGTGTTGAACTGTATATCTTACAGAGCCAACTTTGGCGTTTTCATGAATATTTGTGTATTTCATTGAAGTGTTGATTGCACGCATCAATTTCTTATTTAAACAGTTGAAGTAGAGAGTAGATGCATGCATAAGAGTGTTAGGCTAAAGTATCATGAATATTGCAGGTTGGATTGACTAATTTCATGATCAATCGGCGCAGCCCACAGGTTTATTGTCTTAACAAGTTTTTGCAAAGAACGAACGGTGGAAATTGAGGCCGAAGATCAAGATCTGATGGTCCTAAAGTATCCCGCACCAAGAGTTGTGAGGAAGTTAACAGATCCGTAGAGATCTGAGAGCCCTCCCAAAAAGAAGGAGATCAACGGTCATGAATATGGCCACAAGAATTGGATGACTGGGAAAGTTGCGGGGAAATATTTGCAGAGAGAAATTTGGGGGGGGGGGGAATTTGAAAAGTTGGCATCATGCACGTGGAAACTCTGTTGCAGAAATAGAGTTACGAAGAGAAATTTGGGAAATCGAGATCCCGCATCCCGCATCCCACCTACAGAAGGGGACTTGCAGAGGTAAATCTGCGGGAGGGAAGTTTTAGAGCAGAATTTAGCCATTGGGATAAATTTGGTAGTCCTGATAAGTGTAGGAGCCATTAGATCCTTGAAGTGTCGGTTGGGGTTTGTTAAGATCGATCCACCTGCACCAATTTTGGTATCAGAGCTAAGGAAGTTGAGATTTCCTGTTGAGGAATTCCAAGGCGGAGGTTGTGGGTAGAATTCTGAATGATTAAGGAGAAGTGTGTGAAAGAGAGAAGTATAGCCATAGGATCCTGAATAGAGCAAATAAAGAGTGCTCAGGAGGTTCTAGATAGAGGACCAGCATTATCGACATACCAAGAGCCGAGAAGAGGCTTGGTGAGGTAAGTTGTAACAGTGTAAAAGAGAACTGTTATTGCATAGGCTTAGAGTGGGAAGATGGCTTCACGCATTGGAAGAGCAAGAGGTCATGAAAGAGGTCGACCAAAAGGGAACGCAAAAGTTCTAGAATAAATGAGGGAGTTAAGGGCACGTCTGGAAGCCATGGAAATAGACAGACGAAGAGACCCAGAAGCAGGGGATATAAGTGAACCTAAGGATGAAGAGCAAAGAGAAGAAGTTGCACCTATGTAGGAAATGCTAGAGTTAAGATGTTTCAGATCTATTTTGGGAGCGACTTCAAGGCCGAGACCAAAGTTGCCTACATATGATGGGAGTCTCATTGAGTAGATCAGCAAGATGGACAAGTACTTTGAGTACGATGAGGTAGAAGAAGATAAGAGATTCATATTGGACATGATAAGGTTGAAATGTCATGTGTCCTTATGGTGGGATAGTGTCCAAGAAAAAAGATGGAGGAAGAATAAACCCTTGATAAAAATCTAGGATAGAATGATAGCAAAGATGAGGGCTAAGTTCTTGCCCAAATATTACCAGTTAATTTTGTATAGACAAGTACAGAACCTTAGGCAGACATTGTTAATAGTGAGAGAATACACTGAGGATTTATACAAGGTAAACCTAAGGGCTAGATATGTGGAAGACTCAGCAGAAAAGGCTACTAGATACATGAATTGTTTAAGGATGTATATCCAAGAAGAGATCAGTATGATTTCTCATAGAACAATGGAGGAGGCATATCAGTGCACCTTAAGGGAAGAGGAGAAGATAACAAGGAAGTAGAGCTTCAATAGAGGTTGTGGTTCAGCCAAAGGAAGAGGGAAAGTGATGGGAAGAGGAAGATTTGGACCACAGAGATCGGAATCCAATAACTATAGCCAGCAAGAGCAGCATGGCAGAGGAGGTGATTCTAGCAAAAGAGGAGGTGATCCTTTCCAAGTAAAGTGTGATGCTAGTGGAGTAGTAATCGAAGTTGTGATTAGTCAGGAGGACAGGCCTATAGCGTATTTCAGTGAGAAGATGAATGATGCAAAGAATAAGTATTTGTCTTATGACAAGGAGATTTATGCTATTGTTCAAGCAATGAAGCATTGGAGGCACTACTTGATGCCCATAGAGTTTGTGTTATATTCAGATAACCATGCATTATAGTACATAATGCAGAAACCTAAGTTTAACCTAAAACATGTCAAGTGGGTTGAGTTATTACAGAGCTTTACCTTTCTATTGAAACACATAAGTGGACAGTAAAACAGAGTAGTTGATGCCTTAAGTAGGAGACTTTTGATTAGAAAATCAGATCCAAGTTTTGGGATTTGAGAATTTGAGAGATTTGTATGAAGCTGACATTGATTTCCATGAGGCTTACAGGGCTTGTAAGAATCCAGTAGAGGTGGACAGAGAACCATGGATAGAGTATACACTACAATATGGTTTAATCTTTAAATACAATAAGCTGCGTATACCAAGGTGTTCTATGAGAGATAACTTTATACATGAGAAACATAATGGAGGTATGGGAGGTCACTTTGGAAGTGATAAAACCTTCAGAAAGTTGGGTCATTTCTATTTTTGGCCAAGGATGAGGTCTGAAGTTGAGAAGTTTGTAAGCAGATGCAGAATATGCTAGCATGCTAAGGGGAGAAGTTAGAACACATGATCGTATACACCATTTCCTATTCCAACTAGGCCTTGGGATTCTATGAGTATGGATTTCATTCTGGTTTTACTAAGAACTCATAGGGGACATGATTCTTACTTTGTTGTTATTGATAGATTTTCTAAGATGGCACATTTCATTCCATGTTACAATACTAGTGATGCCACACACATTGCTAACTTTTTCTTTGACGAAGTTGTGAAACTACATGGTTTAACTAGAAGCATTGTATCAGACAAAGATGTGAAGTTCACAGGGAATTTTTGGAGAACCTTGTGGAAGAAGTTGGGTACCAGACTGAATTTTAGTTCAGCATATCACCCATAGTCTGATGGACAGACCGAAGTAGTCAATAGGAGTTTGGGAAACATGTTGAGGAGTTTGATTGGGGAATGTCCTAAGCAGTGGGATAGAGTATTAGCTCAAGCTGAGTTTGCATATAATTATTCATCAAATAGGAGTACATGGATGAGTCCATTTCAAATTTTGTATGGAATTCATCCAAGAGGAGTGTATGAACTTCGTGACTTAGATCAATTGGAGAAATGAAGTGTTGATGGAGAAGAGTTTGCAACAAGAATTAGTGAGTTGCAGGAGCAAGTGAAAGAAAGATTACAGCAGAGTAACACCAGTTACAAGGCCCAAGCAGATTCCAAAAGGTGGGAAAAGAACTATGAATTAGGATATTTGGTCTTATCGTATTTGAAGAGAGACAGATTTCCTAAAGGAGAGTATAAAAAGATGAATATGAAGAAGATTGGACCCTGTAGAATACTCAAGAAGTTTTTAGCGAATGCTTATGAGTTAGAGATGCCTACAAGAGTGAGTATTTCACCAATATTTAATGTAGCATATATATATCCTTATGTAGCAGGTGACACTGGAACCTTTACATGAGGTGAAGATCCTACTGAAGAATTCCAATGCGTAACACAGATGCCTATGACACAACCATTAGAAGTTGAGGCCGTTCTCGACACTAGGGTGTCAAAGAGTACAAGGAAGAAAGAATACCCGGAGTATTTGGTCAAGTGGAAGAAGTGACCAATGGAAGATTCTACTTGGTTGAACGCTACAGAGTTAGAAGCCAAGGGTTTCACTGTAGCTGATCATATGAACAGGGGTTCATAATTTTCTACCTTGCAAGTCTGATGCATGAGTGTCGTGGCATGCCAGTAGTGTGATGAATTGGTCACATGCCATGGAATATTTTGTAACCATTTTGTGTTGAGTCATAATATGAATAAACAGTGTAGGAAATCATTACAGATCATGACTCCCTGTGTGAAGATCAAACCACCATTAGTTTGTTTCAGACAAGGATGTTTCATCATGCGCCTTAGTAGTGCTTGTTTTAGTTGCAGGACCACTCAGGATAGGATAGCATTTTTAGTTTAAATAGAATGTTTAGAGATGTAGGGGGGGTTCTCTCTTCAGCATTTAGAATTCTGAGTTTACAGAGAGAGGACATACATGTGTCTGATTCTCGTGTGCAAATATTTTGAAGAATCGGAAGGAGAGAGATCCAAGATGTGTGCATTTTCCTTTGTTGCTTAATAGAAGGATTAACCATGGGTTTGTAGGGTTGTTATCCTTTATGCATGTGTTGTGTTGAACTGTATATCTTACAAAGCCGACTTCAGCGTTTTCATGAATATTTGTGTATTTTAGTGAAGTGTTGATTGCATGCATAAATTTATTTTTTAAACATTTGAAGTAGAGAGTAGATGCATGCATAAGAGTGTTAGGCTAAAGTATCATGAAGATTGCAGGATGGATTGATCAATTTAATGATCAATCGGTGCAACTCAGAGGTTTTCTACCTTAACAAGTTTTTGCAGAGAACAAACAGTGGAAATTGAGGCTGTAGATCAAGATCTGAAGGTCCTAAAGTATCTTGCACCAAGATTTGTGAGGAAGTTAACAGATCCACAGATATATGAGAACCACATCAAAAAGAAGGAGATCGACGGTCATGAAGGAGGCCGCAAGAATCGAACAGCTGGGAAAGTTGTGGGGAAATATTTTTGGAGAGAAAGTTGCGAGGGAGCAACTTTGAAAATTTGGCATCCTGCATCCCGCATGTGGAAACCCTGTTGCGGAAATAGATTTGTGGAGAGAAATTTGGGAAATCGAGATCCCGTATCCCGCATCCCGCCTGCGGAAGGGGATTTGCGGAGGTAAATATGTGGGAGGGCATTTTTAGAGTAGAATTTATCCATTGGGCTAAATTTGGTAGTCCTGCTAAGTGTAGGAGCCATTAGATCCTGGAAGTGCTTGTTGGGGTCGGTTGAGATCTATCCACTTGCACCAATTATATAGTAATTGGTTTTTCAATCATGTAGATACTCCAAGGATTCGAAAGCATAAGGATGAAATTTGAATCAGTACAAAAGAAGGCTTACTAAACTAGTAAAAAACCCTCCATAGGTGCATAAAAAAACTTTCCTAATCTGTCAAGAGGCTCACAAATTGGATGAATGAGTTGTTACAACTGATAATTGAAGGAAAGTGTACTTTATAATGCTTTTAGGTGAGGAAAATAAGGAGGGTAAGTTGTGACAAAAACAAGGCAGTCTAGCTTAAAAATAGCTTTACCTTTTTCCTTAAAACTATAGAAAAAGATGGAAACTATGGATAAGAAAGGTGTTAGCACTCAGAATTTACCCCCGGTTTTGAAATGGTGATCCCAAGGTAACCACATAACCAATATTTAGGAAAAAATATGGATTCTTTCTTTCCAGAGAGGGATCTCTCAATAATTTAACTCACAGGCTAGTAATATTTGCAAACAAATGAAATTTAATAATTAATGATTGTGGTTGAAACAGGTGTTCATTAGGCCTGGAGTCATATGTGATAACAAACATAAACAATGCTCTTGCAAAGGAATTTAACAGAGGTAGGGTAGCTACTTCTTTGCAGTCAAAAAGATTATTGTCTGGTGATAACGAAGAATTTAGAAACAATCCATTAATGCAGGAATCTATCAAGGATGAATCCACTATTAACTTTAGAAGAAAGGTCTTGTGAATACTTAAAAAAAATGGAACAGAGCATATGAATATGAATTCTGAACCACTATAAACTCATTTAAACATGAAAAAGATAACATAATGGAATCTTAACAGGAAACACATGCACATATAAGAAAAGGAAAGTGCATACTGCAAAGGAAATAACAAAAGAATCTCTGTCAAAAGTCCTGCTTGGATCTAAAATTTTATTAATCTCTAGATCTCAGTTACAAATAACAATATTTCTCATGGGTTCCAACCCTTGTTACAATGCAAATTATTTCCTAATAAAAAATATGATCTTTGAGATGATAACTACCTCTATACTAAAAATAGGCAAAATAACTGCCTTATTACATTTGTCATATTGATCCATAACTGACTAACTGCTCATAACTAAATTACAAAATTTAACTAAATAATGTTCAATGGTCTTTGCTGGAGAAACCTGTACTTGGTCTTTTCGAATTTTTCAACTGTCTTCCATTAATCAATAGTTGGCAGTTCCAAGTTGGCCATTTCCTTTGCAAGTACTCTCAGTTCCACATTGTCCACAAAGGAAATCACTGGAAACTAAGTGCAAGTAGCTCTGAAAGTATAAAACATTTCAAAATCCTGAGATAGTTTTTCAACTATTGTTTTTCCAGACAGATATAGTTGCATGTCTTCAAACTTCTTGTGATCTAACCTACACCTGACTAATTGGGCATGTTATTACACCTGAGATAAAAGTTTACCATTTTCTTCCTAGAAGAAAGGTAAACCCATTTTAAATACCAGTGTAAATAATTGAATGAACATTTTAACCTGATGTTGTATAATGTCTATCTTAGCTTGTACAGTATCCAAATGGTGGTGTTTTCCAACCACTTTTCTTGCCTAGGTTATTACTAAAATTCTACTTTTTATACCCGTTGTCTTCAGGTCATCATCTGACAAACCATTTAAGAAACTAACTGTATTATTCATTGTATCTATAGCAGGCTTATTTAGAAATTCTTTTACTGCTATATAGCTTTGTTTAGCAACTTGTATGACAATTTCCTTATGCAGGAAGTAATTCAGATATGGCCTAAGTTTCCCTAATGTTATAATCATATCGCAAATGATATTATTTTCTCCTTGTATAGACAATTGTTCAGTCAATTTCTTCACTAGTTTATCTTTATTATCTAGGAGCTCTTTGTACTTATTTTCTATAACTTTCCTTTCTTCCTCCTTTTTTAGAGTTGCATCCTCCAAGTTTTTGTTTTGATTCTTTAGTCCCACAATTTGTAAATCTATTAGACTCACCTAGGACATGTCCTGCACAATTGTTTCTTCATGTGTCTATGCAGTTGGTGGAATTATCTGTACCTTAGGTTCTTATTTTCTTCCTTCTATTTCCTTCTCCAACTCACCATATTTTTACTTGAGGACCTTTACATTCTCAGTCAAGAGCAATTTTTATTTCTCCCATTACTTTTTATCATCATCAAACTTCAAAATTTTATCTTTGCAATTTATTAATTCATCATTTAGTATTTATTTTTCTTTCTCTAGCTCTGTCAACTCCGAAGCTTGAATAAGCTGAGTAGCGGGAATTTTCAGTTTCTTCTTCAATAATTGAATTGTGCTCTCTTTTTATGCAAGCAACATCTAAGTAGTTTGTCCCTTATTTGTCTCGTTGTCAGTGGTCATTAGATCTCCCTATAGCTTCTTGATTTTTTGTTTATGTGCCTTGTTCTAGACCCTTTCCTGTCTCATTGATTTCCAACCTATGTCTTGGTGGATTGCAGCCTAGAAACCTTCAGAGTAGCCTTTAGCAAATCACTATAGATAACTTCTTCAGTTTGTTTATGTAGATGAATAATGTCTAGGACATGAATCTTTTCTAATTTCATCCTCATCTCTACCAATCTGTTCTTAGTAGCCACTGCTAGGTTTAAAGAATTTGAGAATGATCCCTAAGAGTGAATAGAGAGACGCCTTTGCTTGGGATTTTCCTTACCTCGGCATACAATTTCAGAGACTCATCCATTAATGTTTCTTTGTCATCTCTGTACTTATCAAATAACTTAGCTCTAGTCTTGAATTTATCTATAGACCCTTTAGGAGTCTCATAAAAGGAAAATTCCTTTATTTCAAATGCTGAACCCTTTACTTTCATTTTTTTTTCTTACCTTCAGTATTTGTCACCTTTACCAACTCTCCTTCAGCTTTGGTCTTTTGTTTCTTTGATGTCTGTGAATTATCTTCTTGTTTTGTCTCCATGGCATCCGAAAAAGGTTCTTTTGTTAGTAATTTTTGAATGACTAACAATAGAGGAAATTATCTATGCTGTTGAAATAATAGCCAATGGATCTAGCTGTGTGAAACTAATATCCCGCACTAGTGATGTAGAACCTTGTTGCATATCTTCTTCATTCTGTATTAATAAGGGGTAATATGATCAGTTTGCATTATCATCCAAGCCTTCAACCTTTTGATGTTCAAAAGGATTGTTATTGTTCACTTTCTTTCTAATGGAAATGATATGATGAGGATCATAATTTTATTGTTGTATTTGTTTGAAATCCCATCTCTTCAAGCAAGCTTTATATTACAGGAAATGCATATTTTCTTTTAATAATAAATGGTCCAACCACCCAAGGGAAATTAATCTCTGAAGCCTTTCTGAAACTTATAAAATTCTAATTCTCAACTATTAGCTTCTGTCTGATTAACTCCAATGCAAAAATCCTTGGAGTGAGGAATGTAGGTAGGATATAAGGTTCATGAGTGAATCCATATACCTTAATAATTGTGTGCTCCACCATTAAGAACCAATATCCTATCCTTTTATCTAGTGCAAACTGTAAAGTTTCCTTCATGATTGGAAATACTCTGGATAACTTATTTTGGAAAAAGTCTTTATAAACTGCAACCATTAAAAATTTCATGTACTTCCAGAAATTCCTGCTGATCTCATTTGTCAAGATCATCTCTAGTAGTTGTAAATTCTCTTCATTAAAGAATAGAAACATCTTGACCAAATAAGATTGAAGCCTGAAATATCTTGTATTGTGGAAATTCACTAGCTA
This sequence comes from Pseudotsuga menziesii, assembly GCA_001517045.1. NCBI lineage: Eukaryota > Viridiplantae > Streptophyta > Pinopsida > Pinales > Pinaceae > Pseudotsuga > Pseudotsuga menziesii. Next base: position 270,543 of record LPNX010137978.1, read on the forward strand.
AGAATGAATACCCTCAACTAGGAATTCATCAAACTGAAGACATATTGAATGAGAGAACTGTGACTTAGTCTGACTTGTACTAATATTGAACAAAAGACTCATAAGTGGATCAGTAATATATCTATCAATATCTAGACCTAGAAATTGACTCATTAAGGAAATAACCATTTTAGTTTCTTCATTGAACAAAATGGTATCTACAGGGAAATATTGATCTTGTAGGGACACATCTAGCCTAAAAAAGTAGTGAAAAAGGATTTTTTTTGTTCAAGGGTTTCTTCAAAAACGACCGAACCATGTTTTATTCACTGAGGTCTTCATGATTTTGGGTGAATGTAGAAGGAACTGCAAGGGAATATCGGACTACTAATGTGTTAACATGACACATAATTTTAGTCTTGACCACATCCATAATTACTCTCTCAGAAGAGGAGTAGTTAGAAGTGCACCAGTTAATGAAATCGAGAAAACTTAGGGTTTGTTCTGGACAGAAAAATTGAAAATAAGACCTATAAACACCATGTATGTTCATACCCTGGTCTTTAAATGTTTTTTAACTTAGTTTGAAACTGGTTCATGGAGCCAAAGGATAACAGTGTATCAAAAACCTCACTATCCATGTCTTCAAATACCTCTTCAATTTTCTGAAATTCTAGGGATTGAGCCTCTATTCCCCCTCCACTGTCCATTTTAAATACTATTTGGTAGGTAAAAAGTGGCTTACCTAGTCAGTTGATGGGTGGATGAGAATCTTTTTGAGTTGGCTTCTTCCACGCAAACTGATATTTCTTCTTCCAATGCACAAAATACATATCATCTTCATCAACGTGCTTCGCCTTTTATATTATTTTATGCAATGGAATCATCTATTATTTTTCATGCAACTTTTCCAGGTGAAATTTCCTTTGTCCATAGATCTAATCTCTCTTTATCCTGAGATTTTTATCTTGATATTTATTTATGTTTACATTTATAATTCTACTACCTTATTTATATTTTATCCTCCCTGCAATTCTTGATAGTGGATCCCTTCATAATTGTAGATCCACCATCCTTTTGTTTTCCACCGTAGATCCTCTTCTTGATTTACCGTCATCCATATAGAGTATAAATAACCTGCATCTTTCATCGATAGATTTTTGGACAACCCTTGACATTACTCTCCATAAATCTCGACCACTGATCAATGTTGATCTTTACATATTCCACTCAACCCCAATTTTACAAACAACATGCATATTTCTCCAGCGGATTAAATCTCCATCGTAGATCCTTATTGGTTTTGATCTCAGCCATTAATTATTGTTTCCCTTTAACCTATTCCATTGGGATTCATTATAATTGTCTCCTCACATCATCATGTTGCAGTAGCGGAATCTCCCTCGACCGTAGATCTCACCATCCTTAATCTTAATCCCTTGATCATGCGGGCCCTTTAACACATTCCATTGATTTCAACATCTCATTAATATGCACAACTTCTATCAGTGAAATGATCCACATCCTTTGATCTCATTCAAGCATCGATCTTCGCCGTTGATTTGTGGGAGCCATACGCTTTTCCACTAATTCCCAATTCAACTTCCTCCGAGCATGTTCAACCAACATAATATTTCTAGACCGTAGATCACATTAATATTTAGATCTCTGTCGTTGATATATGCAGTGTGTAAGATTTTCCCATGATTGAAAACTTTTATTCTTCCGCGCTAGTGCCATCAGCGGAATCTGTTATCTCCCAAAATAAATTTATTTTGATAGTATGAAGAATTTGATTCATGTAATGAAATATCTGAGGATGACTAACAAATTGAAGGTCTCTGTTTTTTATATGGTTGAAAAATTTGGAAGTTATAGCTTTCGGTGGCTTAGGCGAGGTTCTTAATAGCTCATTAGCCACCGAAAGGCTATGTTTAGGCAGCTAACGGTTTAACACAGCATAAAAGTAAACCACCGAAAGAGGGCCCAAGCGAGTAAAATGAAGAAACACTTTCGGTGGCTTAGGCGAGACTTCAAAATACTCATTAGCCACCGAAAAGTGTTGCTTTCGGTAGCTTAGGGAAAAGACCAAGGAGGGTATTAACCACCGAAAGTGGACAAAAAGTGACATGGGTAAAGGCACTTTCGATGGCTTAGGCGAGAATTTAGACATCTCATTATCCAACAAAAGGTGATGCTTTCGGCAACTTATCGAACAGTTGAAGATAGGCTTTAACCACCGAAAGCAGGCGAAAGGGCGTTGGGGAAAAATCACTTTTGGTGGCTTAGGTGAAAGCGTTAACGTTTCATTAGCCACCAAAAGGATGGGTTTTCAGCAGTTAAAAGGAATATTCGGCGAGGCCACTATCCGCCAAAAGCTGGGTTTCACTGCGATGCTGGGAAAACGGTTTCGATGGCTTAGGTGAAAGGGATATCATTTCATTAGCCACCGAGAGCCATCATTTCGGTGGCTAGCAGACAAAATCCTAAAGGCTGTTAACCACCAAAAAGGTAAAATGTGGAAACGGTTAGAAAGCGATCAAATCAAACCCCGTCAGCAAGATAAACGATCAGTGAAGGGCGTGACAAACCACTGAAAGGACGTGAGACTGCATAACTGTGTGTGGAAATAATTGAAGGAGGTCAATATAAAACTGGTGAAGGATTGATATGATCTAAAACCTTCATTTTTCTTCCACCTGTCCAAAAGAACAACAGAAAATCTCATCAAGGATCCAGGTTGATTTGAAGTATGATTGCTTTAGGCAAGGGTTATCGAGAAGATCCACTACAGCCATCATCTTATGACCTTAGCATCCATCATGACATCAAAATCCCTCATAATCAGTGCCAAAAACTCCAGTACATTTCACTTTGGATCATAGCATTTCTCTCCACCAGAAATCCATCTCTGAGAAGCAGCCTACTACCACACTATCATATAGAACTCCAACTTATTTTTGCAGGTACCCAGGAGTGGCATTCAGCAAGATGAAGAAGGGAGGACCTGCTCTCATGCAGGATTTGGGAGATATCATCTATTTGGAAGCACTCCAGAGGTCTGAAAAATTTTCCAAGATGCTGGCTGATATAGGTTTTGTGAGAAGATACAAGGTTCACATCAGCAGGTGGTTGAGGCATTTTCCCTCTCATTTGATGGCTCTAAGGCAGTCATAGGAAAAGAATAATTCCACATAGATGAAACCCTAATCACTAAATTGATTGAACTCCCTGGCACAGGAGAAAAATGGTTCAAAACCACCATACCAAAAGATGTAGAGTTCAGGTCTTAGCTAAAGCCTGAGCATAGAGGAGTGGTGTGGAAGAATAGTGTTCCATCCAACTGTTTATAAGAGAGGTGGCAGCAACTATTGAAGTCCATTGTAGTCTACATAACATGTGAAGGAAGATATAACAGAGCCATGATCTACCATTTCAAATTAATGAACCACTTCACAGGTAAAATCCCCCTAAATTTTCCCTTTTACTTACAAAGGAGTCTGGGAAAAATGGCACACCAGGTGAAGGCTCAGTCCACCAAGATTGTTGGAAGGCTATCTCACCATGGCCTTATCCAACTGTTGATCCAAGAGTCGCTAAAAAGGAGGAATATGGCATGGCCTTATTTCTTGTTTTGGAATGGATTTGAGACGGGCCTTCAGCCAGAAGAGAAGGGGAAGTCTCCTGCCAAAAAGTAAAGCACACCAAGGAGTGGGAGAATAAAGAGAAGGGCTATATCCCCAGTAGCAGCAGAAACAACCTCCCTCCTCTTCTAAATCCAAGAAGGTAAAAATGAACTTGGATTTCAGTGAGAAGGGCTAGGAAGTTGCAGCACACAGTGAGAACATTTTAAACCTGCCTTACTCAGATTCTGAAGAGGAGAAAGAAGAAGGTGTAGACCTAGCTCTGTAGATTGTAGTAGTGGCTGAAGAACTACCATCCCCTACACCAAAAGAGCAAGAGGAACCAACAGAGAAGGCTTCCTTCAGCCAGCCCAAAAATCAAGGTATAAATCAATTGTTGAGGCAAGTGTATGAGATGGATACTTTGGAAAGGGAAATAAAGAAAAATAATGTTGCATTGACCAGTAGGAACAAGCTGCTAAATAAGTCTTACCTAGAGAAGAGAGAAAGATATATTTTCTTAAAAAGACTGAATACAAGGTACCTAAAAGACAATACTAGATTGTACAGGATGATGAGGCTCCAAAGACTACAGCTGAAGGAGGCCAAGGAAAACTCCAGTAGCCACCCCTTGTTGGAAACCCTAGCTGAAGCTATAGTTAGCCTTCAGCCTCCAAAAACAAGCTAGGTTGTTGTTAACCCTCCTAGCACAAAGCCTGTTGAAGAAGAAAGTTGAGCAAACATAACTAAAAGAACATTTTTGGAAGAAACCTAATAATTTTTGGAAAACAGGGATTTCGGTGGCATAGGTGGATGTTGGGGCAGTTCATTAGCCACTGAAAGCACTACTTTCAGTAGCTAATGGTCCTAATAGTCTGGCCTCTAAACCACCGAAAGCAGACAGAGGCTTAAAATTAAATTTTGGCACACAAGACTAGTTTTGGGTGAATATAGATGGCTTAGGGACAAGGTCTAAAGATGAAGGACGCAGAGGAAAGCATCAAGAAAGGTCTATTTCAGTTTTACTATGGCATAGCAACATAAAATGTCACTAACACCTAGCTTTCAAAAGAAAACAATGACTTAACCAGCAGAGAACCAGTGGCAGTGATTTCCAGCAGTTACCTTAGTTATCTGAAGGTTCATACAGTGAACAAATTCTACAATTAGTTAGACAAGTAGTTAATTAGGGTTTTTTAACCTAATTTGCAAAAAGACAATTATTTTGTTTATTTTTGTTAAAACAGATCCAAGTTTTCAGGATCTAAGTATTTTGTAAAGGCTATAAAGCCTAATACTTATTTTATTGAAAAGGTTCGACTTCAGGGACTTGTAGACCGTTACTATTGTCAAGATTCTCATATTTCTCATGACCTAATTTAAGCTATTTTTCTATCATATGTTCAGCTTCTGTTTTCTGTCTATTATGTGCTTATGCTTGAATGTGTTATTCAGGTTTATTGATGTCTAATAGATGTCATCCTATTGGCATATTGATGATTTGAATTATAAGTACCTTCCTTTTTATGATTAGCCATTTATATATATCTATTTTATGTATGAATCTGCTAGCATGATAAGTTCTCCATATCTGCACCATATTATCAAACCTCTAAATAGTGGTATTTAGAATCCTTATCCCTGATTGAGTTTCATGCATGTCTTGAGAGTGTGAGGTTCTATAGGTTACCTGACTTGATCCATTTAGAATACCCTAAAAACATTTAAGTTACCAGGAATCCTCGAGCTACAACCTAGAGGAGTTTCTTGGAGTGATAACCAATTGGCATCGTTGCCGGGGACAGAAGACTAAAGCTCAGCTTCCCTGGGAGATGACATAGATCCTTGATTTGATGATAGAAAAATCTTGGACATTATTCTAGTTGTAATCATCTATCTGGAGACTAAATTGAAATAAGGTGGCTTCAAGAAGACCAAGTACCAGAGCAAACCCTCAGGGGCCACTAGTAACACTGGTTTCAAATCCATAAGAGATTCTGAGAAGAGCTAGGGATTCACTAAGGCAGACCAACAGTGCTGCAAAGGAAGCTACATCAGGTATTTCAAGAAATATTTCTGCTATTATTTCTTCTGCTGAAACACTTAATTCTTAGGAATTTATAAATACATCAGAAAATCCTAGGGTTTGGGCATCTTCAAGCACTGCTGCTTGTGAATATCCAATCCCTGGTGACTCCATTGGGATAAGTTTACCACCACCACCTTCTTAGCTACTAGCTACATCAGTACTTCCTTCCTCCACCCTTTCCATACCCATTTCCAATATGGTTGCCCCTGAATTGACCAAAATGGAAAGGATCCTGGTAGCTAGGTATGCCCCCCTAAATTTGCCTAACCCTCTCTCGGCCATGACCACTGGAGATTACCTCAACTACATGCCTAAGTTCACAAGAGATGGAGACTTCACAGCTGAAGAACATCTAGAGGAATTTTACAGTTATGCGGAGAACATTAACATAGAACATGAAGATGTGTGGACTAGGGTTTTTGTACAAATCCTAGATGGTCACGCTAGGAAATGGTTGAAAGAACTTCCCGCTGGGTCAGTGTCAGGCATTGAATCCCTAGATGACATCTTTATAAAACATTAGGGAGAGAGGAGAGACCACCTCTATTATATCACAGAGTTCAACAACTTGAAAAGAGAGAATGGGGAGTTTGTCTCCAACTTCACCAAATGGTTCAACAATATGTACAACAAGATCCCCACTGAAATCAAGCCCACTGATACCTCAGCTAGGATAACTTATGTGAATTCTTTTGACTCTGATTTCTGCCTGCTTCTCACAGAAAGGAGGTTTTCCTCCTCATCACTCATGCAATATGCTTCCCTAGAGGTATAATCAAACATTGTGGCATCTCAGAAGGTCAAAGGAAATATAGACAGGAAGAACCAGCTAGTAGACCCTATTGGGGCTTCTTCATCAGAGAACAAGATTGACAAAATTACCAAACTATTAGATAACCTGACTGATAAAATGTCTAAGCTGAAGGACTGAGGACAGATACCTGTGAGTGGTAAAGGGCCAAGTGATTTTGTTCCCCGAACCCCTAATTTTGTCCCTTACAGAAGACGCAACCCCCAGTTAAGATTCTCAGAAGGGAAAGAAATCAAGGGGAAGATCAGAGAATAAGAGCTCCATTTCAGAACGTTGTATTAGGAGAAGATCCAGAATTCATTGAAGAATAAGGAGAAGCTGAAGACAACATCCACTGCATGGAGGATGAGGTGGACTATTCTTTTCTGACACAGGAAGAATATGAGGAAGCCCTAATTGATGAGAAGATCAATGAAGAAGCTATATATCAGGTTTATGGTCAGGGAGGGTACAATTTGAGGTCCAGGTTGGTTTCTCCTCTTAAGAATAATTATGTACCTGTCAAACAGCCTGCTGCACCAGCTAAAAAGGCTACTGTTTTACCAAAGAAAGTGGCTGTCATTTCCAAATCATTGCAAAAACCAACACCTTCATCAAGGCCTGACCATGTCCAACTCAAATATCTAGTACATGAGGTAAGGTTTCCTGATAGGCTACATTATTCTTTCAACCTTGAGTCAGAGATTCAGAAATTGAAGATTGCTTTCCCATTAATTGAGCTAATGAAAAATGATGCATTCAAATCTTCCATTCTGAATTCTCTTCAGCCAAAGGTGCATATTGATACTGACTTTGTAAATCTTCAAGATGACAAACCTATTGTAACCCTAGGCCCCATGATCGAAGACCTAAAGGACTCATGCCCACCTTTCTATATATCCTTGAATATCCATGATAAATTCCTTCATAACTATCTGTTGGATTCAGGAGCTTCCCATAACCTAATGCCAAAGGCTGTGATGGATGAGATTAGTCTCAGCATTACCAAGCCCTACCGTGATTTATTCTCCTTTGACTCTAGAAAGGTCAAGTGCTTGGGCATCATCAAAGACCTTGTTGTGAACCTAACTCAACTACCTTCAAAAATCATCATGATGGACATTGTAGTGGCTGATATCCCTCCCAAGTTTGGTCTCTTGCTGTCTCGATCATGGAGTAAAAGGCTAGGTGGAACCCTTCAGATGGACCTTACATATGCCACCATCCCAATGTTTGGAGGAGATACCAAGAGGCTTTACAAGGAAAATCAGTTGGCCTACATCATAAGCAATGATAGCAATTCAGTGAATCACCCCATCTATGCAATAGACATAGATTTTGGATCATGCATTCTGCAAATAGATGATTCTCAGCAAACATCAGTCCAACTTACTAAGCCCACCTGTCAGCAACCCGAAGAAGTGACCATAGCAGTCTGGAACATGTGATTTGGTAGAGCTAGCACTCAAATATCAGTAGGTGCAGGTGTAGTATTGATCTCTCCATCCAAGGAAACTATTCATTTGTATTATAAGCTTGATTTTAAAACCACTAACAATATAGCAGAATATGAAGCCTTGCTGCTAGGAGTTAAAGCTGCCAAGGAGATGGGGATCATGTGCATGAGAATTTTTGGGGATGCAGACCTTATTATACAGTAGGTCAACAACACTTTTCAGACAAAAAATGTTAGACTAAAGGCCTACAGGGACGAGGTATGGAAACTTAGAGACTCCTTTATGTTTTTTGAACTGTCATATATACCTAGGGATTTGAATCACCTGGCTAATTCCGTGGCTGTCTCAGCAAGTCTGTTTGTTCCTCTTTTACCTCCCAAGCTCAGCTATGATGTCCAGGTTAAGTACAGACCTTCCCTGCCAAATAATGTCAAATTTTGGAAGGTGTTTGAGAATGATGATGAGCTCAGCAAATTCCTTCAGCTAGTAGATGAATTCTCTGATTTACATATAGATCAGGAAAACCTAAACATGGAGGAATCTAAACAACTCAAGTTGAAACATAAAGTGGCTGATCAAAACATTGTCCAATTACCCAGCAATTATATACCTCGGGGTCTAGTACCTCTTGAAGAGATTTTTGATCATAATGACATCCCTCTCAAGCCTGTCAAAAAGGAGCAAGACCCTGTTGTTCAAGAGCAAAACATAGGTAGAAAAAACCATCCAAAACTGATAAATATGTCCACTGAGTTGACTGGTGATCAGAGGTCCAAATTTTGCAGCCCGATAAAAGAATTTGCTGATATTTTTGCCTGGGAGTATAGTGACCTGAAAACCTATGACACCAATATCATCCAATACAGGATTCCTTTGGAGAAAGACACCATCCCTTTCAAGTAGAAACTGAGATCCATTAGTCCTTGCCTACTGCCTGTAATTGAAAAATAAATCCATAAGCTCCTCACAGCCAAAATCATTATCCCCCTTAACTATTCCAAGTGGATTGCCGACCTAGTGGTGGTAAGGAAGAAGAATGGGGAAATCAGGTTGTGTGTGGATTTTAGAAACCTAAATAAATGTTCCAAGAAAGACAACTATCCACTGCCCAAGATGGAACACATGTTGCAAAGAGTCTCAGGGGCTAGGGTTATGTCATTTCTAGATGGCTTCTCTGGATACAACCAAGTTGTTGTGCACCCTGATGACCAAGAGAAGACTACTTTTACTACCCCCTGGGGCACTTTCATGTATGCTAAAATGCCATTTGGGATGATGAATGTTGGGGATACTTTTCAGAGAGCCATGGACCTATATTTTGTTGGGTTGAAAGATAAATTTGTGCTTATATACTTGGATGACATAATCGTTTACTCTCATAGACATCATGACCATTTGCAGCATTTGAGGAAGGTATTTCTGAAGTGCAGAAGGTATGGAATATCACTCAATCCTATGAAGTCCTAGTTTGCACTCAGTGAAGGGAAACTCCTAGGTCACATAGTCTCAGCTTAAGGTGTAAAGATTGATCCGGTAAGGGTGGAAGCAATTCAAAAGCTGTCCATACTGAGGTCAAAAAGGGACATTCAGTCCTTTCTGGGTAAGATAAACTTTGTCAGGAGGTTCATCCCTAATTTCTTTGAGCTGGTAAAGCACATAACAACCATGCTGAAAAAGGATGTAGAAATAAAATGGACTGACCAGGAAAGAAGCTCTTTTGAAGACATCAAGAAGGCTATCATGGAGGCCCCAACCTTGATTAGTCCTGACTATACCAAGAGTTTTTATATCTTCTCTTTTGCATCCCATGATATAGTGGCAGCTGTGTTGTTACAAAAAGATAATGAGGTTTTTGATCATCCAATTGCATTCTTTAGCAAAACCTTGAGAGATGCTGAGCTGAAGTATGATCCAATTAAGAAACAAGCTTATTCTCTCATCAAGTCATTGAATACTTTCATAATTTACATTCCCCATGCAAAATTCCTTGCATATGTCCCTTCAGCTGCTGTGAAGGATGTTTTGACTCAGCCTGACATTGATGGGAAGAGAGCTAAGTGGATTTCCAAGCTCATTGAGTTTGATATAGAGGTAAATCCCACTAAGCTAGTAAAGGGACTAGGTCTGGCTAAACTCATGGCTAAAGAAAACTGTGAACTAATGGGGATAAACTTCAACTATGTCAAATCAACAAAAGTGAAAACTATGGTAACAATAGAAGTAGATCACGATCATAATGACATTCCACTAATGGCTGAAAACTTGTCTTCATGTGAGTGGTACTCAGGTATTATTCATTTTTTGTAGAAATTAGAAGTTCCTCCTAATCAAGCACAATCTATTAAATTAAAGTTTGTTAAGTTTTGCATAGTTGACAAATTGCTGTACTGGAAAGATCTGTCTGGAGTTTTGTTGAGATTTCTGGATAAGGAAGAATCAGATCAGGTAATGCACCACTTTCACTCCAGAACATGTGGGGGCCACCATTATTGGAAGACCACAACCCACAAGATCCTAAGGGTAGGATACTATTGGCCAGTCCTTTTTTCTGATGTATGTACTTTTGTAAGGGCCTGTGACCAGTGCCAAAGATTTATAGGGAAGAAATAGCTCAAATCCTTGCCCCTTAGGCCTATTGTGGTGAATGGGCCTTTTCAGCAATGGGGTATGGATTTCATAGGTGAAATAAATCCATCTTCCAGTGGGCAGCATAAATGGATCCTAGTAGCCACAGACTAATTTACCAAATGGATAGAGGCAGTGACCACCAAGAATGCCACTCATCAGGTCATCATGAGAATTTTATATGAGAATATCTTTAGCAGGTTTGGTTGCCCAGTAAGGTTAGTAACTGATAATGCACCAACTTTCAAATTTGGGGAATTAGTGAGAATATGTGAGTCAATGGGAATTCAGCTGGTGCATTCCACATCCTATTATCCTCAAGTCAATGGCTTGGCTGAGTCATCCAACAAAATCCTAGTCAGGATCATCAGAAAACTACTGGAGACAAATAAGAAAAGTTGGGATTCTAAGCTTGCGTTTGCTTTATGGGCTGATAGGGTAACAGAAAAAATCTCTATAGGGACTTCTCCATTCAAGTTAGTTTATGGTACTGAGGCCATTTTTCCAATTTAGCTCATTCTGCCAGTGGAAAAATTCTTTCAGGAAGAGGAAGATGAACCAAATGATATGGTGAGGAGGATGATGGATTTGGTGGAGTTGCAACAAGTTAGGGAACAAGTGATAGGAAAATCATAAGCCCATCAACAGAGGATAAAGGTCATATTTGAAAAAAGGGAAAAAGTAGACAACTTTCAGGTTGGATATTGGGTCCTAAAGTAGGATGATGTCAGACAGGACAAGGGAAAACATGGAAAGTTTGATTATTTATGGATTGGCCCTTTTGTGATAGCTCAGGTACATAAGAATAACACCTTCAAATTGCAGAATCTGGAAGGGGAAGAGGTGTTTAATGGCCCAATGAATGGGTGGTTTCTAAAACTTTACTTTATTTGAGTCTCCAAGGTGTTATCATTGTAAATTAGTAGTTAGTAGGCTATTTTTGCTTAAAGAATAAACTCCATGCCCAATGGAACAGTAAATGATAGTGTTAAGTTTTTAATTGTTTTCAGGGAAAGGCATTTTGTTCTGGGATTCTTGGGACCTCACTGGGAGGTTCCCATCCCCAAGTAGGAGCTAGATGTTATCTCCCAAAATAAATTTATTTTGATAGTATGAAGAATTCGATTCATGTAATGAAATATCTGAGGATGACTAACAAATTGAAGGTCTCTATTTTTTATATGGTTGAAAATTTTGGAAGTTATAGCTTCTCGGTGGCTTAGGCGAGGTCCTTAATAGCGCATTAGCCACTGAAAGGCTATGTTTAGGCAGCTAACGGTTTAACACAGGATAAAAGTAAACCATCGAAAGCGGGCCCAAGTGAGTAAAATGCAAAAACACTTTCGGTGGCTTAGGAGAGACTTCAAAAGACTCATTAGCCACCGAAAAGTGTTGCTTTCGGTAGCTTAGGGAAAATACCCAGGAGGGTGTTAACCACCAAAAGCGGACAGAAAGCGACATGGGTAAAGGCACTTTCGGTGGCTTAGGAGAGACTTCAGACATCTCATTAGCCACCGAGAGGTGATGATTTTGACAACTTAGCAAATAGTTGAAGACAGGATTTAACCACTGAAAGTAGGCGAAAGGGAGTTGGGGAAAAACCACTTTCGGTGGCTTAGGCGAAAGCGCTGAAATTTCATTAGCCACTAAAAGGATGAGTTTTCGACGGTTAAAAAAAATATTCGATGAGGCCACTATCCACCAAAAGCTGGGTTTCACCACGACGTTGGGAAAATGGTTTCGGTGGCTTAGGTGAAAGGGATATCATTTAATTAGCCACTGAAATCCATCATTTCGATGGCTAGCACACAAACTCCTGAAGGATGTTAACCACCGAAAAGGTAAAATGTGGAAACAGTTAGAAAGAAGTCAAATCAAACACTGTAAGAAAGATAAACGATCAGTGAAGGGTGTGACAAACCACCGAAAGGATGTGAGCCTACATAACTGCATGTGGAAATAAGTTAAGTAGGTCGTTATAAAATTGATAAAGGACTGATAGGATCTGAAACCTTCATTTTTCTTCCACCTGTCCAAAAGAACAGCAAAAAAGCTCACCAGGGATCCAGGTTGATTTGAAGTATGATTGCTAGGCAAGGGTTATCGAGAAGATCCACTACAGCCATCATCTTATGACTTTAGCATCCATCATGACATCAAAAGCCCTCATAATCAGTGACAAAAACTCCAGTACATTTCACTTTCAATCTTAGAATTTCTCTCCACCAGGAAGCCATCTCTGAGAAGCAGCCTGCTACCAAATTGTCATACAGAATTCCAACATATTTTTGCCAGGAGTGGCATTCAACAAGCTGAATAAGGGAGGACCCACTCTCAGGTAGGAGTTGGGAGATATTAGCTATTTGGAAGCACATCTAGAGGTCTGTAAACTTTTCCAGGATGCTGGCTGCTATAGGTTTTGCAAGAAGATACAAGGTTCACATCAGTAGGTGGCTGAGTCATTTTCCCTCTCATTTGATGGCTCTAAGGCAGTCATAGGAAAAGATAAATTACACATAGATGAAACCCTAATCACTGAAGTGACTGAACTCCCTAGCATGGGAGAAAAATGGTTCAAAACCACCATACCAAAAGATGTAGAGTTCAGCTCTTACCTAAAGCCTGACCATAGAGGAGTGGTGTGGAAGAAGAGTGTGCCATCATCCTGGTTAGAAGAGAGGTGGTAGAAACTGTTGAAGGCCATTGTGGTCTGCATAACATGTGAAGGAAGATATAACAGAGCCATGATCTACCATTTCAAATTAATGAACCACTTCACAAGTAAAATCCCACTAAATTTTCCCTTTTACTTACATAGGAGTTTGGGAAAAATGGCACACCGCGTGAAGGCTCACCCCACCAATATTGATGGAATATTGTCTCACCATGGCCTTATCCAACTGTTGATCCAAGAGTTGCTAAAAAGGAGGAATATGGAATGGCCTTATTTCTTGTTTTGGAATGGATTTGAGACAGGCCTTCAGCTAAAAGAGAAGGGGAAGTCTCCTTCCAAAAATTCCAACACACCAAGGAGTGGGAGAAGAAAGAGAAGGTCTATATCCCTAGTAGCAGCAAAACAACCTCCCTCCTCTTCCAAAGCCAAGAAGGTAAAAAGGAACTTGTATTTCATTGAGAAGGGCTAGGAAGTTGCAGCACATAGTGAGAACATTTTAAACCTACCTTACTCAAATTCTGAAGAGGAGTAAGAGGAAGGTGCAGACCTAGCTCTGCATATTGTAGCAGTGACTGAAGAAATACCATCCCCTACACCAAAAGACCAAGAGGAACTAGTAGAGAAGGCTTCCTCCAGCTAGCCCAAAACTCAAAGGATAAATCAATTGCTGAGGCAAGTGTATGAGATGGAGATTTTGGAAAGGGAAATAAAGAAAAATAATGCTGCATTGACCAGTAGGAACAAGCTGCTACATAAGTCTTACCTAGATCAGAGAGAAAGATATATTTTCTTAAAAATATTGAATACAAGGTACCTAAAAGACAATACTAGATTGTACAGGATGATTAGGCTCCAAAGACTATAGCTGAAGGAGGCCAAGGAAAACCCTAGTAGCCACCCCACGTTGGAAACCATAGCCAAAGCTACAATTAGCCTTCAGCCTCCAGAAACAAGCCAGGATGCTGTTAACCCTCCTAGCACAGAGCTTGCTGAAGAAGAAAGCTGAGTAGATAGACCTAAAAGAACATTTTTGGAAGAAACCTAATAATTTTTGGAAAACAGGGATTTAGGTGGCTTAGGCAGACGCTGGGATAGTTCATTAGCCACCGAAAGCGATGCTTTTGGTAGCTAACGGTCTCGATAGTCTGGACTCTTAACCACAGAAAGTAGACAGAGGCTTAAAATTAAATTTTGGCATGCAGGACCAATTTTGGGCGAATATATATGGCTTAGGGACAAAGTCTAAAGATGAAGGACGTAGAGGAAAGCATCAGGAAAGGTTTGTTTCAGTTTTACTATGACATAATAGCAGAAAAGGTCACCAACACCTAGCTGTCAAAAGAAAATAGTGACTTAATTAGCAGAGGACTAGTGGCAATGATTTCCAGCAGTTACCTTAGTTATCTGAAGGTTCATACAGTGAACTAATTCTACAATTAGTTAGACAAGTAGTTAATTAGGTATTTTAACCTAATTTGCAAAAAAACAATTATTTTGTTTATTTTTGTTAAAACAGATCCAATTTTTCAAGATCTGAGTATTTTGTAAAGGTTATAAAGCCTAAGACTTATTTTATTAAAAAGGTTCGACTTCAGGGAATTGTAGACCATTACTATTGTAAAGCTTCTCATATTGCTCATGACCTAATTTAAGCTCTTTTGCTATCATATGTTCAGCTTCCATTTTATGTCTATTATGTGCTTATGCTTGAATGTGTTATTTAGGTTTATTCAGGTTTATTGATGTCTGATAGTTGTCATCCTATTGGCATATTGATGATTTGAATTATAAGTACCTTCCTTGTTATGATTAGCCATTTATATATATCTATTTTTTGTATGAATTTGCAAGCATGATAAGTTCTCCATCTCTGCACCATATTATCAAACCTCTGAACAGTGGTAGTTAGAAGCCTTATCCCTGATTAAGTTTCATGCATGTATTGAGAGTGTGAGGTTCTATAGGTTACCTGACTTGATCCATTTAGAAAACCCTAAAAACATTTAAGTTACCAGGCATCCTCAAGCTGCGACCTAGAGGAGTTTCCTGGAGTGATAACAGAATCATTTCCAGCCGTAGATTTGTCTTACATTTTTGCATGACCATATATCTTGGCCCCCCTTTACACTATTCCGCTAGCTGCCCAAATTTATTTTCTCATGCATATCCAACTATCAGATAAATTAAAATCCATAGATATTTCCATCCATAGATCTTTGGTCATATCATGAAAATGTCCATACCATACCTTGTTTATTATGAGGCCTACCCCCTTTCCAACTGCTAACTAGAAATGGTGCTAACAGAAGGAATGCACACTTACTAAACTGGGTAGTCTATGGGTTGGAAAAATATTATCCATAATCTTTAGAAAGCACTCCAATAGGAATTTTTGGTAAGTTTGACCAGAGAAATGAAAGTGGATGCAAACTAGCTAGTGTAGGACCTACGAAATTAATCAAAAAGATTAATTATTTTATCCTAAGTATGGGAATGGGTTTTGATTATTCCAACACCCCATCTTAATCCTGAATTATGTGAAATATCAGAAAAATATCAGAGATATAGGGCCTAGAAACAAGGTTTAGTCACCCTTTACATACTTCTTGTCCATACAAAACAAGGAAATAGGCAAAACCACAAAGGGGAAAATCCTCCCTTAAACATGGACATGAACAAAATTGTAAGAAATATTGTCTTCAATTAGTCTTCACCACATGATCAGCTATCCCTAGCAGTTCTTTGATATTTCTGAAAGTCTTCTCAGAAAATACCTTGGTGAGTATGTTTGCAACTTGCTCAGATGATGAGCAATAAAGCGCCAAAGCAATGACCCCATCATGCATAATTCCTTTGATGCAGTGCATATGGATATCTATGTGTTTGATTCACTGCCTCAATACTGGATCATTTGAGATTCGAATGGTACTTTGGTTGTCACAATAGATGACTATATAATTCTCAGACTCGATCCTAAACTCTCCAAGTATACCCTGCAACCACAAACATTGATTAACTGCATTCATAGCTCCTCTGTATTCTGCCTTTGTAGATGAAAGTGAAATTGCACCTTGCTTCTTACTTGACTAGATGATTGGTCCATCTACAAGAATAAACACATATCCAATTTTTTTTTTCTATCAGTGTTATTACCTATCCAATCAGAGTCGGTAAAACCAACCAACTCTAGGCTAGATTATGCAACATAGTGAATCCCATGAGTTATTGTTCCTTGTACAAATTTTAGGATTCTATTTGCTTCCCTCCAATGGATTTCATGAGGATTATCCATGTGTTTAGAATCCAAACTCACTACATAATAAATATCAGGTTGAGTATGATTCAAATAAAGAAGACAACCAACTAGTTTCCTACACAGGGTGTTGGTTACCAATGGAGTTTACTGCACATCTTCAAGCTTAACTATTGAAAGGAAGGGAGTATTTCTTGTATTTCAATCCTTCATTTTGAACTTTTTCAGCAGATATGAAGCATACTTGTACTGATGCACCTTGATTCCAAGATCTGATCGAGACATTTCAAGCCCCAAAAATTGGCTTAACAATCCCGAATCAGTCATAGAGAAGGCATGGTTCATTGCACTCTTCAAAGAGGAAATTTATTTCTTGGAACTTCTTATGATCATAAGGTCATAAAAATACAATACAATAATGATTAAATAACCATGGATCATTCAAATATACATTTGGATCAGAATTCCATCTACAATAGTTCGGTGATAGCAAAAATCCATCAATATTGGCATACCAAGCTCTAGGAGCTTGTTTTATCCCATATAATGATTTCTTCAACCTGCACACAAGATATGGATTAGTGAAAAAACCTTATGGATGCTGAATATATATATCTTCTTTCAGATCTCCATGTATAAAGGCACTCTTCACATCCATGTGTTGTACCTCCCACTACTTGGAAGCTGCAATGTCCAAAACTAGTCTTATGGAATCCATCTTTGCAACTAGGACAAATGTATCATTGTAGTCAATGCATTGGATTTTGGAGAATCCATTGGCCAATAAAATTTCCTTATACTTCATAGGAGACCCATCAACAGAAAATTTAGTTTTGAATTCCCACTTACACTTGACTAGCTTTCTCCCTAGGGGAAGATTGACTAGTTCCCATGTGTCATTCTTCTAGAGCGAATGGTATTCCTCCTTCATGGATGTTTTACATATTGTATTTTCTGGTGCTTATTCATATTTCTATAGATAAAATTCAATCATTATAAAACACTTCTAGGAAAATAAATGGTCCTTGACAGAAAGGGCACTCTCGAATTGAGATCTAGTCCTCCTAGAATCACTAGGATTCCCAGCTAGTTCCCCAGCTGCTTGAATGGTATTTGCTTCCCAATTTGGCCTTGTGGGTATGTTAGGATATGAAATTAAATAATAATTATTAAACATATCATAATAAAAAATTTCATTATTCTCTTCACTTACAGTCAAAGGTGGTGGTGGTGAAGAAGACTCTCCAATCTCTGTTGCTAGCATAGGCTTTTTTTCAAACTGAACACTCCTTTCAATGAAGGATTTTTGAGTGCTCATGTTGACCATATTATACCCTTTGGAATATTCAAAATACCCAACAAATAGGCACTCTTGACTTTGGATTTCCAAATCCCTCCTTTTGTCTAATGGAATTCGATCCCATGCTCTTGAGCCAAAAATCCTGAAATGAGACAAACCAGGCTTGTGCCCACTCCAAGATTTGAAAGGAGTGAATACATCAAATTTCTTGTGAGGAACCCTATTATAGATGTAGGATGCATAGTTTATATATTAAGCCCAAAACTTTGGTGGTAAATTCTTAGACTCCATCATACAAGTAGCCATCTCCTTGAGGGCTCTATTCTTCCTCTCAGCAACACCATTTTGCTGAGGTGTGTAAGGAATAGAGTGTTGCATCTAGATACATTCATATTCACAATTTTTAATGAACTTATACTTGAAATATTCAACACCATTATCATATCTGAGGATCTTGAGTTTCCTCCCATACTGGTTCTCAACCAAGGCTTTAAAATCCTTGAAGAGGTCAAAAAATTCAGACTTGAGTTTAAGGAAGTAAACCCAATAGTACCTAAAAAATTCATCTATGAATGTGAGGAAATACTTGTATTGAATCATGGAAATATGAGGGAAGGGACCAACAATGTCACTGTGGATGAGCTCAAGAGGTGCATAGGTTCGCTTATGACTGTCTCTCTCATACTTATGCTCTGGATGTTTTCCTAGAATACAACCTTTACAGTCTCATGAAAATTTTGTCTTTGGAAGCCTTGAAACCATGTATTTTTTCACACAAATATGAAAGATGTGTATAATTTATATGGCCAAACGTCTCATGCCAAAGTTTTCTGGCTTCATTAGCATGAGTGAGGAGAGAAGAGGGGTTAGAGAAAGGCATACATTGTGATAACTTGTATACTTTTGAACTATGATCCACAAAATATTTAGCAATGAATCTACCATTCACAATATCATAGATGTCAACATCATTGGGAGCGAAAACAACATTATTAGGAGACCCAGTGTGGGTAATCTGGTAGACTGACAAGAGATTAGCAGCAAAACCTAGGACATACAAAACATTATTGAAGTAACCATGGTCAAAATCTATGCTACCTTTACCCTTACTTTCAGTTTTTGAGTAGTCTCCCAACAAAATCTTTGGTCCATTCAAATCATCAAGAGAGGAGAAGTCCTCTCTTGCTAAATCCATGTGTCTAGAAGCTCCATAATCAAAGTTAAAGGAAGGAGATATTACAATTCTTAAAACCAGGGCATGAACTCTCTCCTTATCTTTGAAATTGGATCCTCCTTCCTTCTTCTTTGCGTCATCAAGAAGAGATATGTTTTTCTTCTCTAGGATTTTGAGTCAACATATTGATATGCTTCTTCATTCAAGATATCTCGGGATGAAATCCCTTACCACAGTATGCGCACTTACCCATTTCACCTTTACCTTTCTTCTTCTGAAAGTTCTTCTTCTTGGAGTTTGAGGACTCCTCATGAGACTTGGACTTGTCTCCTTTTTTATCTAGAGGATTATTAGCCTTATTATTTCCTTTGGAATCTATCTTAGAATATCCAGCAACCAAATATTTATCTTTGGAAAGATTGATGGTTCCCATCATGACCAATTTGTCTTGCTCCTCACTCAAGGATTCCATGAAATCTGCTAGTGAAGGCATCTTGTAGGGTTGAGTTGTCAACTTGGTGGCATGGAATGTTGAAACAAATACTGATTAGTCATGGCTAAGCTTTGAAAGGATGGAAAAGACTAGTTGTTCTTCTTCTTTATCTATACCACACTATTTTAGCTGCAAAACCAGTGATTTGAATTTGGAGAAGTATACTTGCAAGGATTCAAAATTGCTTGGACTCAATGAAATCAGATCATTCTCCAGTTGATGACCCCTCATCTTATCTATCTTCCCAAATAAATTCTGAAGCTTCTACCATACTTCATCTGGTGATGAAAATCCATCAAGATGGAAAATAAGGTCTCTGGAAACATTGAGACATAAGAGACCATACACCTCATCTCTCATATTATGCCATTTGATATTCTCTGCTGCTGCATTAGGATCAGCTTCAGTTTCCATGGCCACTCTATATATTCCTTTACTCCTCATCAGAATCTCCATATGTGCCTTCCATTCGAAGTAGTTGAATGGAGTCAAGATGATTTGGTGAGATTGATACATTCTTCAGCAAATGTGCCCTTGAACAGACAAAAGGCGCTCCCAGTGAGTGATGTTGACCTTGCAAAAAAAATTAGAAAAGGATAACAATCGATATACCAAGGCTCTGATACCATGTGGAAATTAATCCCAAGCTTAGATCAATTGAATGCACAAAATTGCTTGAAAAATATACAAGAAACACTCAAAAGGAGACTAGATATGATGAATAACAAAAAATGTTGTTATATTAATTTACACCAGCCATAATTATATAGTAATTGGCTATTAAATAAAGGCAGTCTACCTTAAAACTAGCTTTACCTTTTGCCTTAAAACTGCAGAAAAAGCCAAACACTCTGGATAAAGAAAGAATGTGCGCTTACTAAAATTGGAATTTAGTGGGTTGAAAGAATCTTATCAAGAATATTTCCAAATCAATCTAAGAGGAACTTTTGGCAAGTTTGACCACACAAATGCAAGTGGATGCAAACTAGCTAGTGTAGGACCTAGGAAATTAATCAAAAAGATTAATTATTTTAACCTAAGTATGGGAATGGGTTTTGATTATTCCAACAAAGTGGATAATCAACCAATATAAATTAACTCCATATCGAAAAGATAAAATAAATATTGAAGATGAACGATGATGATTTACAATTACATTCGTAGGGATTTATATAAGCCTAATCATTTATATTTATTAGTTATTAATTATTAATATTAATATATATTAATATTGATATTTAATGTGTGTGTGTGTGTGTTTATATCTATATATATTAT
>LPNX010137983.1:0-331648 GCA_001517045.1 Pseudotsuga menziesii
TTTCTGCTTCATATATATATTGTGTATCAACTTTATGCTTTCGTGTGTATCTTCGTATCTTGTCATCTTGATTGCTTATAGTTAAAATATTCAAACTCCTAAATAGCTGATTCAGTACAACATCATTACACTAAGAAATCATCCCTAGTAACTTAATAGGGTCTACCTCCCTTAGCTTCGTTAGGATTTGAGCCTAAACGGAGAAGTCAAGAACAAGGTGATAGCCTTGACTTGAGAATTTCCCCCAAGGACACACCGAGTGGCTTGAAGATTTCTGCCACGTGATCCAGGTGTGTGAAAAGGTGGCAACACTTTTTGGCGCCGCTACCGGGGATAAATCTTTTTATTCCCGAGTACGACTTTTGTTTTCTTCCTTTTTGTTTTTTCTTTGTGTGATGAATGCTTAGAGTAGATCTTTAATTTTCATTTGGCGACTCCACTGACTTTTTTCCAGTTTTATTTTTACAAAGAAAAGCAAAAAATAATTTTTGTGAAAAGATTTATGAATGCTTATTTTTCTTTTTCACATGGCGACTCCATTGAAGGGATAAAACCCTGTTTTCTCTTAAACTTGTGAAGTTTTGTTGTGTGTAGATGAGCCCATGCAACATGTTAAAACCTTTAAAGCTCATCTGACAACTCCACCTTGTCAGTACAAGGTTTAATCGTTATATCAAATGCACACTATTATTTTTTGATATGGATGAATTAAAGGAGAAATGTGGTGCCCAGTTAACCAGAATTTTTCAGCCTATCGATTTCTCAAACATCCCGGGTTTTCCTAACTTTTTTTATGATTTTGAGGATGCATGTAAATGGCTTCTGACATTTCATGGAAATTATGGTGATTCAGCAATCTAGCATGTCAAATCTTTCCTTCAGTTGATTGCTGACTTCAATTATCTTCATGAAGACAATATGATGGAAATATTTGCTCGTACTTTTTGGGGTGAGGCCGGTTGTTGGTTTTATGAATGCCTTCCTGATAAATGTATAACTTCGTTTCCAAGCTTCCTTTGGATGTTTTTATAGCAGTGGCATGATGGTAGGGGTAGTATGAATGGTTTAAAAAATTTCCTTGAAAAGATCTGTACCTTCTACCTATCTGGGACAGAGTATCACACGGAAACATATGCTGGACCTTTTTCCATGATACAAAGTATTGAGGACTTGGAATCACTTCTGGAACATTTAAGTAAAGAGGAGGTCCATGATACTCCCATAAAAATGCATCCTAGAGGTTATTTAAGAAATGAAGCAATCAAGCTTCTTCTTAAAGAAAATGAGGTATCTCCCAATACACAGCAAGATTCTGAGGAAGGGAAAATCCAAGATGATCATATTGAAGAGCTTCAGGAGGATCCCATGATGGAACACATTGTTGAAGACTCTCCTCATGTCACCATAGCTGAAGACATTGAAGATTTGGTGTATTCTCAAGTGTGTTACAATGCTGATACCTTTCCAGAAAGCCCTCTAGAGAAATCCACTGAGCAACACATACCAAGTGATCCCATTGAATATGTCCAAAAGGTTTCCTTGATGGAAGATAATATTGAAGATCCTCTTCATGATATCATGACAAAAGCCTATAAAGAAACCTATGATCATGACAATACAGTGTGTGGTGATACTAGACCTTGTTCTCCTCATATTTATGAAGGTTTTGAAAGTTTATTTCCTTGTAACAGTTTATCTAAAGAAGAGTGTTATGAATACAAGGAGGACATGGATAGGAAAGAGCATGATGCCATGGATGAAGAGTCCACCACATATGACATGGTTGGGAGTGATGACTATTGGAATTTCATAGATAATCCAACTTGTAAAATTTTTATGGAGAATCCCATCCATGATATGTCCAACAATGGGAGCGTTTATTCAAAATTTTGTGGAATTCCAATCTACGATACATCCATAGAGGGAAGCACAGATCTGGATGCCTGGGAAAACCTTAGTATGGAAGAGAAGCATTCAGAATTTTCATGTGATCATTCAAAATCATACCATGCAGAGCCACACAAGAGTATCAGTAATGAAGACATTGAGAAACGGTATTGTGAAAAGTCAGATGTGATGCAGTTAGTGGAAAATCAGTCTCAGCCATATTTTTCACATATAGAGGTTCCTTAGGATTTGGAGCTACTTGGGGTTTGTGGAACGAGTTATCATTTGATAAGCCCGAGTGATCAATATTATGATGTAGTCGGTCTGCCTCATCATTCTGATTGGTATATCAGTCCTATCCAGTCATGGATAGAAGCAGCCTGCATGAGCACATACAAGTTGGGGAAGAATTTTTATGATATTATTCATGCCTATGATCTCCCATCCATCCCGCCCATCCCGAATCATCACGCAGGTTTTCATTTTCTGAATAACGTATCCTTACTTTGCCTGGTAACCAAAGACAAGGGAAATTTTTTTTATGTCAGTAAAATGCTTAGGTGGTTACATTGGATTTCTGATTACACTTAACCCTTTTTATGGCATGCTTAGCTAGGAAAATAAGATCCTTGAAAGAGAGCATTTACTTTCTGCATTTCTTTTTTATACTTAGCTATAATAAAACTTTGCTTATTTTAGTTAGTTACATTTATGTTGTTTAAATAAATCAACTTAGTGGTTCATTTGGTTTTTTATAAAACTTGTGCTACTAAGGTTTTTCTTGTCAAGTTGAGATGTTTTTACAGGGTATATAAACCAGAGATTCTGGTGTTCTCATATCCTCTCCTTGCCTTAAAGACCAGATCGAGAACACGTCCCGCACTTGGAGCCAGAATGTTACCACCTAAGTTGTACTTAGTGGTTTATGATCAAGTGAGCCTGGTGAACCGGACAGGGTTAACTTGTTCGAACTTCAAAGAGACCTTTGGAAGTACTTCTGGGAAGTGCTTGTTGTATCATATCACATGTTCATACCCCATGGGGGAATTGTAATAAATGTTCTAGCATGATAGTGTCTGTAAAAGACTCGGTCTCTTAGACTTCATTTGTCAATCTGATCAGCCCAGGGTGTTTTTTGCCTTGGTTATTATTGGTTGTTGGATAAACGACTGATAATTTCTGAGTTTTTCACTCCATACCTCCAAAGTTGGGGTGGTCGGCTTGGCATTTGTGCCTATTGAGGTTATTAGAGTCTATGTGTCAATGTGTAAGCATGCTAGACATCATTTTTGAGTCATATGAACATGTCTAAGTCCCCCTAGGTGTTTTACAATTTTTCAATTTTTTAGTTTTTTCAGGGTTTTTTATTAAATTTTAATTTTTCCAAAACTTAGGCTATTTTTTAATAGTTTAATTGGAAAAATTGAGTCTGTAATAAAAATGGGCCAAATAATCAGGTTCAGTCATGTAGGTGCTCATTTTGAAGCTAAGAGCACCATGTAAACCCATGGACCCACTTTTTCCTAAGTTTTGTGTGATCTTCCATCCCTTGGGCCAGAAAGCCCCAAAAATCAATTATTGATTATTTTAATTAATAAATTGATGAATAATGGATCAAATCCAAAATCAAATAAATCAATGGATTCTCAACCGATTTGACTGAAATCAATCAGATCTGGAGCAGATTGACTGGATCTGACAAATCCTTGACTGAAGGGGGGGATCAAATCAGATCCAGAGTTGATCTACAGTGGTCTTTATGGGGAATTTCTCCCTCCCTCTCTCCTCAACATGTTTTTGTCTCAACTAGATGATTTTTGGTGGATTCTTCAGTGTTTGGGCCGATGTGTCAGTGTATGGGTTGATGTGTCAGCCAGATCAGGCCCCCGGTTGACAAGTAGGCTCAGTTCAGCCTCAGTTCTGCATTGATGAACTATCCATTAGAGTATTTCACTTGATTACATGAGGAATTGCGCCCCCCTTGAGCTAGATGGCCTGCAAATTGTATAAATCAAGGCACAACCTCCTCTTCCAAGCTAGTTAGAGCTGGACTGAAGGGCTTGCCATTGTAAACTGTGTACTGATCTTATTTTGTTGAATAAAGAAAATCTTTGGAGGCTCAATTGTGGAGTATCTTTCATGTGTGGATTGTCATTGTCTTGCTGCAATCGAGGTGAAACTGCTATTTTTCTAGTTTTTTGCACTTAATTGTTGTCTGCCTGAATGGTTTCTTAAATCATAAGGATAGATCATTGTAAGTAAGCTTACTTACTTTCTATTTGCTGCATATGTTTGAATGAGTTAATACCTGTATGTTAAATAAGGTTATTTGCATACTGTATCATCCCTTTCTCATATGTATCTTCAGATTTGATAGTTCTGTATGTAGGAATTGTGTTGTAGCTTACAAGTTTGTCGTAGCTAGAAGATCTATGGTTCAGGTTTGATTCCATTGATTTCCAGAAGAGATTGCTAAGATCGTGCCCCTCGGTGCTTCTCTACCAAGGTCCCTCTGTAGATCTGCTTCAACAACAAGCACCTTTTTTCCCCTTTCTCTCCTTTAAAATTATTAAAACTTTCCTCAAACTGGTTACTTTAAGGTCTCTTTTTAAATCTGATCTATCTCATAAAGAAAAGCATACATAGATATAATTATCAATATCCCTTCAATTTTCTAGATCTTAGTTTCATTGTGCACATAAAGTTCAATTTCAAGAGATCTAGCTAAAATTGCCTTAGTTTCGCAAGTAGTTTATTGAAAAATTCATAGCTTTCTGTTAAGGTAATTTCATTTTCTGTTCAATAATTTCAATATTCTGCAATATCAGTGCTATTAATTGGCTGCACAAAAATAAGGCCAAGATCCCAAGGAAAGCTTGCTTTCCTTGGTTCCATTTTCGTCGGTTTAACTAGTTCAATTTCATTAATTTTTTGAGATAAAGTAGGCTGACCCAAAGGCACTCTTAAAGTGATTTGGGGCATTTGTTATTCTAATTCATTCACTTTCATTTAGCATGTCGGACAGAGAACAAAATAATCTGCTGTCCAAAGTGGCTTTTGGAGCGCTCAAATCCCCCCAGGGGGCTCTCTTTCGTCACATAATTTGTAATTGTCTTGCATAAACTGTAATATCTTGGTTTTAGCCTGTATAAGGACCAAGAAAGATATTTTTTATCATTTCTTTGATATTGTAACCTCTATAATAAAATCATCCTTTGAATAGGCTCTTTCGAGCCCATTCCCCATCCCCCCTGGAGGGATTCGCGTCGATGCCTTTTTTGTCTTTTTCTGCATATTTCCTTTTACTAGAATTTATCTAATTAGTAGGGTAGTATATTTGATTTTGTTGTTAATTACATATTCCATATCTTATTTTCAAAAGTAATCATAATACTTACCCCACGATTTCTCGAGTGACCCGCAAGCGGAAAGAGATTCGTGGTAGGATTAATCAGAAAACCGCATTTGTGTAGTTGTGTTATTTTCTCATCTTTTGTTTAACAGCATTTTAAAATTAACCCCTCCTTGATTCCCCGATTGAGATCCACTTGGATCGAAAGAGGTTCTTGGAGGCTTTTCTTTTAAGCAAGAACACATCTTTTAAAACTTATTAAAATTTACAAGACTCCAGTGTGTATGCTCTGCACTTGGCTGCGGTTCGTTCGATCAGTCAAGCTGTATCAAAAGCACTTGGGTGACTAGCATAATTAGGACTCACCCTCCCTAATTAACAAACCATCAGGTGAAAATCCAACACCTCGATCAAACCTTTACGGTGGCAAAATACCCAAAGGAAGTGGGAACCTACTGAAAAGTGACCTCGGGGCGTCGATCTCTGTCACACCCTAATGGGTGTGTTACGAACACAGCCCCAAAGACTCCATTTCAGCCCACATATTCCTTGCGGGTAGCCGTATAGGCTTTGTTTTGGACATACTCCAAGTACTCTCGGGTATATCTGGAGTCCCCCTTAAGCCTAATTTAAACAACTCATACTCCAATTTTAACTTAAAACATACCAAGATGCAATCGCAAAACATTTATTCCAGACACATGCAAGCACACTGATCTTTTTTGACTCCATTTTTAAGGCACTGGTCTTTTCTGCTTCATATATATATTGTGTATCAACTTTGTGCTTTCGTGTTTATCTTCGTATCTTGTCATCTTGATTGCTTATAGTTAAAATATTCAAACTCCTAAATAGCTGATTCAGTACAACATCATTACACTAAGAAATCATCCTTAGTAACTTAATAGGGTCTACCCCCCTTGGCTTCGTTAGGATTTGAGCCTAAACGGAGGAGTCAAGAACAAGGTGACAGCCTTGACTCGAGACTTGCCCCCAAGGACACACCGAGTGGCTTGAATATTTCTGCCATGTGATCCAGGTGTGTGAAAAGGCGGCAACAATAGGTAATAAATCCGAAACCGTATTTTTAATTTTTTTGAATTATTAATTTTTTTTGTGTTTTTTGATATATTGACTCAAAAGACATGTTTTGGTGTGATGACACATAGTCACAATCTATCATGTGTATGCATATGTTGGGCCACAAAAACTTGATGGTTTCCCTCATCATAGATGAAGGGGAAGAGGAGACAACATCATGGGTGCAGATGCAGAGCGGACACTCCAAAGAATGCACACAAAATTTGTATGCTTGACACACAGGGTACCCATGGCGCAAGTTGAGGACTTTCCTGAGGCCATGCAGCACTAAGTGGTTGGTGTACCACATGCATGGGTTCAATTATTTTGATGGCTATATAGATTCGTGTGCTACCATGATTAGAACCCCCCCCCCCTCCTCCTCAGGCTTAGAGACCTAAGAGTATTTCTTTTTGTAATATCATGTATTATATTTTGGTGGCTCGGAAGCCCCAATTTTGTATTATGACACTTATGTATTATGACGTTACATTTTGGATGTTTAATGAAATTTTTTTTATGATGATAGATTTTATTTATTTACATGTGTGTAAAAATGTATGTTTGTGATATGCTTATGGTTTATGAAACAAATTCCAATATAAGACATAGTTAGCATATGAGTCAGCAACTTGATTAAAAATTCTTGAAACATGTATGTATGTTATATTCTCAAATTGTCATTCTAGCAATCTCACACGTAAGAATATTCATAATAATGTTAGATCCCTAATATGATACAAGCCATTAAGCTGTGAAACCACTAACTACGAATCAAGACTTACCTCAAGAGAGAGAACACCATGTGAATTGGCATCCCGCAATAACTCGATAATAGCACTATATTCAGCAACATTGTTTGAAGAAGGCTGTAAACATACAACTCTTGAAGACAATACTTGACCCGTAGGAGTATAAATCACCCATGCAGCTGAAGCTGAGTTCTAAGTGTGACAGTGAGCACCATCAGTGAATCTTATGTAAATGGAAGACTCCATCGTCATCTGCCATTAGAAATGAAAGCTAATCAACAAACCCAATCACCATAATAAAACCTAACTATGCAATGCAAAAACTATACAATAATATACAACAATCAGCCATGGCTAAAGATCATGCATAGTACTTTTTAAGATAGAGCCCATTTCTAGGCTCCGCCAAGGCTGTCTCTTCATAGTCTACCAGCTCATAGGTGTCCTTCTCTAACACATGTTTGACAACGTAAGGACCATTCCACATGGGATTAAATTTCCCTACCCCCAAGGGTTCTTTAGCTTGATCCCACAAAAGGACCAAATCACTTTCACTAAACTTCCTCGGACGGACATAATTATCATATTGGACCTTAGCACAACGTTTATTTACATCTAGAGCCACTAAAGCATCTCGGCACTGCTCATCAAGCTGCTCCAAGTGGACCAAACGTTCCTCCAATGCGGAAGTGTCTGGTAAAAGCTCTATAGCTAGCTTCAACGAATGGATTTCGCATTCAACCAGTAAGACAGAATCCACCCCATGTACAAGCTGATATGGAGAGAAACTGTTGGAAGTCTTAATTGTGGTTCTATAGGCCCACAAAGCAGGATATAACATGATATGCCAATTCGTCTTGTTTTGTGCGATGGTTCATTGGAGAATAGACTTAAGTGATTTATTTACTACTTCAACCTGTCCATTCACCTGAGGGTAATAAGAAGAGGAGTGCTCCTGCTTATACCCTAACTTCGAAGCTAACTCTTCCATCATTTTATTTTGAATGTGCCTACCATGGTTAGTGACAAGATCTTTCAAAATACCAAACCGAGTAATAATTTGGTTGAAAACGAAATGCACGACTGTCTCACCGTTGGATTTAATCATGGGCATAGCCTCTACCCATTTTGTGAAATAATCAACAGCCACTATAATGTGATGATGCCCCCCAGCCAAAGCTGGGTTGCAATGCATGAAGTCAAGCCCCCACATGGTGAAGGAACCAACGGTGATAATAGGATGTAACATGGAAAGATGCGAGCGCATATTGCATGCAAACACCTTGCAAGGGTAACACTATTTGATCGCATTGACACAATCTTTGAAGATCAACGGCCAAAAATATCCCGCTCTCAAGATTTTTGGGCTGTAGAAAGCCCAAATAAATGACCACCACACAATCCTCCATGGAAATCATTTAGCACAACCTCAACCTCATCATGAGTTAAATAATGATGCAAAATGGAATCTACCCCAAGGAGGTACAAAGTGTTATCCACTATAAGGTAGTTCTTAGCTACAAGACGTAATCATCATTGCTCATCCTATGAAAGGTGAGTAGGGACCTTCAATGTTTGAAAATATACTATGATATCCCCATACCATGGGTCCAAAGTTGAGATAAGGAAAATATGCTCATCAACAAATGTATCCTCATAAACCTCCTCCTCCTCCACAATTGGAAAATTAGATACGAGCTACGCAAATATTAATGATTTCTTTTGTTTCGCTAAAACAAATTTGAGATCGAACTCTTACAAAATAACAATCCAATTATTGTATTTTCCCTCGATCATCCTTCTACTAAGGGAAAATTGAAATGGATTGACATGAGCTAGCACCAAGGTCTGGTGAAGGAGAATGTAATGTCTCAATCTCTGAACCACATGAACAATGGCCAAAGCAAGTTTCTCCACATGGCAATAATGGATTTCCGCATCAACAAGATTTCGGCTCAAATAATATATGACATTCTTGTTGAGCTCCTCATCCTCCTGAACCAAAACCATACCAACCGTTTCCAAGGACACGACCACATAAATAAAAAAATCACAGCTATAGTTGGGTGGACTATGCATGGGGGCTGATGTTAAGGCTTTCTTTAGAGCATCGAAGGACTCCTGGGCTCACTCATCCCAACAAAAATTAGTGTACTTCTTTAAAATACGCATAAATCCTTTAATCAAATTGGCAAAATTAACCACGAATCTTTGCAAGAAATTTTCCATGCCTTGCAAACACTGAAGACGTCTAATATTACATGGGGAAGACAACTGAAGTATTGCCTCAACCTTTAAGGGATCGACTCTTATACCCTCCTTGGATACAATGAACCCTAGCAAGCGACCAACAGTTACACAAAAGATGCACTTATGAGGATTTAACCTAACCTAGTAATGGAGATATCTTTCGAATACTAATCTCAAATGGTATGGATGATGCACTCTTAGATGAGAATGAGCAGCAAGATCATCCAAATACACTTCGATAATCATTTTGAGATTATGAAAAATTAAGGTCATAGCCCACTGAAATGTAGCTCTGGAGTTTTTAAGACCGAAAGGCATCTTCCGATATGCAAAAGTACCCCAAGGAGAAATAAATGCAGTTTTATGTTGATCCTCGGGTTTGATCTGAATCTGATTATATCCAAAAAATCCATCCATGAAGGAGAATACCTCGCTTCCTGCACACTCATCCAAAATCTGTTCAATAAATGGTGTGGGAAAATTATCCTTAGCATAAGCATGATTTAAATCATGGAAATCAGTGCATATACGGATCACTCCTTGCTTCTTATCAACCGAAATAGGATTTGAAACCCACTCCATTAAGGGAACATGATAGATAAAACCAACTTTTAATAGCTTCTCCATCCTGACCTTAATAGTGGGTGCTTTTCTAGGATTCACTGCACGCAAATGTTGTCGAACTGGCTTCGCATTCAGATAGGTCTTAATCTCATGTTTGACAATACGAGGGTCAATACCTGGTATTTCTTTGTATGAACAAGCAAAGATGTCATGAAGCTCTTTAAATAGCTTGGTATACTACTTGATCTCATCAGGGGAATAATCCGCCCCAATGTAGATGTTCTCAACTTTTCGAATATTGCGAGAAATATTGATCGGAATAGTAGGTGATAAATTTGTCATGTTCCCATCAGCCATCTGACTAGGAGAGCTCAATGGAACCACGAGACTACCAATATTCTTGCTAATAATATCCCTAAATTCCTCACGCTCCACACGATTAAGCTCAGGAAGAAAATATGATCTATGATGTAACTCTTCCCAAGGTGGATCAACCCCAGACATGGCCTCAATAATGGCTTCATCCAATGGAAAAACATCGTCAAGGCAATCATGTGCATGAGAGGACTCAACTGCCCATGCATGAAGCACATACGGGTCCTCCTCCTCCATCTGTGAAGAGGAAGGACTAGGCTCTACAGCGCAATCGAGATTCACTTGATATTCTATCATCACTGTAGGCAATGACACAACTGTTTCGATAGGTCCATTTGAAGGACTCGGTGAAGGAAGAATCCAAGGATCTTCCATATGGGTAGTGTAAAAAGTCACCAAATTCAATGAGGATGAAGCCCCACCAAAACTAGATTCGATCATAAGAATGGGTGCAGGATAGCTAAAGGTTCCCATAAGAGATGGATACATACCCACACCCACACTCCCAGTTGCCGGCTAAGCATGATCGATAATCGGGATAGAAGCTCTCGATGATGCACTAATAATCGAATTACAGAATGATGTCTGATCAATCGTAATGATATTCCCATTAAATAGGAAGAATACTACTCGAAAGAGAGAAGAGGCTATGACTTGCATACTATACATCCAATTTTTACCCAACAAAATATTGTAGTCAAGGGGCACATCAACCACCTCGACATCAATCGCGATGGTCTTCCCTCCCAATTGGACCTTAAGAGAAGGAAGAATCCTGTGCGGTCGAAATGATCTACCATCAAAGGCAGTCAACATCGTAGCAGATTGAGACAACTCAGTAAAACCCAAACCCTTCCAACATGACAAAGACATCACAGAAGCAGCAACGCCTTCATCAATCATAATGTGTTTGACAGTCATATTAAGACACTCTACATGAATCAAAAGAGACACGTAGTAAGGTAAGAAATGCTATAGTCCCATGATTTCAAATTTGATAACAAAAGAAGAGTTATCATCATCAACCCTAAGAGAAAAAAGCAAGGATTTCCTTTGCGGAGGACAACTTTGAAGTACTTCAAACGTGGACATCGCACAAGGATTTTGTCAAAAATCCTCTACAACGGAATAGTTTTGGGCAGCTCGAGCATTAGTATTGTGCCCTGGACGCTTTACGACTCCCTTAGGAATGCGAGGTGCAACTTCAGGTTTATCCATAGGGTTTTTTTATAAACAAAGGGCTCTTGGGTGGAGTAGGTTATTTTCCAAGTTCCGGTTGTGACGAACCATAATCCTTTGCACGAGTCACAACCTTAGTAGCGCATACCATGTTGATGCAACCATGACCATTATTGGCTTCCAGCAGATTTTTATCTCCACCCAATGCATAATGAGGATCATTGGTCCTCGAGTTCATATTTTTATTATGGGGTAAAGGATTAGTTAGCATAGCTGGGCCCTGTGCTATGAATCTCGAGGCATCTTCCATTTGAGGGCACAAGTGAGTGAGGTGGTCCTCCTTACACAACTTTTAAGGAAAATTTACCTTACGTTTAGACTGCTTGTCCCCCCAGCATTATGAGCATTCTTGTCATTAAAATTAGCATTTTTGTTCTTGTTCCCACTCTTACGATTATTTTTACCCTTTTTCTTATTCCTTTTGGGCTGTTGGTTTCCCTTCTGGTCCGGCTATTGCACGGAAAGTACACTCACCGTTTGGGTGGGTTGAGATGAAGCCGTGGCTTGTCCTGAAGCAGATTGATCAATAGACAATTGGATCACTTGTTTCACAACTCAATCCACAGTTTTGGCACTTGTACAACCCACAATGTCATCGAAAAAAATTTAAAATTTGACAATGAATTTGTACATTTTATTAAATTCTAACACTGTAGATGGATTCAGAGAAATGTAAACCACCCCATGTGTCACAACTCATTTAGAAACACTTAATCAACTATCATCACCATGTTCTAGCACAAGTCCTAGGAATTCTAGACTAGATTATCATCATTGAGTTGGATTGCTTCCCTTAGAGTGTGATTCCACATAAATATTATTAACTCATTTGAGTTTCTCCAAGTGTTCTACTAATTCAATATGGTGTTTGAAAACTATACACCTATAAACAATGTTAATATAGGCATGACATAAATTCCTTGTAACATAAATTTATAGGTTTCTAGGGCCAAATTTTTGGCTTTGTTGGAAGGGGGGTGCTTAATTATGCGTTTTGGTTTTCATTTTGCTTTCTGGTTTTCCCTTTCCCAATTCAAATCAAACATACTAGATGACAATAAGAACTATCCCTCCTCGTTCATGGTTTGGAAGCAAACAACTTGACAGAATGGGATAAGAAAATTAGTGCATTTGAAAAACACTTTGAACTCCTCATCATGGACCTCATATTCTATGAGACTCCATAGATACAAGCTCTGAGTGTATTGATATCTTCCAAGAGGAGTAACTCAATAGTATGCTCCAATTTCCTAGTGACTGGAGAGCGTGATCCTAGGTTGGCATATCTATGGTGGCTTCATTGCCTCGTATTTTACTTGATAGGGATTTTTATCATTTGGGTTTGTGGAAATGGATTTTACTAAATCCTAATTAAAAATCCTACATCCTATTTAAAAAATAACTTAACATTTAGCATGAATATGAATAGATATCTATTATTAAATACTACTAATTATCATTATAATATAATTATAATAACTATATCTATTTATATAGTATGAATTATTTATCATATTAATTCATATATTCCTTTATTAAATATAATTAAAATCATTTAAAAACTCTCTTTCAACATTTTAATCAAGAAATCCAAAAACTAACCAATTAAATTTAATAAAAATTAAGAGAATAAAATTATACTCAAATAACTATATTAATTTGTGATATTTTATTAAAAATGAATGATGAAATATTTTATGAAAAGCTTCTTCGTGAGGGTTCGAAACCCTTCAAAGAAAACATATTGTTGATGATGGCGGTGAAAGTACCATTCTGATCCATGAGGGATTAAAGGATGAGGAAGAGTTTTCCAAGACCGGGAAGGTGCCATATCTGGCTTCTACCACCAATATCGAGTTTCAAATTGTGTTGGAGTTGATCAAGAGAAACCTCAAGGTGGATCCCCTTAGATACCATAGGATGAAGGATAGGATTGTTGGTGTTTCTAAGGAGAATACTACTGGAATTAAAAGGATTTACCAGATGCATAATGTTGGGTCCCTGTTGTTCCCTACTATCAATGTTTTCTATCAATGTTAATGACTCTATTATGAAGAGAAAGTTTGACAACTTGTATGGATGTAGGCACTTTCTCCTATATTTTCTTATGAGTGCTACAAATGTCATGATTGTTGATAAGGTTATGGTTGTGTGTGGGTATGGAGATGTTGGAAAGGGTTATGCTGCATCCATGAAGGTTGTTGGAGCTAGGGTTATTGTTACAGAGATTGATCATATCTGCACGTTGCAAGCTCTTATGGAAGGCCTCCATATTCTCACCATAGAGGATGTGGTTAGTACTACTGATATTTTGTGACAACCACTGGTAATAAGGACATCATCATGGTTGATCTTGACCACTTTATGGCCATCCAGAATTGGTAACTTCGCTTTACAGCAGATTCTGGTTTATCTGCTTTATCCTGTTTTTCTGTTGATAAGGTAATTCTAGTCAACTAGGAAACTGGAAGCTTTTGTTTCCAACCCATCCTCCATTATTTTCTCTCTATATTCTAGGATTATCAATTCTTTTTTTCACGTATCATCACTCACACATGCTATTGCTAATTCATGAGGTGCTTGATAGATTGGGAAAGTGCTTTATCCAACTATGGGGTTTATCATAATTAGTAAGCCTGCTTTATGATCTAGCTTGAGTTGTCTTCTAGAAACTCTATTTTATTTTATAACTATGTATTACCTGTGTAATAATATCAATTATCATTTATTGATAATTCATTAATCTATCTTCATTAATTTTTCTTCTTCTCTCCTTATGCTGATTCTCTATAGTTC
Organism: Pseudotsuga menziesii; assembly: GCA_001517045.1. Classification (NCBI taxonomy): domain Eukaryota; kingdom Viridiplantae; phylum Streptophyta; class Pinopsida; order Pinales; family Pinaceae; genus Pseudotsuga; species Pseudotsuga menziesii. Next base: position 14,296 of record LPNX010137983.1, read on the forward strand.
TCTGTGAGGTTAATTGTGTGCCTAGATCCTCAGCTTGTTTATGAAATTTCTTATGCCATTAAGGCTTTATAATTTCTACACCAGTTACCCATATTATCATTGTTGATCTTACCTCAAAGAGAGGGCTGAAATTTATTTGTCATGGAATTCACTATATTGTAAGCTTGTCTTATACAAGTTCAACTTCAAGTTATGGGTTTATCACAGTTTCATTATGAAGTAGTCAGACATAATCTTGAATTTTTCTTTCTTGCATGTTTTAAGGATTTGTCCCTTGACTGAATTTATGAACTATTTGCAGTTGGATGGAACCAAAAGGGTGCGTATTGGAATATTATATAACATCGATAGTCCAATCTCATTTTCTCAAGGATCTCCTTGCTTGCTTCTTGTCAAGGTTATTGATTTTACTGCATCCTCTTTCAGGTAAGTGTGAGATAAATAGAGCTATTTCCATTATTTATTGATTTTATTCCTTTTTATTGTCTAAAGTACCATTTCTAGAAATTTGATACATTCTATGATATCAAATTTCAATACACATTTACTTGTATGGTAAAGTAGTTCCCTAACCATGTCTTATTTCAGTAGAACATGATATATTTTCTCTCTTCTCCCTATCATGGAGAGTGAAATTCAATATCGATGCTACTGTTGTTTATGTTTTAAAGTGCCTCTTTACATTTGTCGGTCAAATAGTATGAGCTACTTTCTAACCCTTTGGAAACACACTTGAAGACACTTTAAAGTTCAATGCATGTTATATGCTAACACAATTTAAAAAACATTATCTTTATTTTTAATGATGTATGTGTATTTGTTTTCACTTTACATGAATATGTAATGTTTATTATAAATCATAATTGTCCCATGGGTATCAATCCCAAGGGTTCTGAATGGACAGTTTAGAGTCACCGTTTTAACAATCTTTTTGTTACCAACAAGAAATATGTTGCTTCGCAACTAATGCATGCTAGATGTAGGGGGGTCTACTTAGGGATATTTACTGATTCAACCTCAAAAGACTGCAAATCAATCTTACAAGTCAGTGAATTGGAAGTGCATATCCAATCTAAAATTCTTGTAAGAGCTAGCAACAAATCACTTCAGACCTAAGTCACAAGACACAATGAAAATGACACAAAGGAAAAGGAAATATGAGTATCTGACACAAGACATGGTGACCCCGGAAATAGGACACGCTATCTATTATATATAATTTAAAATAAACATCCAAACTTTTTAAAACCTAGAAGTCTAGAACATATTGATAGTCTGATACCAATGATAAATTGTGCATCAGTAAGTTTAGAATTAGAATTGAGAACCATGAATTGGAGATTTCTCATTAATTTCAAAATAAAAATGTACTACATAGATGTTGAGAGAATGCTAATGGAAAATACAAAAGAGAGTAGAATTAGTAGATAATAGAAGTAGATAAAAAATAGGGAAGAATCTCGTAGCTAGAATTTGTCATTTTGGAAAGTCATTATTTGGCTGGAAATTATTATTGTTTGACAGTCCTAGTTGTCTACTAATTGAGGGCTGGAAGTCACCTTGTTTGGGATAGTTATTCTGGCTATTCCCTTGGATGAAAAATACCTTGTGTTGGGAAATTACATTTCACCTCCTTTTGATTAGAACTAGCATCCTATGGACAGTCATTGAAACACTTATGTCGTGGCTGGAAATTACATAAAGTCCTCTTTGTTTATTTGAATAGAAAACATATTTCTTACTAAAGACGGCTTGATTTTTTTATACACTATTGACATTATTTTTGGGATAGTCATTTCTAAGCTCTTTAGGATTGCTGAAGATGACATTTATGATAGCTACATTCACAATTTCCTACTGCTGAAGTTTTCTTGTTTGACAACCCTTTATATGAGAAAGACATCAATATCATTGACACAAAGCATGTCATGGTCTAAATGCTAATCACAGTCATATCTTCAGGTCCGATATATATAAGGAATACATCGGGATAACTACACAATACACTTTCAGACAGTCATATGCCTTAAAAAAATTTCTAATCATTGTCATAGTGATTCAAATAGGTACATTTAATTCAAATCAAGATTCTTACTTGTTTATTGATGTATATGTTGTTGTCACTATAATTTGCAAGGGAATAGAAGAAACATATCTTTTTGATTAATGGAGCATACTAAAATCATTTGAAAGATTTGTTATATTGATATGCATTCAACCATAAATCTGATAAGCATATCTAGATATTGAAGTTAATGCATTTATCCTTAAAGACAAGCATTGTCACCTATATTTGAACACATTAATGACATACACATTGTATGCATTTGTGCATATATTTACATATTTATTGATTAGCTAATTCATTTGTTCTTTTCCAAGTGCAGGTTGCCTGTCACTTCTTTCGTTGGACCAAAGTAATGGCCTATGCAGATTATTATGAGAGTTCTTTGACAAATGGTGTTCTCAACATCCAAAGATGTAATGAGCCCATGATCATGAATTATATGCTTCCCCAAGAAGCTGTAAGTTCTAAGGTTTTTTTTATTCAGTTAAAATGCTAATAAAAACAACCTAAAACTTCCTTTACTATTTAGATAGGGAAAACCAAGGTTTTCCTCAGAGTGGGTCAAATGGATGAATTAGATGTTAGAAGAACCGAGGTACTGGGAAATTTAGAAAAAATTATTCAGTGCAAAGTTCATTCATATATTGCTCAGAAATAATTTCTTACATTGTGTAATGCTTCCATTGATCTTTAGGCCTTATGGAGAGGTATTTCATGTTCTTGTATTTGTAGGTTTGCGGGTTCTAAATTTTTATGCATTTTGAGTAAACCTGTTCTTTGTTGGAATTGTTTCTTTTTTCATGTTAAATCTTGTGAAATTACTATGTACATTTTTCAGTTATTTATTTTCTCTTTTTACCCAACAGGAAAATTTATTGCTTGACATGTGTTTTTATAGGTAACCTTACTCGCAAGCTTTATAACAACATAAGGAGAGATGCTACTGCAGTGCATATACAGAAGCATGTGCCCAGATATAAAGCTCAGAAGCATGTGTAGTGCAGATATAGAAGCACGTGCATAGATAGAAATCTCATAAAGTGTTGATGTATTTGTAACTTTGGAATGCATTCACTTGTATATCTTCTATATTGTACCCCGATGTTTATTCCAGAAAGTATCTATAATGTAATCGAGTCATGTCATGCCCCAATGTTCTGATCAGGAGATTCAATAATGTAAACAAGTCATGTAAATTCATTGAGGTTAACCCTCCATTGTAAGTTGGGGCAATAGTCCCTAGAATTGACTTAAGGTTAACCCTCCTTGTTGATCGGAGGGCAAAGTCCTGACAGTTGAGGGGCACTAGGGTTATTAGACTCTCCTAAAGAAGTCAGCCCTGGTAAGTAATTATTAAGTGAGGCTGACATGTTGGAGTGGAAATAAAGTGAACGAAAGAATATAAATATAGAGTGAGACTCTCTATTTATCACACACATAATCACTCACTAGGTTGCATGAGTGAGAGAGAGAGAACAACTGTTGGATATCATCTTTATGTTTTTAGGTTTTACTGCTACCATTAGTGCTCATTCTATCTCTGAGTAAGTTGCAAGGTTTTATCCTTTATGATTTCTCTGAGGAAAATTATTTGTGTCTCTTCTCTCTTGTGATTATTGTTGTGCATGTTATTCTCTTAGATAAGATCATAAGATCATATTGCTTAAATGATAGAAATCTAACATGATATCAGAGCTAACCTGAGAAGAAGACATTGTGTAGCTGTAGAAGCTAGGGCTTCTTAATTTTTGGGTTTCTCTCCACAATCCATCAGCAAAAGGAGGCTAGGATGAACCTCCATTGAAGGACGCATCTTTCTGTCGAAGAAGAATTTGATTCTGGGCATTTTCAGTTTTTGGTGCGGGAAATTAGGTATTTTTATAGAAGAGGAATTTTTGAGTGAGCTCAGCATAGGATTGATCTCCTCATCAAAATCAAATTTTAGAGACCTGTTCGATATTTTTGGTTGGGTAAAACTATGGGAAAGTCAAAACCTAGTTTGAACCCTGGCTTGAAAAACCCTAAAATACTGAAACTAGTAGTTTTGGCACATTCGCTATATATTTATATTGGAGAAGGATCAAGATATGAAACTGTCACAGGACAAAGATGAAATCTTGATGTACCCAATGTAAAAATGGAATCCTTTGATTCACTATATTTTGGAAGATATGTTTCCTCCAAACCAGGATTCTATCCTCTTCGAGGATTCATCCCTAAACAGGACACCTAGGGAGAATTTCAATATATCGGGATACAAAGGTCCAAATGAAATTTATCAAGATGTTCTAGATAGGTAATGGACTATGATTTTAGTGGTGAAATTTTTATACCTTTATGATGAAAAAGTGACACGTGGAATTCTGTACAAGTTCGCTATGATGAAAAGTCCTGAAATAGGTCACCTTGGGAAAGCTCTCATAAGTCCCAACTGGTGAAACTAATTCTGATGAAAACTATGGTGTTGGAACAAGGATAGATGAGGTTACTATAGTACAAAATGGTAGACATAGAGGAGCATTAATTTTGGAGATACCAGAGAAACAGTATCAGGAATGTTTGTAGAAGAAATTGGTAAACTAGCGCTTCCTGTTCTAGGAGCTTCCCTCCACTATTTTAAAAAAAGGAGTACATTGGACAGATCACCTTAAAAATTTATATATTTCTATCCAATAAGATCTAAAAGATTCCATTTTTTTAAAATTAGGTTTTCTCTGACAAACCCTAGATCAGCCAGATCCAAAACCAGGACGGACACCTCAAATTGGTAACATCTAATATTTTATTATTTACATTTGAGGTTCTCATTTCTAAATGAATAGTCACACCATATTGATGACAAGCTTGGTGAAACTAAAAAATTCCAAGAATTGAAGTATTGGATCTCACTAGTTCTTGAAGAAAATGAATTGGACACCTACATAAGTGGAGAGGTTCTAGTTCTAGAGGGAGATGAGGCTAAAAGCCTTATACAAGAAGAACTTGGTCAAGGCCAAGAATATCATTGTTGATTCAATCATGGATCACCTTATACCACAAGTGTCTTCCCTAAAGACACCGAAAGAGATGTTTGATTCCCTAACCAAGATATTTGAAGGGAGGAACATAAATCAGAAGATGACTTTGAGAAAACAGTTGAAGAATGTGAAGATCTAGAATACAGATACCATGCAATCATACTTTACCAGGGTCTCTCAAATCAAAGATCAACTTGAAGAAGTAGAAGAAAAAGTGGAGAATGCAAAAGTTGTGATAACCAACTTGAATGACCTCCCAAGATTATGGGATTCATTCATTCAAGGAATGTGTGCTAGAAGGAAGTGATTACTTTCAGCAGACTCTGGGAATAGTACACACAAGATGAAGCTCGACTCATAATAAGAGAAGATAAGATGTGAGCAATTGAATATCAAGCTCTCACCATCCAAAGAATATCCCTCAAGTGATGAGGAATACGAAGGACTCAACTATTGAATAACCTCCTATCCATATTATCATTTGGATCATAAATGATGAATGAAGAAGATGATGAAGATGAAGGCTCAAGAAGGAGTCTACCCATGAAACAAATAAAGATAAGTATTCAATTGTCATTTCATGATATTATTTTTTTATATTCAGTTGATGTGTTATGCATGATAGAATGTTTGCATTAATGACAACATACTACTAATATGCATGTGATGGGTATGTAGCCCATGGTGCTATACAACTCTACATTGCTACTTATCTAGAATGAAACCTCTTTGCTGACATATTAGATTAGTGCAAAATCTCAATGTTGTCTTGGTAGAGAAGGAAGGCATATAGAAAGTTTCCGTATGATATGGATGAATGTTGTATTGGCTAAGAATTTTTCATATATTAATGCAAAAGAATTTTTCATTATGAACATACCTTATGAATGTTTCTAACCATATAACTAATGAACTTGACTTGTGGGAAAGATCGCGTACAATCACCTACAAGAAAATAAGGATGACACTTCTTCTGAAGAACAAGTGATGACAGTTCAAGTAAGAATCCACAATGAAGAATAATATGATGATGCTTTCGAAGAAATAAGAAATCTCAGACATAGTGCAGTTATGTGACATTGTTGAGTGACATCATTGATACAAAGCCTTCCATTTATGAAGAAGTAGCCAAGAAGAAGGGGAAGGAGACTACCAGTTCAAGAAGAATGATGTCTAGTATTGAGACCTGAAGGGAAGTTCGTAGTTCCATCATGCAGTAGATGGAAACATTGTGGGATACAAGGAAAGATTCATAGCATGAGGTTTCTCACGGAAAGAAGGCATAAACTATGAAGAGACATTTGTAGTGATTGGAAGTTAAGACACGTGATAGGAAGACTCATGTGTGAAAATTAAATAAGGCCTTGTATGAGCTCAGAAGACACCCATGGGATAACAAATACATGAGGATCTTGAATATCACCTAGAGTGATGAAGATCTTAACCTTTTCTACAAGGTTGAGGATGAAATCCTATAGAGGATGACAAGATCACAGATGGGTGCGACAAGAACTTTTGAAAATGTTCAAGATAGAGGATCTTGGTATCCAGTGACCCTATAAGGATACATAGAATATTAGTAGTAGAGAGAGCTACTTGTCACTTCGGTACAGAATGTTTCAGTGCATAGAGTATGAAAGACAGAGGGAGAATGATGCTCCGCTTCAAAGGGAGTGACTCCAGAAGAACGTGACGTTGGACATGATACGACATGATGGACAGATTACTAATGACTCTAGGATTTACTAATAGTAAAGTGGATTCCAACCTTTACTTCAAGGTTGAAGGAAAAATAAAAGTGATGCTACTATTATATGATGATGACTTGTTCCTGAGAGAAAAGAGGAACTCATTAAAGTTGCAATAAGGAGACTTGCTATCGAGTTCGAGATCAAGGACTTGGATATGATACACTACTTTATAGGCATGGAGGTGTGGAAAAATGTGGATGGAATCTCCTTGGGACAAGGGAAGTATGTAGTAGATATCCTAAAGAGGTTCAGGATGATGGGATGCAAGGCCAGAACACACCTATGGCATCGAACCTGAAGCTACTGAGTGTTTCTTCATTAGAGTCAATTGATGCCACGATGTATCATCAGATGATTTGTTCCTTGATGCACCTGATGAAATCAAAAGACCAGATCATTGCTTTACTATGAACACATTGATACATGTTCACCTAATGGTTGCAAAGCATGCAGTGAGGTACCTGAAGGGTACAGTTGAGTATGGGATCAAGTATGATACGAATATGAAGATTAAACTGGAGGGTTATGTGGATTCAGATTGGGTAGGTAGTGCCGTTGATAGGAAGATCACTTCTTGGTGTAGCAGGAAGCAATCCTGCATGGAACTAAGTACAACTGAGGCAAAATATGTTGCCACTTACTATTTGGGAGGTAGTATGTTTCTTTTGAAAATTTTTATTTGATTTGATTGATCTGACTTGCATTTTTGTATGATATAGAGAGGAGCAGTGAAGCTCCATTATGTTGCAACGGACGAGCAGATAGTTGATGTGTTGATCGAACCATTAACTAGAGTGAAGTTTGAGTACTTTAGGGAGAATATTGGTGTTCTCTAGATCGAGGTTTCATCCAAAGGGAAGTGATGAGTCCATGATCCTTTTTGAAATGGTGGAAGGATGGGACTCCCATGGACAGATATAAGTGCAGAGCCCTTTTCTGGGATAATAGATGGCGTGTCCTATCATGCTGGTAAATTTAAGTGTTGAAGGCCATTCTCTGGTAGAATGGAGGCACTTGGTTAGTTACCAGAAAATTGATTCAGTCTGAGATTGAACCTTAGCTTAGTGTTGATAAGCCATTCTTTGGGAGAATGGAGGCACCTGGTCAATTACCAGGAAATTGATTCATTCTGGGACTGAATCTCAACTTAGTGCTAAGAATCCATTCTCTGGGAGAATGGAGGCACTTGGTCAATTCCCAGGAAATTGATTTAGTCTTGGGATGAATCTTATCTTAGTGCTGAGAAGCCATTCTCTTGGAGAATGGAGGAACCTTGTTAGTTACCAGGAAATTGATTCAGTCTAGGACTGAAGCTCAAGTTTGTGATGAGAATCCATTCTCTGGGAGAATGGAGGCACCTGGTCAGTTACCAGGAAATTTGATTCAGTCCGGGACTGAAGCTTAGCTTAGTATTGAGAAGCCATTCTCTGGGAGAATGGAGGAACCTGGTCAGTTACCAGGAATTGATTCATTCTGGGACTCACACTCAACTTCAAGCTGAGATCCATTCTTTGAGAATGAAATATGTAAGTGCTATTCCTTTCTCTGGATAGTAGATGGTGCGTCCTTCTATGCCAGTAGATGTAACTGCTAAGCATTTCCTTGGATGATAGATGGTGTGTCCTATCATGCTAGTAGATGTGAGTGCTAGGCCTTTGTGACATGGTGGTGGATCTATTCCTCCCATGGTCAGATGTGAGTGTTGGGTGTTCCTTTCTGACATGATGGTGGATGTGTTCCTCTCATGGTTAGATGTAAGTGCTGGGTGGGCCTTTCTTACTGGGTCAGATATAAGTGCTAAAGAATATGAAGACCTACATGGAGGCTAGGCCTACAACCATCATGAAAAAAGGGTTGGCTCTATAGAACTTCCTATGATGAGAAGAATGAAGAGATAACACCATTTGATTGAGATAATGGAAGTAGTGACGATGATGATGATCAAGTGATGATCCAGTGATGATCCATACTTGATGAAGATGACTTGATCATGATCCAGATGATACAGAGAAGAAGACTTGTGCTGATAAATTGTGTCAAGAGAATACCTTCCTAGTTAAGAGGGAGTGTTAATGTATTTGTAACTTCATAATGCATTTACTTGTATATCTTATGTAATGTACCCCGATGTATCTATAATGTAATTGAGTCATGTCATGCCCTGATGTTCCGACTGGGAGATTCAATAATGTAAACAAGTCATGAAAATTCATTGAGGTTAACCCTCCATTGTAAGTCGGGGCAATAGTCCCCACAATTGACTTAAGGTTAACCCTCCTTGTTGATTGGAGGGAAAATTCCCCACAGTTGAGGGGAACTATGGTTATTAGAATCTCCTAGAGAATTCAGCCCTGGTAAGTAATTGTTAAGTGAGGATGACATGTTGGAGTGGAAATAAAGTGAATGAAAGAATATAAATAGAGAGCGAGACTCTCTATTTATCACACACACACTCACTCACTGGGGTGCATGAGTGAGAGAGGAGAATATCTCTCAAGTGAGAGAGAGAGAAGAACTATTGGAGATCATCTTTATGTTTTTGGGTTGCACTGCTTACATTGGTGCTCATACTATCGCTGAGGAAGTTGTGGGGTTTTCTCCTTTATGGTTTCCTTGAGGAAAATTATTTGTGTCTCTTGTCTCTTATGATTATTGTTGTGCATGTTATTCTCTCAAATAATATCCTAATATCATATTGCTTAAATGATAAAAATCTAATAGAAAGTTGGCCATTGAGTATGAAGAGCCTGTTGTTGAGGCTTTTCCATTGAGTATGAAGAGCTTGTTGTTGAGGGTTCCAAGATGCTAAGTATGGTTTTGAATTTTTCACGGGATACAAGTATGGCTTAGCAACCAAGTACAAGTGGGATGGTTTAGCCATTGTAATATTTTGAACAGTCATCGATGTACTAGATGATTTTCATGTAAAGTTATATCGAGATAGTTTTTGACAAAACTCATATTTATTGTAATACTTGACATTTCATATAATATAATTTTTGCGGTTTAAAACTTATCTGGTTATAATTTATATTATTTACAAGTGTTGTAATTAACTAATTAATGTGAAATTGCATAATTTACATGTGTATTAGATGATGATAAATAATGTATGATTCTTTTTTTAATTTAAACATAATATCATATTAAAAATTTATATTGATTAATAATGGACACCATTAAAACTACTAAAATATAATAACCACACGTAAAAAGACTAAAAATGACTAAATTAGTGACCAATAAATGAGATTAATGACCAAAATTCACATATAAAATGACCAAAAATTGAGAGATATGTGACCAAACAATGAGATATAAATGACCAAAATTCGCATATCAATGAACAAAAATCAGTTTTTGTCCCTAATTTACAGTCTTTTATTATGTGACCAAATTTGGTAATATTCTAGTTTGTCATGTGGTCATTAATTTGGTCATAAATGTGGTCATATATTTGATCATTGATTCAAATATATGACCAATTTTATGACAAAATATATGATCAACTGGCAAGCTATAAATGACCAATTTTGGTCGCGTAATAGAAGACCATAAATTAACCACCAGCAATCACCAGACCAAAAGTGGTCATTGATATGCATATTTTGTTCATTTTGTTGGTCACTAATATCTCATTTTGAACTAGTGTAAAGCCATGAAATACATACCTTATGGAAATGTTTATCAATATAAGAAGGATATGTCTAGTAAACCAAAAGGATACATTTGGACCTCTACAAAGATATGACATAATGTGTTACAAATGTAATAACTTTGGACATAAGGCTAGAGAATGTAAATTAAATAAGAGTGTGTTAGTATAAGCTTAGAAATAGTGGAAGAAGATGGAAGTTTCGAAGCAAGAAGATCAAAGATTCCTCAAACATAAAGGGAAATTATATGGAAACTATCATATTGTCATAAGTTTGGTCACAAGGATGCTGATTGCAGAACCAAGGGAAAAGATCAAAGTTTGATAAGGAAACAAGACACAAAAGATGATGAAGGACAAGTAAGCAGGATACCTCATGGGAAGATTTGGAAGAAAAAGTGAGACTACGAGAACTCAGAAGAAACACAATTTTCAAACATTAGTGAGGTCTCCAAAGATGATGATGAGCATAATAGTGCCATAGACAAAAATGACATCCATTATGAGGAAAAGAAATATGAAGATGAATGTTATGAAGAATGACATAGTGATGATTGTGGGATTCTTTTCTAAATATCTCTCATGATTTAAAAATAAACCTGAAAATAACATTAGGATGGATCATATACTCAGGGGGAGTTAAAGTCAAAAAATTGCAATTGGTATCTAATGTTGAAGTATGTTGAAATCTATATTCCTCAAAGACAATATATGATCAAGTTAAATTATAATATTGGTGTAAGGTTGACATAGAGAAAGTGTAAAACCTATGAAGTAACATGAGAACAACAAAATGTGTGATTCATGAATACCATGATGTCTACAGTCAAATAGAAAATAAATATTTTATGTTCACTTAGAATTTATAGTCATGAGACATAAAAAATGTCGACAGTGGAAGAAAACTCAAGTATGATCTGAAAAATAAGAAAATTCAGTCTATTGAAAAGTGTAAGGATGAATAAAAATAACAATGAAGATTGGGACAGAATAATGGGATTTAAAAATATATATATTTATCAGTTTAAGGAAGTTCCTTCTAAATTTGTCTCTCAAATTTGCAGCAAAGAATGTTGTTATCTCAGACCAAGGATTATGTGAAGACTCTTAAGAAGATCAAGTTACATAATATAGTTGTTAAAGAATAGTGTGATGTTGGGTGTAAACTCTGCCACAAAAATATTGACAAAGGAGAGGAAGTCCAGTGACAGGGGGAGTCCATGGATATATCATTCAAGTTATCATTCAAGAACCTATTGCAAGAAAGGAAATGTTAAGATAAATGATAATACATTGGTTAGTACTGATTCTAGTTAACAAAGGGGAGATATGATGACAGGGAGACTTGTCAGAAAGAAAAAAGAAAGGAAATCCTATATCAAAATGGGTACAGAAATATAGGTTATCCTTTGTCATTGTTATTAAAGAGGGAGAATGTTTAGATGTTTTGATCAATGCCAAAGGGGGAGATTGCTGAGAATACAATTGTCATTGATTTCAAAGGTGTTCACAAATGACAAAGGAATAATCGATAGATATGGTAGCACGATGAGCTCAGCAATGACAAAGGAAAAGGTTTAGTGCATGAGTGTATGAGTGAAGAAAGAGTGTGGAGTGGAGAGTACAGAGACTGTGTGTGGGAAAATTGTATGTCTAGTTAAGTTGAATGAAGAACAAAGTTTACTTTGCATGTATTTGAATCTCTCTCTATATATGGGTGTATTTCAAAATCTGATACAAGAATAGGAGATCGAAATTGTATGTGCATAGAGCACTGTGAAAAGTAATTGATCATTCCATTGATCAAATTAATTAAAGAGTTAAATATATGCATCTTGGACACATAAATGGTTGAAAAGGGATTTCCCACTTACAATATGTGCTCGAGATAATCCTAAACTAATCGCCATATGACAAAAGATCACGATGTGGATATTAAAGGTGGAATAAGATAAACAACTGAAGAACATTCCACTGATAAACAAGTGAGGATGATAAAAAGTGAGTCAGGTTATGAAATTAGAACCAATCATTGGAAATCAGATTGAGATCAATGGCTAAGATCGATCATTAAAATAGATCGACGATGCACAGTGATTCTACTGGGTGGAGTTGCACAGTTCGGAAAACTTTTGATGTGCGCAGAATTTTTATGAAATATGCTTCATCATATTTGAATTCCATTGTTGATCTGGTGGGGACACATATCTAATGGTCCTTAAGGTTTCATAGATTCAACTAGTAAGGTGGTTAACAATAGAGGTTGGATGCGAAATTTTTAATGTGATCCACTCTATGATATTTGGATTCCACCGTCGATCTAGATCTAATGGTTCTCATGGTTCTCATAGATTCAACTAAAAGGTGAGTTAATGATTTGGATGGGAGAGAAATTTCATTGAGAAATAGTTTACTAACAACGTGGTCAGTCCAAATTAGTCAATAGAAATTACGAAAGCTGATCTTGAGAATATCGACGATGGTGGATGATTTTTGCACAAAGAAAAGGGGAGATACAAAAATCCACATTTTATCATAGATCAACGATTAGGATTTAATCCACGAGGAAAGCTACAGTGGTGAATGATTTCTACATAAAGAAACATGAAGATGCCCAATCCACACTTGATCATAAATAAACATTTAGTATTTAATTCATGAGGAAATATACATGGTGAATGATTTCCACACAAAGAAATGTGAGGATCCATAGTCCACATTAGATCGTAGACTGATGGCTAGGAATGAACCCGCAAAGAAGTCAACAGTTCAAAAGAGAAGCGGAAAGAGAAATGCAGCAAGTAGAAAATGGAAAGTGGAAGATGAGAAATCAAAGTCTAAAATAACATGGGTTTTTGTAATCTGAAATCCACCAGCGGAATGCAGAAGACAGAAAGAGGAAGTCAGAAAGTGGAATGTGGAGAATCGCGAAAATACTTTGGGAAATGTCATAGTTTTGCAACTTGGAATATGCCAATGAAATGCGGAAGGCAAAAAAATGAATTCAGGTAGTGGGAGGGAGAGAGTCGTGAAAATACTTTGGGAAATGTCATAGTTCTGCAACTAAAATTCCACTAGCGAAATGAGGAAAGAAAAAAAAAGAAAGGGGAAGGCGGAGAATCGTGAAACGATTTAGGGAAATGTCACAGTTTCACAATCCGTAGTCTAGGAGATCAACGGTCACAAAGATCTTCAAGGAGATCAACGGTGTGGAATGATTGAGGTGGAAAGCTAAATGCAGAAAGACACGTTGAGAAATGTCATAGTTAGGCAATACACAGTCTGGGATATCAACGATCACGAAGATCTTGAAGGAGATCAATGATGCAGAATCGTTGAGGTAGAAAGCTAAGTGTGGAATGACATTTTGATAAATTTCATAGTTATGAAATCGACATACCACATCCTATATTAGATCTATAGCTAGGAAGAATCCCGATATAAAATTAAAAGATCATAATGGTTGCGGAAATGAAATATTATGAAAGGTAAAGATTAGAAGATTAAACCGTAAATCGATTAACATGAAATTTGTTTAGTTGTTTTGAATAATCATGATAGAGGTGGATGACTCAACATATCAGTGTTAGAGTGAAGAATCGAGTTCTCCTAAAGAGGCAGAATTGAAGAATTAAATGGCGCAATGGTGAAGAGATGCATATGGAGAAAAATGTGAATGCATTTATACACTCATGGATGAGTGAGAGAAATTGTCTATGTGGTATGGATTACAGAAGAAGAAACAAATACTAGCGTGTGTGATAGATATTGAAGGGTAAAGGAATATGGAATATTACTAAAAACATATCAAGGTGGTAGGGTGGTTCTATGGAAGTAAAAAGGCATGCAGGGGTTTGTAGCCTCCTTCCAACAGAAGTTGGTAAATAGGGTGTAGTAGAACCTTGTTAGTTGTAGCTGAAAAAATAGGGGGTTGTACCCTCCTTCCAACAGAAGCTGGTAAACAGGGTGTAGAAGCATCCTGTCAGTTATAACTAACAAAATAGGGGGTTGTAGCCTCCTTCCAGTTGTTTCTGGCAAATAATGTGTAATACCATCCTTGTCTATAGAAGTGGGAAAAATCTATTTGTAAATAACAATTTTGCAGTAATAGGAAGCATTGGTGGTTTACCCAATTGGGCTTCCATGATACATTTGTGTTCTGTGTGTTCTTATCGATTATGTGTTTTAATAATTAAATTAAAAGTGGTTTTAAATTGTAAAAGTTACAATATTGATTCACACCCCCCCTCTCATTATTGATCGATATTTCAACACTCTTTATTTCCAAGGTTACATAGTTAGTTTCATAGATTTCGAAAATGAAAAACTAAGTGAAAACATTGTTTTTGAAAGTTTATTGCAACATATATATTTCAATTTCTTGTTGAGTCTAAATATTCCACTAGTTTCATGACCACTTACCTTTCAGTAATTAACATCCTTTAAAAGGAACACTCATAATTAAAATATATTAGTAAGTCTCTATTTAGGGACAACACATACTAGTATAGGATAGTGTTTTGGGTTAGGTTTCATCCTTAAACTACCCAAAACTATTAAACTAAAAAATAATGGTTATTCTTTTAAGAAATCCAACCTTACCAACAGGTGAACCAGAAATCGCATTTCACACAGGATTTAAGCACACTGTCATGTGAGATTGAGCTATAGATATGTCCCTCAAAAAATTGATTAAGAATACACTAGAGTTGTTGTGCATTAGGGGATTCACTTAGTTCCACCTTTGGCTTTGTGTGGTGTCGATGTTTTTTGAGTTTTAGGATTAGCTACCCTACCCATGCACATCATTTGGATTAACAACAATTTCAATGGAAACTATTTGTGAGTTTGGTAGCTTTAGTATCTTGGCCTCTAGTGATATTACAAGGTGACATTGGAAGAATATTTCCATTGTACCTAGGATAGACGTGGGAGGAAACCCCATGCATTTCTTTTGAAATTATATTTTTGATTCAAATTGTTGCCCCGAAGTGATTGTATTATCAATCTTGGATAACTATCCTTCTCCCTTAATTGATTATTTCTAGTCCCTCATCATCCCAGACTTCCCTTTGGAAGGTATCTTTATCTCGTTGGATGGATACTTAGGCATGTTTTAGTGGTGTGTTGTTTCATATGCTTGTATTTTGTATTTTCCTTAGGCATTTTTGATTGAATTCATTAGCTACAGATGATCAATCCCTCCACATGTCAAGAAGGTTATAGAACCTTCCACCACTTACAGTGGATCGCCCATTTCCACCTTAAGGGTGATGCGTTAACACAAGTGGTCCTTTCGAATCCACATGCATAAGTGAAAATCCTCGAGAACATAAACTCATTAGACATACTACATGTACCCCTCAATTAGTATAGGTCGAATATATACAATGTTAAGAGTTTGCAAGAAACTTTAACCCACCTTTAAATGACTAAGAGGATTCAGTTTTAGTATAAATACTTATGTCCAATCAGGAGATATTTACAATCCCACATCAACTATGTTAATAAGAGGATTGTCTCCTCCTCAAGTAAGTGTACTATTATCCAACATTCATTATGCACTAGTGGTGTCATTGAATTTCACTTTAGAAACATATATTTCATGGAGTACTTGGGTGACAAGTCATCCTTTATTAATTAATACCACAATTGTACCTTCTATTGTAGTTACTAGCATGGCTATTGTACCTTTTATGTCCTCACCATTGTTATATAATTTTCAAAACAACCCTAGTATTTATTTCCATTTCGTTCAAGGTTATCCTTGGTATGGGGGACATATTCATCATTTCTCACCATTTGTGGGTCTTATATCTACTTGCTCTAGTGTATATTTTGGAAGCCAAAACCCTTTTATAGGTTTTAATTTTCAAAATTTTGGTCAGAATTTGATTGCACCATTTGGGATTTATTCTTTCTCATTACTTGGAGGAATAAATACTACCCTCGCGTTTGTAATACATGTTTCATTCAGAAATAATAAACCTTAGTATAGTGGACCCCAAGGAATAAATCCTTTGTATTTTGGGTGGAATTTGTTTCAAACTGTTTTCACTTCACAGTCGAGAGCTTGGGGAAACCCCAACCAACCTTATAGTATTTTTTGTTTGAGAACTTCTTCCCACCAAATTCCTCAAACTCAAATTCCAGCTAGATCTTGTCTTCCTTTTCTCACAACCTTAAAATTTCCATATATATCAAAAATAATAAATGATCTTTTATGTCATAATGCGACTTGGCCACCGGTCCCAATAAATTTACCTTCTAACATCCCTAATTTTAAAGGGAAATTGAGTGAAGATCCTGATGACCATGTCACCAGTTTTCATTTTTGATGTTCCACGAATTCGCTGAATGATGATTATATTCGGGTAAGGTTGTTCCAAATAACCCTAAATAGTGTGGAAATAAAATGGTACATCGAACTCTTGTCTGCCACTTACAATAGTTTTGATGATTTAGTGACAGTATTCATTAACCATTTCCAACTCCATGTCTGGTATGACTCTGACACAGACCTTTTGTCTACCTTCAGGGAAAAAAAGGCATGCACATCTCTGAACATATGTAGTAGTGACAAAGTGTAATTTACCCTTTTTGGAAATTTTATCAAAATACCAATTCTTGAATTATTTCACAATGCACTCAAATTCAACTTCTTACAACTCTAGTTAAATGGATTCAATTGATCCAAAAATTCCTCCAATTGCTTTCAAAATTGGTGAGGAAGGTCCTGAGGGGTGATGGGAAATATGAGAACATGTATAATACATATAATCAACTGATATACCCAACCATGGTCTGAAATTTTCAAGGGAATATGTTTTAGGACAATACTAGTCAATTTGGGAGGTGGAAATCCCCCCCTGGGTCCTGGAACAAATCTCTTCCAAGCACTGTAAAAATTTCACTAATTGTGGTTATTATAATTGGATATATTATTATACATTAATCAAATTATATTTTAATCATAATATTTTTTTTTTGGGTCGAATAGGTATCCAAGGGAACTCTATGAATTTACTAGTAATTTTGAGGTTCCAACCCCCAATGGTAGATGACTCCAAATAGCTCCAAATGCTCTCAAATTGTACCAGAAGGTGTATGAGTGATATAATAAATTAATTATAATTTTTATAGTTGTATTATGGCCTTCCAATTACTTCTTAAATTCTATATTAAATTCTGAATAAGATAGATGCTTTAACTAGCAATTTTGGGGCTCAAATCCCTCCCCGGTAATTGCCAGAATGACTTCCCAAATGTATATAAACACACTCAAATAATAAAATTGAATCCTTTTATGTGTATAAAACATTATTATATACTAATATTCATAACCAATCGAAATCCCATGGATTTTATCACTTCCTTCAATCAGATATAAAAAACTAGTTTTGGACCCTTGGGGAAATGAGATGTACTTTCCTCCACTTGCTATGAAATTCGATCCAATGCCAAAAAATTATAATTTACTAAATATGAAACACATATTATAAATTAATTACATTTTATTCATTCATAAATCATAAATCGTGCACACATATATTCAATTCCATCAAGATTGCAAGAGTTTACAACAAGGTATTGGGGAAATGGCATTGTTTCTTCAATATTGGACAATAATACATGATATTTATTGTCCTTTAAACCTGATAGATTTATGAAATTTAAATAAATATAATTTACATCAGAATACAAAATTATTGAGCAATATAATCTCCCTCAAATAGATGAATAGCTCACCAAGTGCGCCTCACTCCATAAAGCTGAAATATGGTGAGAAACCTTGAGATGAATGGAAGAACAAGCTGATATTGAGATGTCCATGAAATTTCTGTATATTGCACCTGTAACTTATGAATCCATTGAATATCCTTGAAATACCTTATTGGCCTCTCCAAATCACCAATTAGGATGGAAATCTTTCACCCTCGAAATTGGCTAAGGTAAGGAACTAGTCACCCACTAGCTCTCCCTTCACATACTCATATTCATTAAATGATAAAAATGATTTTTATCATGTATGATACCTTCATTTTATAAAAATTATTTTTATTCTAATGTTCCAAATACATCCATAAACCAAATCCAATTCGAATTGGTGTGGCTGTTCATGCTATGCCATGTGGCCTCTCTCTTCACCTTCCTTCTTCTCCCAAATTTGAGTAGGAGCCTCTTGGCCTTCTCCAAATCCTGAATTCAACCTCTAAGATTCTCTATTCAGGCCTAAAATTTCATTATTTCAGTATTTCATCCTTCATATCTGACCTATTTCAAAACTATCATAGAATCTCCATCATTGGTGTCATAGATGTCATAAATGTAAGGGGAATCTAGCCAAGTGTCCATGAAACTCCCATTTGGCTCTTCCTCTCCCATGTAAGTTACAATTAATCCAAAATTATACCTATTAAGTATATGTAAAATTATATTAACCTCATAATCCATCCTAAAACATTAGGATTCCCATAGATTCAAAATTACAAGAAGAGGATGCCTTTTATCATAGGAAATCTAGTTTGTGTGGGCCCCATAGTCTCCACGTGTCTCCATCCTCCATTGCCACATCAATTTTATATTGTATTTATTTAATAAGATAAATTATTAAATATTTATCCTCTTCTAATTTCTAAACATCATTTATTATCCCCCTTATTCCAAATCTCAAAGATTCTACCCCCAACCTAAGAAACTAGTGATTTTCCTCCTTGGCAATTATTTGACTTTTAGCATCCATTTGAAAATTTTCATGAATATGGAAAATGTTATTTTGACATTGTGACCCAATGAAAAATTTGGGACATTCCAAATTCTCCCTTCCAAATATTTATTTTCCTCAAGCAATTTCAAACATGGTTGTTGAAGAACCTGCGTTCTGTATGATTCTTTGAGGTTGCCACTAAGTTGCCCACTTTGAGCCTTTGATATTCCATGAATATTTTAGAGAGGAAACAATATTCTTTATGCTACACTACTCTTATTTACATCACCTTATTAAGTGTGTAATCCATCTCACATACTACTTGTTTCCCGAAGAATTTGGAATCAATGGGACTAAAAACTATCCCGGGGTCCCATTGCTTGAATTGCACTCCAACAATTAAGAGGGCTCTCATACTCATACCATTAGGAAAGAGAATTCCTGCATCCCATTTTCTTGTATGCATTATTCCTAAAATCATGAGTACATAATATATATCATCAAATTACATAACAATATAATAAAAATATACATCAAGGAGGTGCCTCATCAAAAAATCATGAAAGTGCTTATGCCTCCAAGTGAGTAGACTACCATTTTCCAAGTGCATACATGCTTCATGTGACCAATAAAATCTGCTCGAAGCACATAGGTGAGGATCCCATGTCCTATAATTCTTCTCCCAAAGAATGTGATATGCATCAAAATAATATTCAACCATTTGTTATTTCATCCAAGAAGTGAATGAAGAACCTCCACCAAAATATGAACCAAATAGGGAGCAAATAAAACATGAAGACTTCAAGTGGGTCAAATAATTCTCATCAATACACCCATGAATATGTATATAATCATGAAATAATAGAGAATGTTTCTACCAATAATACATTTCCTCAATCATATCTCTCTTCACCCAAGTGTCGGATGAAGTTCCTCCAACATCAAATGAACCAAGTGTTGAGAAAGAAAAACCATGAGTCTTTAAGTGACTCAAATGCATATCATAGGTGGATCCATGTAGATTTGCATCATCATAAAATGTATGCTGCTACAAATTTGAACAATAGTGCGCTCCAGCAATTTCATCATATAAAGTAAATCTAGGAGTTCTATACTCCTCATGTGGCACCATAAAAAAAGACCCTTTCACCCATACTTCATTGAGACCAATGCTGCAAAACATGGAATTGTAGGATGTAGGTGAATGAAACAAATCACTCAAATGATGAAAAAGTGCAGAAGTTTCATCATGGTAAGGATCCATATGGGTATTATCATGAATCTTTTTCAAAAGTGTGAAACCTTTGTCATAGGTTGGTTCCAATGTAGAGGAATCATGTTCTTCTTTAAAAATTGCATAACCTTCATCAAGATACAATTCAAGTTCCTCTTCCACCACATAAAGTGTTTGGATCTCTTCAAGTTCATATTCAAACACATCAGGTACATTCAAATTTCCAATTTCTCATGATCCACCATGTCATGAGAATCCTCCAAACAATAGACCATTTGACAATTTGAAACATAGGAGGAAAAACAAGTGTCTTGCAACTTTTCAAGAAGTTGCTCATTTTGAATTGTGAGCTTATGAATAAATTCATTATTCTTCAAGTAGTATTCATGTAACCATTCACTAATATCAATGATATTTTTTATATCAAAAATAAAAGACATGAAATTACCTTTTATGTTGCACATTGCTCTTTGAATCTTCTCCATGTCTTCAAGGAAGGATGGCTCCTCCAAGGAAGTAGTTCTCCAACAAGAATTTGATACCAATGCTTGAGTGTCATGGAGTATGCTAAGGGCCTCTTGGATATTATTTTTGTTCATATTTAATTACCCTTCAATAAAATTATGTTTTTGAAAATGAACCTCCTCATATTATTCCTTATTGCTTGGACCAACTTCATGAAGCTCAAGTGGTGATGTGGAAGTTGATCTTGTTTCTTCTTCAACTACTACAAGGTCTTAATTTTCATGTTTGATGGAAGTTTGGATTGCATAAAAAATTTGAAAAGTGATCTCTATGTCACCAACATAGAGATGTGAGAACCCATTAGTAGGTACTCCTTTATAGTTCAAGCATCAATCATTAGATTCTCTTTGTTTCATTTCCAAGGCAGCATGTGTCTCAAAATTATCTTCACTATTTTCAATAAAATCTTCTTCACACTCATGTGATATCTCTTCATATTTTTCAGATTCACTTGGGAGTCGATTTTGATCATATTCATGTACTACTTCTTATACTCCACATATTTCAGAACTAGGTGGTTCATGGGTCTCCTCCGTTTTCTCCTTCAAGCAAACTGATGCATTTTTCCCCTTGGTTTTCTTAAAATCAATTTTTTTTTCCAACTTTGGATAGCAAAAAATTTGAATCCTTTCATAATATTATTTCTCATGTCTTCAAATATATGTTCCATAATTTTTATAAGCTCCTCACCATCATATGAGGTTCCCCTTTTATGCCTAGTCATTCTTTCCTCTTTAACAAAAGCACTTTTAGTTTCAATATATAATGGTGGTCCTTGAATTCCTATTGCCATAAATATTAGACCACATGATGTGATAATATCATGCTCTGATACCACTTTAATTCCCATTTATTGTAAATTTTATCAAAATACCATTTCTTCAATTATTTCACAATGTACTCAAATTCAACTTCTTACAACTCTAGTTAAATGGATTCAATTGATCCCAAAATTCCTCCAATTGATTTCAAACTTGGTGAGGAAGGCCCTGAGGGTTGATGGGAAATATGAGAACATATTTTAGACATATAATCAACTGATATACCCAACCATGTTCTGCAATTTTCAAGGGAAGAAGTTTTGGGACAATACTAGTCAATTTGAGAGGTGGAAATCCCCCCTGGGTATTGGAACAAATCTCTTCCAAGGACTGTAAAACCTTCACTAATGGTGGGTATGATACTTTTATATTTTATAAGAAATTAAGTAAATTATATTTGAAACATCATATATGTTTTTTAGGTTGAATAGGTATCCAAGGGAACTCCATGAATTTACTAGTAATTTTGAGGTTCCGACCGGTAGATGACTCCAAATAGCTCCAAATGATCTCGAATTCTACCAGAAGGTGTATCAGTGATATAATAAATTAATTATAATTTTAAAGGGTGTATTATGGCCTTAAAAGTTATTCTAAAAGTATATATTAAATTCTGAATAAGATAGATGCTTTAACTAGCAATTTTGGGGCTCAAATCCCTCTCGGGTAATTTTCGGAATGGCTTCCCAAATGTATAGAAAATCACTAAAATTATCAATTGAACCATGGTATTTGTATAAAAAATTATCATATTCTCATATGCATAACCAATATAACTCCAATTGTTTTTATCACTTCCTTCAATCAGATATTAAAAACTAGTTTTGGACCCTTGGGGAAATGAGCTGTATTTTTCTCCACTTGGTATGAAATTCGACCCAATGGCCAAAAATTATCATTTACTGAATATTAAACCCATATTATACATTAATTTAAGTTCATTAATTCATAAATCATAAATTTTTCACACATATATTCTATTGCATCAAGATTGCAAGAGTTTACAACAAGGTATTGGGGAAATGGCATTGTTTCTTCAATATTGGACAATAATACATGAGACATATTGGAATTTTTAACTGAGAGATTTCTGAATTTTAAATATATATAATTTACATCATAATACAAAATACTGGAGCAATATAATCTCCCTCAAATATATGGATATCTCACCAAGTGTGCCTCACTCCATAGAGCTGAAATATGGTGAGAAAACTTGAGATGAATGGAAGAACAAGATGATATTGAGATGTTCATGAAATTATGGTAGATTGAAACTGTAACTTATGACTCCATTGAATATCCTTGAAATACCTGATTGGCCTTGTTAACCCAAAAAATCCCTCACTCAGCTCTACGTGGTCTACACCACCCAAGGACACCCATACACGACCCTCATTTGACCCCATTTGACCCCCACACCCTCAAGAAGGCTTAAAACATGAAAAAGGGCTTAAAAATCCATAAAAAGATCCTAAATAGCTCTCCTAGGGGCTAAAACCCCTCAAATGAGCCTAAAACCCTAAAAGAAGCTAAAGTTTGAGCGAAAGGGTCTAAAAGCCCAAAAAAGGGGCTAAAGCCTTCACCAGGGCTTAGAACCCTAAAAATGCTATAAATAGAGGGGTGGGGGTCACTCTCAAAATATTATTCCCTTCCCTATTGTTATGCTACCGGAGTGAGTGCCTTGAGACTATTTTTCCTCTCAAGCCATTCACTCTCCCTCTCCTCCATCCTCCCATTGAGACATAGCTCCACCTTCCAAGAGAGGTGCTCTCCCAGCTAGGGAATGTCGGCCCATTCCAACCAGA
Source organism: Pseudotsuga menziesii (assembly GCA_001517045.1). NCBI lineage: Eukaryota > Viridiplantae > Streptophyta > Pinopsida > Pinales > Pinaceae > Pseudotsuga > Pseudotsuga menziesii. The sequence continues at coordinate 37,882 of LPNX010137983.1, forward strand.
AGGTATACCTGTGTTTTTTTTTGTGTTTTTTTTAGTGATTTGTAGTTTTTCTAACATTATTTGTTTGCAGGTTCATTGTTTAACATGTTTTTGCAAGTATTTTGGTTCTAACAGTTGTATGCAGGGCCTTGGAGTTTAAACCCTAACCTTGTGTGCAGAGGGGTTCCATTTCTTTCTTTTCTATTCTTTAGTACCTTTATTTTTAATTTTTCTTGCATAACCACGAGGAACCCTATCCTTCTGTCCTATAGATGGAAGGTAGCCATTCCTACCCTGTAGTAAGGGAGAAATCCCTGCTACAGAACTAGCGACCATACGAGGTCGATCCCACAGGATTCCTGGGTTTTATTTTTGTAGTTTAGTTTTTTTTCCCTAGTTTAATTTTCTGTTAAAATATAGCTTAGATTCATGTTTATTTACATTTCCAGTTACTTTCAAGCCTCCTCAAGGAGAATCCAAGTCCATTTGGCCACAGTACAAGTTACTGTTGGTCGGATTTGACTTGAGGTAAAAAAAATTCAGTTTCCAGAGCAGGTCGCTCTTATTGGGCTCAGAGAGGGGACTAGGTCACTCATTTTGGATTTATAGGTGTGACCAGGTCTCCTATTTAACCCTGAAAGGTGTGAATTCCTTCAATAAGTCATCCCATTTATGTCTACAAATTCTGAGCAACCCCCTCGCCTATTTCTGGAAAAACTAGGCGACCCGCTCGCCACATTTTACCCGAAAAGTGCGATCTGTCACTCAGATTTTTATTTTTTAAAAGTTAAGGACTATTAATGCAGCCTAGCCGCCTATGTCCATACAAACTATTTTTATTTCTGTTTATGTCCATTTCATTTACCGAACAAAGCTTGATTAAATCAAAGTGTAAATCAATGCTTAATGGGTTAATGAACATAGATTGATTAAAATTTACTTGAAATCAACATCTTGTCTAACCCTTCCTCCTGTACCCATTCATCACCCTTCAGGGTATTCTTGGATAAGATGAAGGGTGAAGCTCGTATAATAATAGGAACTTCACTTAATATTTTTCGAAGCCACTAAAATGGGTGACTTGGAAGGTAGAGGGGGTAGAGAAGGAGGGATTCTCATAGAGCTCAGTGTCCTCCCCGTTGACCAACCTTGCATCCAAAGGATTACCTATGGATCTACGAATGGGCTTAGTCCCATTGTGTTGAGAGCCCAACACCCTCTCCTGGTTGAAGAGAAATATAGGTGCAAGATAGTCACTTAGTCAGGCTAACATACTTCAGAATTACAAATGGTACATGTTTAAAAATTTCTGATTACTATGTACTGCTTTTCATTCACAAAGTTATGAGCTTTGTGGAATAGTCATAAACCATTTAAGAAGCCACTAGATATAGCAGAAAAAAAAATACATACACACCACACCATATAAATCAACCGAACTCAGTTCATGACGCTGAGTTAGCCTGTAAAATTTACAATTTACACTAAGTTAAACATCTACAGTCTTTGAGGACATAAGTCCTGTTGCCACCTTTCACACACCTGGGTTACGTGGCAGAAATATTCAAGCCACTTAGTGTGTCCTTGGGGGCCAGTCTCGAGTAAAGTTTGTCACCTTATTCTTGACTCCTCTGTTTAGGCTCAACTCCTAATGAAGCCAAGGAGGGTAGACCCCATTAAGTTACTAAGGAAAAATTATTTAGTATGATGATGGTATTAAAGAGAAAGTTTTTTAGGAGTTTCGATTTAACAATTGTAAACAAAAAATAACATGATGATATAATCAGAAGTAAGCACAAAAATGACACCCAATCACATATAGATTGAAAGAAAAAAATAGTTGACCAGTGCCTTGAAAATGGAGTCGAAAAACAATTAAGAGTGCTTGCAAGTGTTGGAATGAATGTTGTGCAATTGTATCTTGGCTAATTATAAATTAATGTAAGAAGATGAGTAATTTAACTTAGGTGAGGGGACTACAGATATACCCAGGGGGTACTTGAAGTATGTCCAAAACTAAACCGTCACGACTATGTGCAAGGAATATGTGGGCTGAATGTTATAGCTGATTTTACCACACTAGGTGAATCACACTTGTATGGCCTTCCCCTGTCCCTCTACAGACTCCTTAGACTCCTTGGACCATTTTTTTGTCCTTTGATGATTCCTAGACCATCCCTATAAACATGTGAAAATTTCTATACACAACTTTTAAACCCCAAATCACGTATATATGCAGGTTTGACTCCTAAAACCGGGTACATCAGGATGTGTACAAAATCCAAATCCTTTTGGAGTTTTCCTTGACATGGATCCAACTCACTTGTCTCCTAGCCTTCCATATGCCTTGAGATCACTCGGATTTGACCTTTCATTACCCCTTTGAGAAGCTATATAAGGAACTCTTTGGATACATTAAAGGAATAAGAGAATTGAGAGCAAAGAAACTATAGTCCATTGTTGCTGGAACTTGTGCTTGAATCTGCATCCATTTGTCCCTTGGAGCACTTTGGTGTTCTTCCCAAGCTTGCCTTTTGCTTGTGAGATTTCTATCGAGAGATGGAGGATTGAGGTGGTGGAGGCCCAAGTGGGGGATTCAGTTTCTCCAATTCGCAAACGTGCCGACAGAGGTTGTATTTATTGTAATCTCTGATTTTATATTAATAGAAATATCTTTTCCTGTCCAATAATGTATGTTTGAATGAATATTTTATCCATGGATGATTTCAAAAGCTTATACATTGTTGATTATATATGCTATAGTAGATCTAACACCAATATATATAGTATGCTTGTCCTGTTTACTTGTTGTTGAGGAAGTGATTCATCAATTCAAGCTGAAGTTGGAAAGCTCAATGGGGATCTAATTCAACAGTCCGGAATAAGGTATGAGGTTTGATCCTTTAGTGTTAGATATTTGATTTCTCTTGCATATTGGAAAGGATTGATTTCTGGAGTCAATTTGTCTGTTGTGGTACCCCAAGCCATAGGAATTTCTCTCTGTAATAGAATTGGTGACTCCGCTGGGGAGTTCCTAGTAGATATCCTTTGGGGGTTTTCTATCGGCATTCAATGATTTTGAATTACTATTTTTTCTCTTGTTTCTGTGTCGGGTCTGGGGGCATGTTTTCCTGGTAGTGTCTAATTGGTGTGAAGTTTCTCTCAACTTGTCTGGTTTCCTTCATTTTTATGCACCTTTCTTCCTGTACGCGATTTTTTAACTCACAGTCGCGTATATACACAAGTTTCACTGCTATTTCCACGTACAAATGCAGGTTTACTGCAAATAGTCACGTATGCCCTTAGTTTTGCCTTCTAGAGGAATATTTATTGTTTTTGGGTGAATTTTGATGATTGATGAGTCTCATTTTATATTGCTAGAGTCTGTATACACCTCTATTTCTGACCAGAGACATTTTTTTGTTAGGGTAAAATTTATTTTTTGAAGAATGTTCTTGTCATTGCATTTTTGATTTTTTGTTTTGGGATTAGTGCATTAGATTTATTTTACCTTAGTACTTTGTTGGAGTGCTACTTGAGTGTGCTTGCAGAGTCTAGGGTTGTAGAACCATTCTTTTTCTTTACTATCTCATTTTTATTTCAAAAAATACAAAAATATTTGTTTATCATTATGCATTGCATCTTTCATTTTGAATAGTACTTGCACTAGATTTGCTTTGAAGTATTAGTCAGGATTTCATATAGGAAAGCTTGCATTTATCATTTGAACAAAATTGTGCATTTCACGTAGTAGCATACACTGTTTTTCATGGACACAATGCATTTGCATTGATTGTTAGGTGTGCATTTTGCTTCATGTTGTGTCATAACGCCATTAGTTGCATGGCCATATACCTCTTTTGATTAATAAATCCAATTAAAATCAAGGCTTAATTTAAAATGAACTACACTATTTTGTTTGATAGGGTTCACCAACAAGATTAGGTTTTAGGGTCTTGGAATAGTTCATTGTGAGTAAATTCTCCAAGACCACTAAACAACATGTATGTGTCTGTCTAGGTGAGTGTGTGAAATTCCTTGGTATAACCAATGTTTCTGAGGATCCTCCTCTCAAAAGGGAGTTAAGAATGAGGTAGTGTGAGCGGTTATTTATTGGGATGACTCCTAGTCATAACTGAGTAGCACCAAAGATATTTCCAGGATTGTATTCATATCTAGGGGCTCTTTCGATAGTTTCAGGATTTTCTACCCTACCCATATAGTTAATCCCTCCTGCGACTATCCACCTAAGAATTGATTATATTGAGGTGACCTTAGTGGCCTTACCTAGGATATCGAGGGGTTACTCTGCAGAGGTTATTCTATGGGTGTCCCAGCTAGGTTTGGGTTGGACAACATAGTCGCTTTACGCATTGAAGCTGAGGGCCACAATAATTGGTTACATACCTTCTCTTGTTGTGTATGGGAGTCTCAAGCCTCTCCTGGGCGAGACATACCTACTTCATTCGGGAGCTCACTTATCGTACCCTTTATTACTTGTGTTTGGATTTATATTTTATTGGTGTATGCTCTGTGCATGTTATCTTTCCTAGAGTTTTCATAATTAGAGAGTCTTTTATATTTTTTGAGTCATTGTGGATTCAGGTGCAGCTCCTCGTCGTTTTCGTTGTTTAGTAGGACTTTTGACTTCTACATCTCCTCCTCCTTTTGGAGAGAGAGATAGACATTCTAGGTGGACTATTTCGCACATTGATTTACACATGATGGGCGACCATGTTGAAGGTATTCCTGAACCACCTTCTCCCATTCAAGTGGAAGATGGGGAGTTTACTCCTAACTATGATCCTTCACCTGATTTGACTAAGTTAGGTCCTATAATTTCTGAGATGGGTACTTTTCATGATAGACCTACTTACTCTAGTGGTGATCCCCCATTGATGCATCACCGGTATGTTATGTCGAGAGATGATGAGACTCATTTTGAACCCGCGAGCACTGGTTATGGTAGTTATGGTATGTCTAGTTTTCCCACACATGATTTGGCATTTCATGTCGAGTCAAAGTTTGAGCCTAAAACTATGCCTGGGGGCACTCTTATTCCTTACCATGCGAAGAGGTTTGGGACCACAAGTCACATTGCACCTTCCATCTCGGTGGTGGAAGCTACATCACATATTCCTCCTAGGCCTTGGGCTAGTGATGCTATTAGGATACCAGATCCAAGACGAGTGACTATAGGGAACAACATGTACATAATTATATAGGTCCGTTCTTCCTCGGTCCCTAGTTCTTCAAATGTTCACCCTCCACCTCATTCACATGCTCCTTCAGGCCAGAACGTTGCTACGAGTCATGTATGTACTACTGTTACTCGATTGGTTGTGTCTCAGGTTCAAGTATCGCCCGTTATTGTGGGAGGTCATGTTCATACTTCTAGAGGTCATGCTACTACTTCCAAAGCATATATTCCTACTTCTGGAATGTATATTCCTACTTCTGGAGCATATATCCCTACTTACGGAGTGTCTCATGGGACATCTCATGCGATGAATTATGGATCTTATTATGGGACGCAGTATGGATAGGGTTCTTCACCTTATGGGTGCGGTTATCAACAACCTACTTAATATCCAAATTATGGCTTTGTATCTCCAAATAGTCAAGGTACACCACAGTTTGGTTGTTCCATGCCACCATATATGGGTCAAACGGGAGGAGGGAACTATGGCCAAGGCCATGGTGGTTATGGTAATCAGACCTATGTGAACCAAAACTATCAGGGAGTAGTACATCAAACTATTCATCCTAGGCTCCCTTTCCTCGCAACGCTAAATATTCCTGACTTGTCGAGATTGACGAACGATCCTGTATCTCATGACCCGGCTTGGCCAGCTGTCCCTACTAAGATTCCCTCGGACATACCCGAATTCGAGGGCAAACCGGGAGAGGATCTGAGTGAACATGTTACTACCTTTCACCTATGGTGCTCTCTAAATTCCTTAAACCAGGATTTGATCCATTTAAGGTTGTTTCAATGCACCCTTACAAGGCCTGCCATGAAATGGTATATAGAGCTACCTAGGGGGGCATTCACTTTGTTCGATGCCCTAGCGATGAATTTTCTTGACCACTTCCAGCTACCATTGCATTACGATGTTGGTACAGAAATCTTGTCGACATTTCGGCAGGATAAAGCCACACATATCTCGGACCATATCCAAGAGTGGTGTAGATGAAAGAGGTTGATTACAACCTTTATACCATCGGAATTCCTCCTCGAATGGCTCCTTAAGTCGTTATTTCCTTATATAGTGAAGGATGTTTCTAAATCCAGAGTGCAAAATGAGGAACAAGCCATTTTTAGGTTGCAAGAACTGGATTTGATTTATGCTCAATCTAGTTTGTTATATGAGATCATTCCCAATGCTCCACATTCTAGTTTCGACCCAAAAGTTAAACCTAGACCACATGCTAATGGCTTTGTTGGTTGTGCGAGTGCTAAACCTGTGGATTCGGTTGTGAAACAGGTCAGTCAATTGTCAATCAACCAATCTGCTTCGGGACAAGCCATGACTTTGTCCCAACCCACCCAAATGGTGACTGTGCTTTCGGTACAATCGTCGGACCATAAGGGTAACCAGCAACCCAGAAGGAATAAAAAGAAGGGTAAGAACAATCGTAAGGGTGGGAATAGGAATGAAAATGCTAATAATAATGACAAGAACACCCGTAATGCTACGGGGGACAAGAAAGCTAAATGTAAGGTTAAATTTTCTTGCAAGTTGTGTAAGGAAGATCACCTCACTTACTTGTGCCCTCGTATCGATGAAGCCTCGATATTTTTAGCACAGGACCCAGCTGTGCTAACTAACCCTTTACCTCACAATCAAAATATGAAATCGAGGACCCATGATTAGTCTGGTGGTGATCAAGATCCACCGGAGGGTAGTGGTCCTGGTTGCATTAACATGGTGCGTTCTGCGAAAGTTGTGACCCGTAAGAAGGAATATGATTCGTCACAACCCAGAACAGGAAAGGAACCTGATCCACCAAGGACTCCTTTGTGTATTGAAAATCCTGTGGATAAACCTAAAGTTGCACCTCGCATTACTAAAAGATTCCTTAAGTGTTTAGGGCACAATCCTAATGCCCGAGCCGCCCAGAACTATTCTGTTGTCGAGGATTTGGGCCACACTCCTTGTGCGATGTTTGCACTAGAAGTACTTCAGAGTTGTCCTTCGCAAAGGGAGGCTTTTCTTTCTGCCCTTGGGATAATGATGATAATTCTTCCTCCGTGATTAAATTTGAAACCGCGGTACTTCAGCCTTGCTTGCCTTACTATATGTCTCTTTTGATTCATGTAGAATGTCTTAACATGACCATCAAGCACACTATGATTGATGAAGATGTTGTTGCTTTTGTGATGTATTTATTATGTTGGAAGGGTTTAGGTTCCCCTGAGTTGTCTAAATCTGTGACCATGTTAACTGTGTTTGATGGGAGATTGTTTAGGTCACACAAGATCCAAGGTCACACAAGATCCTTCCTTGCCTTAAAGTCCATTTGGGAGGGAAGACCATTGCAATAGAGGTTGAGGTGGTTGATGCGCTCCTTGACTACAATATCTTGCTAGGTAGGAATTGGATGTACAGTATGCAATCCATATCTTCTTCACTATTTCACGTTGTATTCTTTCCATTTAATGGGAAGATAGTTACGATTGATCAAACTTCAATCAAGAATCTATCGGTTACCGCATCTTCAGGAGCTTCAATCCTGATTGTTGAGCACTCTCGACTGACAACTGGGAGTGTGGGTGTAAGCATGTATCCATCCCTCATGGGAAGCTTTAGTTGTCCTACACCTATCCTTATGATAGGGTCTAGTTCCAATCGGGTTTCGACATCTATGGGATCGGTGTCTTTTCGCATGAGTCATATGGAAGATCCTTGGATTCTTCCTACAACGAATACTTTGAGTGAGCCCATCATAACGGATGTGTCGTTGCCTACAACTATGGTAGCTTATCAAGCTAATCTTTGGTGTGTTGCAGAGCCTAGTCCTTCCTCTTTGTAGATAGAGGAGGAGGACCCATATGTGCTGCCTACATGGGCAATTCAGTATTCTCATGTGCACGACTTCCTTGATAGTGTTTTTCCTTCAGACTAAGAGATTATTGAGGCCATGTTGGGAGTTGAGCCACCATGGGAAGAGCTCCATCATAGATCTTACTTTCTTCCCTAGCTTGACCACTTTGAGCATGAGGATTTTAGGGAGGTTCTTAGTGAGAGAATTGGTAGTCCCATGGTTCCATTAAGCTCTCTTGGTCTGATGGCTGATGGGAACATGGAAAATATATCTCCAACAATTCCTATCAATATCTCTCGTGATCTTGGCAGGATAGAGAATGTCTATATTGGGGCAGAATGTTCCCATGCTGAAATTCAAGAATACACCGAGTTGTTTAAAGAATTTTGTGATATCTTTTCTTGGTCTTACGATGAAATGACAGGGATCGACCCTCACATTGTTTATCCCAATGCTAAGCCTATTCAACAATGCTTGCATGCAATGAATCCTAGGAAATCACCCACGATTAAGGCAGAGATAGAAAAACTATTGAAAGCCATTTTTATCTATCCCATTCCCTTGACGGAGTGGGTTTCAAACCCCATTCAGTTTGATAAGAAGCAGGGAGCGATCCGCATATGTACTAATTTCTGTGATTTGAATTGTGCCTATCCTAAGGACAATTTTCCCACACCATTTATTGATCATATTTTGGATGAGTGCGTAGGTAGCGAGGTTTTTTCCTTTATGGACGGTTTTTCCGGATACAATCAGATACAAATTAAACCCGAGGAACAACATAAGACCACATTTATTTGTCCTTGGGGAACTTTTGAATATCGAAAAATGCCTTTTGGCCTTAAGAACGCCAAAGCTACTTTTCAGCGGGCTCTGACCTTGATCTTCCACAATCTCAAATCGATTATCAAAGTGTTTTTGGATGACCTTTCTGCTCATTCTTGTATGAGAATGCGTCATTCCTATCATTTGAGATTGGTGTTCGAAAGGTGCCGCCATTATTTGGTCAGGTTAAATCCTGACAAGTGCATCTTTTGTGTGAAGTATGGTCTCTTATTAGGATTCATCGTGTCTAAAGAAGGTATAAGAGTCAACCCTTTGAAGGTTGAGGCAATACTTCAGTTGTCTCCCCCAAAAAACATTCATCATCTTCAATGTTTGCAAGGCATGGAAAACTTCTTACAGAGATTTGTTGTCAATTTTTCCAATTTGACTAGAGGCTTCATGCGTATTTTGAAGAAATACACCACCTTTTGTTGGGAGGAGCGAGCCCAGGAGTCATTTGATGTGCTCAAGCGAGCCCTAGCATTGGCCTCGATGATTAGTCCCCCAGACTATAGCCATGATTTTCTACTTTATGCGGCCATGTCCATGGAGACGATTGGTATGGTTTTGGTGCAAGAGGATGAGGAGCTCCAAGAGAATGTCATATACTATCTGAGCCAGAATCTTATTGACACAGAGATCAGTTATTCCCATGTTGAGAAGCTTGCCTTAGCTACCGTACATGGGGTTCAACGATTGAGACATTATATTCTCCTTCGCCAGACCTTGGTTGTAGCCCATGTCAATCCATTTCAATTCATCCTCACTCAAAGGATGATTGGGGGAAAATATAATAAATGGATTGTCATCTTGCAAGAATTCGATCTCGAGTTTTTTTCGGTAAAATCGAAGAAATCGTTAATTTTTGCGGAGTTTATATTGGATTTCCCAAGCGAGGCCGAAGAGTTGGTTTGTGAAGATATGTTTATCAATGAGAAAATCTTCTTAATATCAACTTTAGACCCATGGTATGGGGATATCATTATATATTTACAAACATTGAAGCTCCCTACTCACCTCTCACGGGATGAACGACAACGATTACGTCACGTGTCTAAGAATTACCTCATAGTGGATAACTCATTGTACCGTTGTGGGGTAGATTCCATTTTACATCATTTTTTAACTCATGAAGAGGCTGAGGTAGTGCTGAATGATTGCCACAGAGGGGCGTGTGGTGGTCATTTATCTGGGCTTTCTACAGCCCAAAAAAATCTTAAGAGCGGGTTATTTTTGGTCGTAAATCTTTAAGGATTGTGTAGATGTGGTCAAGAGGTGCCATCCTAGCTAGGTGTTTGCACATAATATGCGCTCGAAACTTGCCCCGTTACATCCCATCATCACCATCGGTCCCTTCACTAAGCGGGGGCTTGATTTTATGGATTGCAAACCAGCTTTAGCTGGGGGGCATCATCATATCATAGTGGTTGTTGACTACTTCGTGAAATGGGATGAGGCTATGCCTACAATTAAATCCGTCAATGAGACGGACACGCACTTCGTATTCAACCAGATTATTACTCGGTTCGGGATTCCGAAAGAGCTTGTCACTGACCATGGCTCACACTTTCAGAATCGTATGATGGAAGAGTTGGCATCAAAGCTAGGGTATAAACAAGAGCATTCCTCCTCTTACTACCCTCAAGCGAATGGACAGGTAGAAGCAGTGAACAAATCACTCAAATCCATTCTCCAACGAAACATCGCACAAAGAAAGAATAATTAACAAATTATGTTATATCCTGCTTTGTGGGAATATAGAACCATTGTTAAGACTTCCACGGGTTTTTCTCCATATCAACTTGTACATGGAGTGGAGTCAATATTACCGGTTGAGTGCGAGATTCCTTCTTTGAAGATAGCCATAGAACTCTTACCAGACACTTCACCATTGGAGGAGCATTTGGTCCACCTAGAGCAACTTGATGAGCAGCGTCGAGATGCCTTGGTGGCTCTAGAAGTAAATAAGCATTGCATAAAGGTCCAGTATGATAAGTCTGTCCATCCAAGGAGGTTCAATGAGGGAGACTTGGTCCTTTTATGGGATCAACCGAAAGAACCCTTGGGGGAAAGAAAGTTTAACCCCATGTGGCGTGGTCCTTACGTCGTCAAATGTGTGTTAGAGAAGGGCACTTATGAGTTAGTGGATTATGAGGGAACGGCCTTGGCGAAGCCTAGAAATGGGATCTATCTCAAAAAGTACTATGCATGATTTTCAGCCAAGGCTGGTTATTGTATATTATTGTACAGATTTTCATAGGTAGGTCTTTTTCTTATGGTGATCGGGTTTGTTATTAGTTTTTGTTTATTTTGGAAGATGTCAATGGAATCTTCCACCTTCATAGGATTTGTGGATGGTGCGAGCCATCACACTCAACACTGAGCATCTACTACTTGGGTGATTTATACTCCTATGGGTCAGGTATTGTCTTCAGGAGGCGTATGTTTACAACCATCTTCAAACAATGTTGTTGAATATAGTGCCATTATTGAACTTCTATGGGATGCCATTTCACATGGTGTTCTCTCTCTTGAGGTACGAATTGACTTGGAGTTAGTAGTGTCACAGCTTAATGGTTTGTACCATGTTAGAGATCCAACATTATTAAGAATATTTTTGCGTGTGAGATTATTAGAATGACAATTTGACAATATAACATACATACTTATTCCAAGAATTAATAGTCAAGTTGCTGACTCATATGCTAACTACATGTTAGATTGGCATTTGTTTCATACACAATAAGCTCATCATAAACATAAATCTTTAAACATGTAAATAAATAAATAGATCATCATAAAAAGTTTTATAAACATCCAAAATGTGGTAATACATAGTGTATAATACAAAAATGGGGCTCTCAAGCCACAAAAATATAAATACACGGTAGTACAAAATGTATCACTCCCAGGTATCTAGGCCTGTGGAGGAGGAGGGGGGTTGTGATCATGGAATGTCACTACAGCTCTAGCTAACCATCGAAATAGCCACACCTATGCTCATGGTACACCCACCACCTGGCGCTGCATGGCCTCAGGAAATTTCTTAACTTGTGCCATGGGTACTCTATGTGTCAGTCTCACAAAGTTGGTATGAATTCTTTGGAGCATCCACTCCACATCCACACCCATGATATCGTGTCCTATTCCCCTCCATCTATCATGAGGGAAGCCTTCAGGCTGTCGTGGTCCCACATATGCATGCATATGGTAGATGTCACTATGTATTGTCACCCAAAAACATGTCTTTTGATTCCACATAATTAGAAAACACAAAAAATTTAATAACTCGAAAATTTTAAAAAGAGGGTCGATATTCATTATCAATGTCACCATATTCCAATCCTAGTGGTAGCGGCATGTCTGGGTCTCCCTGGAAATCTATCCCCACATAGGGGTAGTCATCGATGGAAACTATCTGTCGTCACCACCACAGAAATAAATTAGCTTGATAGGGGTTGGACACCCTACCTCCACCCAGTCTGTGCATCGCATCCGCCCAACGTCGTTGGGATTGATCTCAAACCCCATGTAGAGCAACGTCAACTCTAGGGCTCAATCCTGGAACATGCTCAAAGAAAAATGTGCTTAGTATGCTGCTGAAACCGAAGTTTCACACTCTGCCCATCTTGCACTCACTGAGCTAGTGTTTCATGCTTCCCAGTAGCGCAGTGCTCCAATTGTATACCGTGGGTCTCATGTACTCCAATGCATAGAACATCAGAGGCTGCGAGGCCTGGTGGAGTGAAGCTAAGCCTGCTATCCTGCCCAGTGTCAGTAGGATGGCCTTTAGGCCCAGCATCTGTATGGAGTTAGTTGGGATCTGAATCCCCACCTTCTCCATGTCCAGATAGCAGTACACTGCAATGTACTCATCTATAGTCTAGCCACCTTCAGGCCCGCGAGAACGTAGGTTCACCACTTCCCCCCATTGGGAAAGTCCAATAATAAAGTATATGTCCTCCACTTCTGTGGAGAGGGACATCTCATATATCTGGAATGACTCTAAGTTTGGATCCTAGTAGTCCACTAACATCTACAATAGTCCTGGTTTGGCTCTTAAGCCACCAAGACACCAAAATTTGTAAATCCCACATGCACGTAATGCTTATTGAGCCCTTAGATCTGCCCTTACTGCCTCTTCTACATTACCATGTTCATGTTCTCTACATTCTAGGACCATATTGCACATAAAATTTGAGTTTTTTCCATTAGAATACTTAAAAATCATTGAGCGCGGCCCCATACGCGACTATTTCCTAAAAAACTACATATGTACACGACTTTGAGGGTGTTTTCTACATATATCCATCCCTATATGCAGAAAAACCATCGATTTCGATGTGGGCCATGGCACGTATATTAGAATGGCCTAGAATCCTAAGTACACCATGGAATTTGACAAAATGAAATAGTAGAACATGGGTAAGTACCTGGAAAAAACGATAGTGGATTCCGCCGGCTAGATCTCCTGGAATTCGCTGTTGAAGTTCTGAGCTCAAATGGGTAAAAATTTCAAATGTTTTATAATGTTTTGAATTTTTTACTATTTATAGAAATTTTTCCAATGTTTGAAATTTTTTACCCCCTTTCCTATAGTTTGGACCATTTTTAATCTTGTTGGACCGTTTTTGGACTAATTTATGATGTAGGAGACCTTTTTGAGTGTCGTTTTAGCCGTTGGATTGACCCGTCCATGCCGATTTTAGGTATCATGTCTAAAATGGAATATAGGTTAGGTTTCATCATGGTTTGCATTTTGCATGACCTTATGACCGTTTCATTATAGCCTTAGGTACGAACCCACTCTATTATGTCACAGAACCTTCTTGATGTTTTAGAAGTTGCATGATATGAGTGGTAGAGCTTGACCTCACATGAGTACCCTAGTTAGTGCCTTATTTGAATTTGGTTCCCATGCCGACATTTTGTCCCTTAGGGTGTGGGATTTCAATGTATAAAATTTCCATGACATTTCGCAAGAGCCTCATACTCCTCTTGATCTTTTGCTGGCCTATTTCCCTCAGGACTCCCTTATGCCAAGTTGTAATTGCATTATCATGAGCTTTTCCTGCCTTATTGAGCCTTACGTCGACTTTCCTGGCATTGATTTTTAGCCATATAGCATGAGCTTGTCTCATGTCTAGCCATGTAGAGCCATTTTATGTATCCTTTGTATCTTGATTCCCTATTTTTACCGGGAGGGGACTTTCTCCCGAGTATCACTATCCTACACATGTATCCTTGCATTGAGCATAGGTATGTTCCATTGCTTGGAACTAGTTTGTTTACCCATATGACACTTGTCTCCTCCTAGTCTATAAATATAAAGCAGCTTTATTCTTTTTTCAATCTTTTTAAATATTTGAAAAAGTCCAAAAAATAAAAAAAACAAAAAGTCGTACAAGGAAATATGTTATCTTTTGGCAGCTTTCGAGTTGTGTCACCTTCGAATAGAGCATTGTATATCACATTCATTAGTTGGGTGTATAGTTTGACTTTAGGAGCTTTACTCATTTATCTAAGTTTATCTCCACTGACTGGTTAAGCTTCCATTCCCCATGGAGCCTCTATCAATGCTTCCTATGTCGCAGAGATGTCCCACTTTTGTATATCGAGTCTATGATGCCTTTCTTCAGTCACCATTCACCATTATGCTCTTGTTCGAAGGAAGTTGAAACTTGATTCGGCCATTCCTCAGTTATCTTGACTTTGTATGTCAGCCATTCCTAGTATAGTTACTGGTTCATGAACCTTATGATTGATCCCTTCCACATTATACAACTTTGTTGAGTACCTCGTGTTGGATGATGGGGGATGCCTTAATTCCCTCCTTCCAGTGGAGTTCATCCCGTTGACTCTAGATCATTTATTCTGGGATTGGAATCTAGAGTAATTTTTGAGTGCCTTGAGACTTGTAGCCATCAGTGGTAGGTTCTCTTGCCATCAACAGTTTTTGGGAATACACCAATGTCCCCTGATCAATGGATCCTCTCAAGTGTTCGACCTCAACACATTTATTCACACTTGTTAGTTTTCACTCTAGTACCTTGATTCCCTTTTTCATTATCGATGGGTGATGTCGCGTTTGTTAACTGTATACATCAATTATTGGTAATCAGATGATGGACTACTATGTTCAACCTCGACACTTGTATTCACATAGTAGGACATGTACTCGTAGCAGTTTGTGTAGAAGACCTTATATATTGGGGGCATCTCATATATGCTACCTCCTTAATCATGCCAGTGTTCATGAGATTTCAGCTCTCATGACTTGATTCCAGTATATGTTAGACATTCCCAGCTATTATGGAGATCTTGAACCATTGTATATCTTCAACCATTATGGAGATCATGATCCTTTGTATATATTCATCATGGAGATTCTGATCTATGTATATTGTACATGGCAATGACCACTTATGTGATATTTTGTATAATGCCTATTCATGGCCATTGTACTTGTATGTATCTAGGACTGCTATATGTATTTGTAGTTATGTGTAGAGTTGTATCATTGTACTATGCTGATTAGGTGGCTGGTCTTCCATTTGGGATTATTCATTACTCCACTTCTGGGATGGAGTTATAATGCATTTCGGCCATCGTATGACCCCTCTGACCTCACACATAGGGGGCATATGTTATAGCTGATTTTACAACACCAGGTGAATCACACTTGTATGGCCTTCCCCTATCCCTCTGCAGACTCCTTAGACCCCTTGGACCATTTTTTGTCCTTTGATGATTCCTAGACCATCCCTATAAACATGTGAAAATTTCTATACACAACTTTTAAACCCCTAATTGTGTATATACGCGGGTTTGACTCCTAAAACCGTGTACATTGGGATGTGTACAAAATCCAAATCCTTTTGGAGTTTTCCTTGACATGGATCCAACTCACTTGTCTCCTGGCCTTCCATATGACTTGAGATCGCTCGGATTCGACCTTTCATTACCCCTTTGAGAAGCTATATAAGGAACTCTTTGGATACATTGAAGGCATAAGAGAATTGAGAGAAAAGAAACTATAGTCCATTGTTGATGGAACTTGTTCTTGAGTCTGCATCCCTTTGTCTCTTGGAGCACTTTGGTGTTCTTCCCAAAAGTTGCCTTTTTCTCATGAGCTTGCTATCGAGAGATGGAGGATTGAGGTGGTGGAGGACCAAGTGGGGGATTCAGTTTCTCCGATTCGTAGACGTGCCGACAGAGGTTGTATTCATTGTAATATCTGATTTTATATTAATAGAAATATCTTTTCCTATCCAATAATGTATGTTTGAATGAATATTTTATCCATGGATTATTTCAAAAGATTATACATTATTGATTATATATGCTAGAGTAGATCTAACACCAATATATATAGTATGTTTGTCTTGTTTACTTGTTGTTGAGGAAGTGATTCATCAATACAATCTGAATTTGGAAAGCTCAATGGGGATCTACTTCAACCGTCTGGAATAAGGTACAAGGTTTGATCCTTTAGTGTTAGATATTTGATTTCTCTTGCATATTGGAAAAGATTGATTTCTGGAGTCAACCTGTCTATTGTGGTACCCCAAGCCATAGGAATTTCTCTCTGTAACACTAAATGGAGTCTCTGAGATTGTTTTTCATAATGCACTTGAAGGTGTAACAGAGATCGGTGCCTCGAGGTCACTTTTCAGGAGTTCCCACTTCCTTTGGGTATTTCATCACCGTAATGGTTTGATCGAGGCGTTGGATTTTCTCCTAATGGTTTGTCAATTTTGGGAGAGTGAATACTAATTATTCTGGTCAATCAAGCACTTTTGATGCATCTATAATGATCAGATGAACAGCAGCCAAGTACAAAGAATACACACTGGAGTCTTTGTTAGTTTTAGTCAATTTTTAAAATAGGTGTTCTTGTTAAAAAGAAAACCCACCAGGAACCTCTTTCTATCCAAGTGGACCTCAATCAGGGAATCAAGGGGGGGTTGATTTTATTATGAATAATGAAATAATTAAGGAAAATAGAATCAAAGATACACAACACCGTTTTTCTAATTAGTTCTACCACACATCTCTTTCCCCTTGTGGGTCAATCGAGAAGTCGTGGGGTAAGTAGTATGATTACTTTTGAAATTAAAATATGGAATAATGAAAAATTATATCAAAGTATACATGTCAGTACTAAACTAGAGGATAAAAAAGGGAAGAATGCAAAAAAGTGAAATGGACACAGATCCCCCCTAGGGGGATGGGGAGCGGGCTCGAAAGAGCCTACTCAAAAAATATTTTATTTTATTATTATTTGTTACAATATCAGAAAAATGAAATGTTATAAACCTCTTGGTCCTTATATGGGATGAAACCAAGATCTTACAACTTTCCAAAAATTTTAAATTTTAGTGAAAGGGGAGATCCCCGGGGGGATTTGAACGCTCCTGAGGCCACTTTAGAACAGCCGATTCTTTTCTTTTCTTTTAAACCTGATAAAAAACAGAAATAATTTTAGAATAAAATATTCCCAAAAGAACTTTACGAGTATCTTTGTGTCATCTTACCTTAACTCAAAAAATACTAAGTTAAAACTAGCTAAACAGGTGAAAAAGGAACCAAGGAAAGAAAGATTTCCTTGGGATATTGGATTTCTATTTGTGAAGCCAATGAAATATGCACTAATTTCTGGATTTAATATTTTTTTAAATATAAAAGGAAATCTAGAGCATGCAACCTACTAATTTTCTATAACTTGCCATGCAAAACGGACGATTTCCTTATGCTAGATCTAGAATGTTGAATGATACTTTTAAGAAATGAGATATAGACTATGATATTTGAAATAGAAGATATATGCAAATTTTAATTTAATATAACAGATCCAAAGGATAACAAAGCTTTAAAACATAGTAACCAGGTAAGAAAATTGATTTTTTGAAGGAAAAAGAGAGAGAAACATTGTTGGAAGTCTGGGAATGCTGGGCTTTGGAGTCTTCTTTGCTAGAACACCAAGGGACTATGTCATTCATAATATCTTGAATATGAGTAATATGCAAACTATATCAACCTCTTCTACAAGCGATATCACCTACAACTTAGAAATCCTTGCACAAACAGATGGTTAAAAGACAGGTGCTATTGGAAGAGATAATTGGAAAGCATGCAATTAAACTTAAAATACATGCAACTCCAATAGATCTGAAACAAGCAAATAATAAGAGAATAAATCAAACTAGAATAAAATATTACCCTAATAGGAAGGCCAACAATTAACCAACAAAAGCAATGATAAATAACATACATTATACCTCATAAGCATTTGACAATCACCATCCAAACATGAAGAGCATTACACCATAGATATTGTTTCCAAATCTTCTTTATTCCAGAATAATAAACAATAACACAGTACAAGAGCAACAACACCTCAATCCCAGTTCTAACTATCTTAGAAGAGGTGATCTTATCTTGATTTATACAAAAAAATGATATCCAACCCAGGGGGGTGCAATTCCCAAGGAGATAGACTACTGCAGCTGAAGGAGAGTCCATTAATGCCAATCTGAAGCTGAACTAAGCTTCCAATGAGCCTACTTGTCAATCGGGGGTTTGATTGAGCTAACACATCAATCCACAGAGCTTCCAGGAAACCCACACGTGTGGAGGAGAGAGAGAGAGGGTGCAATTCCCCATAAAGGATGCTGAATTTCAACTCTGGATCTGTCCAGATCACCTCCTTCAGTCAAGGATTTGTCAGATCCAGTCAATCTAGTTCAAATCTGACTAATTTCAATCAAATTGATTGAGAATCCACTTATCTAGGATTTTGGATTTGCTCCATTATTCATCAATTTATTAATTAAACTAATCACTCAAAACTAGGAAATAGTGGGTCTATAGGTTTACTGGGTTCTCTTAGCTTGAAAATGAGAACCTACATGACTGAATCTGACTTCCGAGACAACTTTTATTACAAAACTAGTTTTCCCAATTAAGCTATTAAAACATAGCCTAAGTTTTGGAAAAATTAAATTTTAATAAAAAACACTAAAAAAATTTAAAAAATTAAAAAACCTAGGGGGACTTAGACATGTTCATATGACTAAAAAGGAATTCCTAGCATGTTTATACATTGACACATAAACTCTAATAATCTCAATAGGCCTAAATGCCAAGCCGACCACCCCAACTTTGGAGGTATTTAGTGAAAAACTCAGAAATTATTAGTCGTTTATTCAACAACCAATAATAACCAAGGGAAAAAAACACCCTGGGATGATCGGATTGACAAATAAAGTCTAAGAGACCGAGTCTTTTATAGACACTATCATGCTACAACATTTATTACAACTACCCCAAGGGTGTATTAACATGTGATATAGTACAACAAAGTTTCCCAGAAACAAGATTGAAGGTCTTCTGAAGTCCGAACAAGTTATCCTTGTCCAGTTCACTAGGCTCACTTGATTAAAAAAAACTAAGTACAACTTAGGTGGTAACAAGTCCCTAAATGCCTTAACCATGGGAAGTACTTGGGCTCAACCCAAAAACTCATTGTGAGGAGTACCACGGGAACCCCAAATTAGCTAGCTGCTGAGAGGAATTGCCAAGCGAAACGGGCAACGACCCCCACCAATTGAGTAGTAGTCCCATGAGGAAAAAGCCAAGAGTTGTCTTTTGGTAGTCTTGGTGGCCAAGTGACCACCTATAGCCAATAGCAATATGTTAAAAACTGGGGTCCAAAAATCATTACCACCATTTTGACATACAAATTTGACATGATTGATCCCTCACACTCTTCCTCACGCTGAAGAGGCGAACCACCACAGTTTTGGTCATTAAACTGACATCGTTGAGGCCATTCTTGATGACCTTCCACACCATCAAAATGCCACACATCCTCTGATTCAAATTCAGACGAATATCAGTCTGAACCAGATCTGCACACTACACCATCAAGCCCCATGTATGGTGCAAACCCAAATCCATTTTTTGGCATAGCAATTCCAAGTGGACCCATGTCCACACCACAAACTATCATCAACAACCCTGCAGGTGGCCCCAGCAGGGTTATGCAAACTGTCATAAGTCAGCTACCACCACCCATATTGACTAGTCAAGCTATCCCACCTGCAACACATGGGGGCAGTGGCCCTTCCACCTACACTACCCCTCCTGTTATACATGGGGGAAGTGGCCTTTCCACCCACACTGTCTCTCCCACCACACTTGGGGGCACTGTCCCATCCACAATGGTTCCACAAGTACCCCCAGCAATGCAAATGCATTATGCACCTACAAACCCCACCACCGTGGCTTCCCCATCTCACATCATCCTAGGGTCAAACCTTCCTTTCATTGCACGTCTCAACTTTCCTGACTTGGCTCAGTTATCAAATGACCCTATCCACCATCAAACGTTTTGGCCTCCCATGCCAACAAAAATTCCCTCAGACATTACCAAGTTTTAAGGGAAGGAAGGGGAGTGCCCCCAAAACCACATCATGATGTTTCATCTATGGTGCTCATCAAACAACATCATAGATGATTCGATCAGGCTAAGACTATTTCAATGCACCCTCACAGGTGCTGCAGCTAAGTGGTACATTGAGCTACCACAAGCCAAGTACCCAGATTTCAACTCCCTGGATTTCATGTTCCTGCAATATTTCCAACTCCCCATCAGATATGATGAAGGGGTGGAGATCTTGTTATCTTACCTCCAGAATACTACGACCCACATAACTAACCACATCCATGAATGGCAGTGACGTCATATTTTGTGTAAGATCCAACTTGATGACAGGATCTTCCTAGATTGGTTCCTTAAAACTTTGTTCCCACCTATAGCAAAGGACATCACATATGAACGTCCCCAATCCGAGGAGGAGGCCATCTTGAAAGCCCATCAGTTTGATATGATCTATGCACAGTCTAGATACATTTACACTGTCATTCCAAACGCTCCCCGTGCGGGCACTTCCTACCAGGATGCAGAGGGGAATCCCATGCTACATATGGCATCATAGGTTCTGTCTCTCACCAACCACAGCACCATCCGACACCACCTGTAATACCACCACAACCAAGAAACACTGCTATTGTTTCCTACCAAAACCAAACTCTAGATTATGCAAGAATGATGTCCCAATCCAGAGCCACAACTTCTTATGCATAATCTGCGCCACCGTAGTAGGCTCAAGCCTTGGCTTGGCCAACACAGCAATACATGGGACAAATTCCCACATTTGTGGCATCAGCACACACCCAAATCTACTATACACCACTAGTACAGGCTGTTCAAGCCCCCACCCCTACTCCACCTGCTCCATTAGGACAAGTGTTTGCACAACAAAACCATCCCAAGCAGCCATCCCCCAATAACCAACAAGGGCAAGCTAGAAATAACCGACTGTAGAACCAAGGCAACAATCAACCACAGGGAGGTAGTCAACAACCAAATCCTCCCAACAATGTCGTAGAAAACTGGCCAGACCAAAATCCTCAATGACCAAATGCACCAAGATGCAACGCTCCATTGCAGACAAGCCAACCATGCACACTATGCGAGGTCTATGGGCACTACACATTCGAGTGTCCCTTCGTGGGTCACACTAAACAAGCCATTAGAAACGAGGTTCAACATGCCACCAATACAATGGACCAAGCCTCGCCCAACCTGGCACCACAAGGACCTCCTCCTATGGTGCTCCAAAACCCATTACTAGTCCAAGGATTGGTGGAAACTGCACCCCCTCCCCAACCCAATCCCAACGCTCCAAAGACACCTCCCACGGAAAAAACAAGTGTCCACCACCTGCTAGTTGTGACAACTGAAGAGGTCAATCTACAAACCAGATGAAATCAGTACAAAACCAACACCGAACCCGCTGATGCATCAATGACATCTATGTCTAAAAAAGTCAACGCACCTCTTCAGTTACCCCCTTTCCTGCACCCCCCCATACGTCGAGTTTCCAATAATACCATGGCTAGAACTATTTTCAGCTACAACATCGTGGATGATTTGGCCAAAACACCTACCACCATGTCTGCTCTTGAGGTACTCAAAACTTTCCCAGCGTATCAAAAAGCCTTACTAGCTGCCCTTGGGGCCATAGACCCCTCTGACTCCAAGTTGATCACATTCGACACAAAAAATGGAGAACCACGAATGCCATCAACCATTTCCTTTCAAATCCTGGTGTCTATCTAGAATTTGGTTGTGCACGAGTGCATAGTGGATGAAGGGGCATCCACATGTGTTATGTCGACCCTAGTCTAGAAGAAACTTGGATCCCTAACTATGTGACCATCCTCCACAACTATGTGGGCTTATGATGGTCATCCCACTAAATCCCAAGGAATCCTCCCCCACGTCCCCATCACATTAGCCGGGAATATAGTTCCGATTGACATAGAGGTTTTCAAGGCTCAATTGGACTATAACTTTCTTCTCAAAAGAAGTTATATGTACGCCATGAGAGTTGCCGCATCAACTATCTTTCATCTCATGATGTTCCCCCACGAAGGGAAAATCATGACGGTTGACCAACTACCTTATCATGATCTGCAAGGGCTAACGACACCCACCAACGTTATCCCTACAATCAACACCATTGATCGACAAGGGATGACCACACACGCCAATGTTATCCCTGCGGTCAACACCATGGTTGACAACATACCAACCTCCCCATTGTTGAATGTGGGCCCTGGGTTGTTTTCCAATACCACCATGATGACTCCTTTCCCCTTAGTGTCACCACCACTGAAACCAAACTAGACTGTGGACTTGTGCATGCTCTCATCGAGCACCACTACACCCAAACAACAATCGTTGCCGCAGCCCCAACTGCAACCACAACACCATCTGCAACCGCAACATCAACAACAGTCGCAACATCATCCGCAGCCACAACATTATGCACAGCCGCAACCACAAACTCATCCCCACATACAACCATCAGGGAGTTATCTGGGCTCCTCTTGATTCCATACAAATCCCTTCCTCTTTCCCTCGCTTGGTGTCATGAGCAAGTCAGTAATGGCCACCCTAAACCTACTCAACTTTACATTAGGAATTCCTATGTGGTATCTTAATCCACCAGCTCAACCACCAATTCCCTAGGTAGTCTTAACCCCCGTACAACCCATTTTAGTTGAGTCTCACCCTCCACTCATCCCACAAAAACAAACCGCCACACCCACACCCCCACAACCCCAACCAAAAAGGGCCAGGGGAAAGAATGCGAAAGCTACTGCTGAACCTCAACGGATCCCACCTTGCGCTGTCTGCGAAGAATAGGGCCATCCAACTCATAACTACCCTGAGATTCCCATAATCCACACGCATCTGGATGCCATGGATATAATGGAAAACCTCCTCCTGGTTGAACTTCCAAGCGTGCCAATAGTGAGAAACAAGTCATTAATAACAAACCATGCTTGCACCCTCTGCGTATTGTATGGACACTATTCTCACCATTGCTAAGAATTGTCTGAGTTCTGAGTGGCTTTAGCCAACCTTTGACAACATTCCCTTGAATTTGAGATCACCTTGATCGAAGAAGTTCACCCCCCACATCCTTCTTTGGACACCATGTCCATTTACATGATGTCTAGTTCTACTGACCCTCTTATCTCCACTATCAATGACGGTCCATCAGACCTGTCTCTTCCGTTGTTTCCCCAGCCACAGCTGCAACCTCAGTTGCAATCTCAACCTCAGTTACTAGGGAAACATTGGGGTTCATTCCCGATCAACACAATCCTTTTCCTTTTCCTTTGCCTTTTCCCTTTCCTTTTACTACCATTCGGGATCATGAGTTACTCTGTCTTGGAAACCCACAATCTATAGGATTTCACACTGGGAGTTCCTATGTGGTACCTTGAACCACCTACCCTACCTCTGAGACCCCAATATGTGTTGACTCTGGTCCAGCCAATCGATATGATGTTGCACCTACCTCCAGGTCCATCAAAGACTCCTTCCATCTCTGGGCCTACTCCTCTTCCTCCAGCAGAGACTGGGGGAAAGGCCACAAAAACCACAACCAATACCATTTACATGATCTCTAGCACTAGTTTCCCTTTCATCTCGTCAGCTATGGAAGATCCACCTGATCTATCTCGATACCACTTACGTGATGACAGAGATATATGTAAGACCGCCTTCGGTTTTACCCCATTCCCTTTAAACCATAGTGTGGAATCGGTTCTTCCCATAAAAAAATAGATTCCATCATCCCTCCTTGCCAATGACCTTTGTCTCGTCAAGGGGGAATACCTCTTCACTGACTTAGATGGTCGACTCTTGAAGAAGACGCACAATAGGCTCCACCTCAAGAGAGTCTATGCCTGATATAACCACTATGAGTCCCTTATAGCGTAGTTTTTTCCCTTTTTTGCTTTTCAATGTTTTTACCACAAATCAAAGACCCCCATTTGGGGGTAGCACCATCAGCTACTAAATCAGAGTCACCTGGAGCCTGTTCGAGACACCTCACACCTTTGGGCTCAAATTTCACCCTCTATATCCTTATGAGACCATCCTCTCATGTTTAACAAGTAATTTTTGGGACCGCTTCCCGAATGTTACAATGATTTACAAGCCACATCATTATGATACAAGTGTCTTCGAACCTATACTTGCATCACACTTACCTTCCACCACTCATGCAGGTCCTTGGGCCACCACCCACAAGGAACATCATTTTTATTTTAACATGTAAGTCGTCTACTCCATCCACCACACCTTATGCAGATCTCCAAACCATCATTCAGAAGACAGATCATTTCCTTTGCATTTATTTAGCATATAACTGCCTCTGGACTTGCACTCACATCACATGTAGTCAATTCCATCCACCATAATTCACACATGAATCTCCTGACCTCTGTCTAAGCGCCACCTCGATTTGCGTGCCTCTACCGCACTGACTCGCGTGTCTCTATCATGATCTATCCCGACATGGGGAATCGCATGTTCCACTGCAATCAGTTAACCATACTAGAGTTTCTTTTAATCTCTTTTCTGACTCCTAAAAGAATGAAAAGATGACCAAGCACAACTGCTTCCTTTCCCGCTCGTTAAAGTATAGGAAAGGGAATCTACCTCATCTCATTTATATCCTTTTGTTTTACTATGTAGACCATCAAATGAAAAGGCCACCTTGGCATATTCAAGCCAATACAATTCCCCTCTACATAGTTTTATGCTTTCTTGGGAAAAGGGGCTGAAATTTATGAAAAAGCTCACCACGGGTTGTGGTGAAGCTCTTTTCCAGCCTTCTCAGCAAGGAAATATTACCAAGCAAACTTGGTTTCGTTCATGCTCGTAAAAGTATCTGAATGACCATCCAGTCAATATAGGTTTTACTTTTTCTGGCATGCCTAGACTACCAATGGTAAAGAAGTCTCCCATCCCCTAAAAAAGGATGGGAGAGCTCTCATGTGCATACTTTTATCCTTTTGCAAGTACAGGAGACTACCAATGAAAAAGATCCCCCATTGGAGTCTTCTTCGTGCTTTTAGACTCTCTAAAATTGAAAGCACCATCGAGCATTTACTTTCTCGGGCTCACCAAAAATCCATGAGATCGTACCACAATGGTGTCTCTAGAAACCACCCCATAGAAAACAGTTTGGCAACATTCCCAGTTTGGATCAACTTTGTTCATAGTACTCTTCAATGTGTCTTCCTTGGATCCCATCAATACCAAAAGTATCTACCTCCCTCAACTATTTCCCATCTGCAGTGACATTCCTGATATTACAGCTATGATCCCATTCCCATGAGTTAGTTTCAATTGCTTCCTGGTCCGCCCTGGCATCATACTCTAAACAAAGGAATTTTGAGTCTCCTACACTCCCTCTGTGCATGTTCAACTCTCCCCCTTCCGCCCCCCATTCAACGGGTTAGTTCTTCGATTGTCTCACATCTTTCGATTATCTCCCTTGCACTTCTAGTCAAGGAAACACCATTGCCTTGACATGGGGCAAGTATCCCTCTGTTGACGACAACACACATATTCCATAGGATAGACCCAAAGGTCCCTATATCTTGGTTTCATTAAACTCCTTGATGAATTCCTCAGACACCTTGAGAGGATTCCTTAGTGCCTCTCGAGATGGTTGTTTCTCACGTGCTCAACTCTTGCTACATCATCACACCATTGAGATTCGTACAAGGTATTGGTCTGTGCAGTATTTGGTCAAAGACCCCAGATGTCACCTGACTCTACCACATTTATGAGTCTATTCGAGGGACCTAAACATGTTATGTCCCTTATGATTTTCGGGTTGCGTTGGAGATAGTGTTCAGAAGCCCTAGCAGTGCTTCTATATAGATTTATGATTGATGCAGTATACTTGTACCACAGAGACTCTAACTCTCAATCAGTAAGTCCATACAGCTATCTACCGTTCCAGATCCAGCAGGCTATCAGTCATGAAGATATAGCATTCCATGATAATTCCATGGGTCCAATGTAGTAGTTCTTCAGAGCAGTATTGTATTCAGCCTCTCATTGAGGCAAACACTATGTATCATCAGTTGTACATGATCGACTTTTGTATTATAGAGCATAGATCACATTATTCTTTTGACATTGTTATGAGCATGGGGATGCCTGCCTTGTCCATATACATGTCACACATTATTTGTATCTCACCCACTAATGGGAACCATATTAATAAAAAAAACAAAATCTACCATGCCCTAGCCTAGGAAGCACCACCTCTTGACAAAAAATCCTATGATGTCCATCGACCATACGATGAGCTCTTGCCCTCACACATCAGGGGGAAATCTATTAACCCAAAAAATCCATCACTTATCTCTACATGGCCTATATCACCCAAGGACATCCATACACGACCCTCATTTGACCCCATTTGACCCCGACACCCTTAAGAAGGCTTAAAAACATGAAAAAGGGCTTAAAAACCCCTAAAAAGAGCCTAAATAGCTCTCCTAAGCGCTAAAACCTCCAAAAAGGGGCTAAAACCCCTCAAAGGAGCCTAAAACCCTAAAAGGAGCTAATATTTGTGCAAAAGGGGCTAAAATTCCCAAAAAAGGGCTAAAGCCCTGACCAGGGGCTTAGAACAATAAAAAAGCTATAAATAGAGGGGTGGGGGTCACTTTCAAAACATTCCTCCCTTCCCTATTGTTATGCTTCCAGAGTGAGTTCCTTGAGACCATTTTTCCTCTCAAGCCATTCACTCTCCCTCTCCTCCATCCTTCCATTGAGCCATAGCTCCCCCTTCCAAGAGAGGTGCTCTCCCAGCTAGGGCATGTGGCCCATTCCAACCAGAATGTATACGTGTGTTGTTTTCTATGTTTTCTTTAGTAGTTTATAATTTTTCTAACAGTATTTGTTTGTAGGTTCATTGTTTAACATTTTTTTGCAGGTATTTTGGTTCTAACAGTTGTATGCAGGGTCTTGGAGTTTAAACCCTAACCTTGTGTGAAAAGGGGTTCCATTTCTTTCTTTTATGTTCTTTATTTCCTTTCTGTTTTGTTTTTCTTGCATAACCACTAGGAACCCTATCCTTCCATCCTATATATAGAAGGTATCCATTCCTTCACTATAGTAATGGAGAAATCCCTGCTATAGGCCTCTCCAAATCACCAATTAGGATGCGAGTCTTTCACCCTCGAAATTGGCTAAGGCAAGGAAGTAGTCACCCACTAGCTCTCTCTTCACAAACCCAAATTCATCAAATGATAAAAAATCTTCTTCTCATACCTGATACCTATATTTCATAAAAATTATTGGTCTTCTATGGTTCCAAATCCATCCATAAACCAAATCCAAGTCGAATTGGTGTGGCTACTCATGCTATGCCATGTGGCCTCTCTCTTCACCTTCTCTCTTCTCCCAAATTTGAGTAAGAGCCTCTTAGCCTTCTCCAACTCCAAAATTCGACGTATAAGATGCTCTATTCAGGCCTGACATGTCATTATGTCATTATTTTAGCCTTCATATCTAACGTGTTTCAAAATTGTCATAGAATCTCCATCATTGGTGTCATAGATGTCATAAATGTAAGGGGAATCTAGCCAAGTGTCCATGAAACTCCCATTTGGCTCTTCCTCCCCATGTAAGTTACAATTCATCCCAAATTCGACCTATGATGTATTTGGACAAGTATATTAACCTCATAATCCATCTGAAAACATTAGTCTTCCCATAGATTTGAAATTACAAGAGGAGGATGCCATTTGTCATAGGAATTCTAGCTTGTATCGGCCCCATAGTCTCCATGTTTCTCCATGATCCATTTCCACTTCAGTGTTCTCTTGTAGACGAGAGGCAAGAACCTTCGCATCACATTGTGACCACTCCTTGCATTCTTCATCAATCTACATCTTAGATAGGCACTTGCATATCATACTTAAAGTCAAAATAAAAATATATATACGGTGGACCGGGCCGCAACTGGTAAAACCCTTTGTTTATGTTACTTGACCTACAGTAGCCGGACCGCAAACTAGATGGATTCCCTACACCAAACAATCACGGGCTAGTTGGGAACTTTGACTGGGGAGAATCCCTTGCTGTTGCTGCCTACGAATTTTTAGGCGTCAACAGTTTCTGGTGCTAGAAGGAGGGCTGCTAGTGCATGGCTGGCCGGGGAAATCCATTTCCTCGAAATAACTCCACTAGTGATAGTTTTGAAAGTAGTTTATTTCCTGACCCAACTATTGAAGAGAATAGAGAACATTTGTTTACTATGGACAACCAAGTAGTAAATGATCTGATAAGACACACACGGGCTTATGTAAAGAGCATAGGAGGATTACCCATTATCCCTGACTTACCCTGAAGAGAATACAAGAAGACATACTGTCCCATATTTGAAGATTCAGTGTTGGTTGGAGATTTGGAAGATTTAGTAGAAGTGGCATTGCAGGAAGTTGTTCAGCCTTTGAATCAAGTAGGCCCAAACACACCTTACTGTTATCCTATGCGGACTCTTGTTCCTTCACCTCCTCACTCTCCACCCCGACTCATGGCAGATGTAAATGCAAACTAGCCACCTAACCCACCCAATCCACCACCAGCTTGGAAAGCCAGATCACCCTTGAACTTAACGCCTTCATTGCATGAGTTACCCCAAGCTTTTGAAAAGTGCTTCCCAAGTTTGATCCAAGTGAGAAGGTTGTAGTATATGACCATTTGAAAAGTTTCTATTTGGAAATATAAGGATTAAGGGATGGGGAACATGAGGATGTAGTTTGTAGACTTTTTCCACACACCCTTAAAGGAGCAGCAGCATCGTGGTACTTTGGTTTGCCTACAAACTCTATCCTAGAATGGGATACCTTTGAAAAGATTTTTAGAAGTAAGTATGCAGCCCAAAAGATGCATGCAACATTAATGAAAAGGTTTAGGTGCTTTAAAAAAAGAAAGGAAAGAAAAGGTACACAATTTCACTCAAATATTTTTGGCTTACCTCAAGAACTTCTCTGCAACTGATAAGCCCTCTAATAAAGTTTTGATTGAGTATTATACCTCAGCTTTAGGTCCAGAATTGGATATCTTCGCAAAAGCTCAAGTTAATCCTATGTTAGCAAAGACTTATGAAGAAGCATAAAGAGTAGAGGCTGAAAAGGAAATTATAGAAGATTATCCCGAGCAATCTGGAGAAAAAACTTCTGGGAAAATATCCTTATTGTTGTCTAAACCTAAAGAGGAGAAATCACATGATTTTGAGGGGATGTTAAAGATGATGCAAAAGCTTTCCAACAGAATAATAGATTTGGAGAAGGAAAAAGAANAAAAGAGAAGATAACAACCAATTCAAGACCCCTCCGCACGGTGCAGCATCAATGAATCTGACAGAGGTAGGGATGGATAACTTTTGCACTTTTCACCAACAACCCCATTCTGACAAGAATTTTCCTCAATGGTTGAATTTAATGACATCGTTGATGAATCAGCTCTTGGATTCTAAATTGACTGAGGACAGTGATGAAGAGAAAAAAGGTAGTAAGACCATAGAAAAACAAGAGAATGATACCATGTTTTTATGGGATTGTGTCTCACTATTCGATATAGAAAAAATTAGTCTAAAACCTCAGAATATACCGATGATAACAAAATACCTGAATTTGGTAAATAAAGACAATTCAATAATCTCAAAAATTAAGAAGTTGGAAGAGAATGTCAAGAAATAGCCAAAGAACAATGTTGAGGACAAAGTACCTGAAATCACCATCATCAGCCAAGATCTGAAGCAAATAAACAATCCTGCTAAGCCTATGGAAGACCAAGTAGGTGTTAACAAAGAAAATACTAAAAGGCCTAAAGAACCAGAGGAAGAGATACCCACCAAAAACCAACCTGTGGAGGAAGATGTCGAATCATTTGGGGAAGGGAAAGCTAGGTTTAAAACCCCACCTTTCCTTTTGACTATGGAAATTTTTTACCATAAGGTGCATAATTGTTTGGTAGATCTTGGATCATCAGTGAATGTTATGCCACTTGCAGTTTGCAAGAAAATTAATGGAAAGCCAAAATCTACTACCTGGGAAGTTACTCAATTGGACAGAACTAGTGTCAAAGTAGTTGGGGAAATGGAAAATGTTCTCATTCATTTATCTGCAAATGAAAAGATATGTCAATTTATTGATATTGTAGTGGCAGACATACCAGATGGATATGGACTTATTTTGAACCGAGACTGGTCCACAAGGTTGAAGGGGTATTTCGCTTCGTATTGGTCACATTTATGGTTGCCTCATAAAGGGCTCCCAAATCAGATTAAAATTTTAAGGGAACCTTACATGAAACATACTATCACTAAGTTGGAAAAAGAAAAGGAACCAGAAAATTCTATTTTGGGGAATTATCTAATGGAGCTTAAACTAAAACATCTGGCATTAGAAGAATCCAGCAATATGACTGACACTCATCGTGATCTCCTTCATTGTTCACGGGCTGATGAGATTGATTGTAAATTGGTAGAAATAGTTTCCGTTTCAAAAATAGCAGAATTAGATCATGGTTAGGTATTTCACATATGCAATCAAGCCTAGCCCCTTGACTCATAAGTTGATAGATTTTTAGGGGTGGGAATAGAACTAATCAGGTAGTGGTTGGTTCTCGAATTTTATTTTGATTTTTTATTTGATGACCTTGTACATAAATAATTTGATGCATTTTTCACTTTGATTTACCGTTGTTGTTTCTAGTTATTTTTTGTTTGTTTTTGAATAAAAGAGGCGAACTTTTGGTTGCATGGAAAGCATCAGGGGTCTCAATTAACTAAAATTTTTGGGATAAGACTATGCGTTTTTATTTTGAAATGATAGAATTTCTTCTAGTAAGTAGTTTTCCTAAATGGAAATGCACTCATTGAAGTCCTGCTTAACCCCTGAAAATAATTCAGAATTAAGAGGTCTGGAATATTATTTCGAGGCTCCATCCATTTCACATCTAAGATGTCCTAGGGAGTGATAGAAAAAGACCCACGGAAA
Organism: Pseudotsuga menziesii; assembly: GCA_001517045.1. Classification (NCBI taxonomy): domain Eukaryota; kingdom Viridiplantae; phylum Streptophyta; class Pinopsida; order Pinales; family Pinaceae; genus Pseudotsuga; species Pseudotsuga menziesii. Next base: position 69,196 of record LPNX010137983.1, read on the forward strand.
GGAAGCAAGGTAAATAGTTTATTATATATAAATGCTCCCATGCCATGATGTTAAAATCCTAAAGGTTATTAAGAGTCAAAACTCCTAGAAGAAGCAATACATATCAAAACAAAGTATCAGAAACGTGAAAATAAATCTGCCTAAAGTTCTTCTCCATCCGTGTGTTGAAAATTAAATACATCTCTCACACAAAAGGACACTATGGATATAAGATCCTAAATAAAATTCAGAGAGAAAAGAATTTGAAGGACTCAAAAGAACAAAAGGTTCAAAAGGCAAAAAAGTGTAATTGGCATGGGAATGAGGAACAAATGAATAGTTTTTTTTACCATATGTTACGATCCTTTGGTGTCCAAGCTAGAAACTACCCAAAGACAGAGGTAAAATAAAACCCATCTACTAAGCCTCAAAAGAGTTATTTGGACTTTGAATATTTTGGTGTTCCCATTCCCAAAGAATGGAATGTCATCAATGATTTAGGAGCATGTGTTTGCCATTTTAGGAATGCAAGCATCTAAAAGAATTCAAATTATGGGTTAAATGGTTAAAATGTTTTTTACTAAGAAAAAGTTGGTTTAGAAATCTAGGGTTCACCAGGTAGTCGCCAATTGTTGCAGCTGCAACATTTTCCCAGAATTCAAAAAAATTTGGGGCCCTCCTTTTAATTCGTTTTGTTCAGTTCTTTGGGTTTGTTTGATATTTGCTTAAGAATTAATTTTATGCCAGCGATGTTTTACAGTTTGTTTTGATTTTTCCCTGCCATCGGAAGTGTTTTGGACTATTGAGTCGAGAGTCTAGTTATCTGCACGCCTGCCGTTGCAGAGAAGAACGAGACATCAAGACCAATCCAAGGGTCGTTGGTCTCCGGTGTGCTTTATTTGTCGACGACTGTATTAAGATCCCTTCGGAACATCTTCCTCTACGTTTTCCACCATTGCGGAGGAGGTATTGCCAATCTTCCCGATGGTTGTACTTTCCTATTCTGATCCTTGCTGTTTTGAGTCGCAGATCCTTAAGATTTCAGCTTTTGCCATTGCGGCTTTGGAAAGCACTATCCTTCCGATGTAGTTTGTTTTGTTTTCTGCTTGACCGATTTTTTGTTTTTTCCAAAGTTTATTTTTATTTTTACCTCCGATTTGATTGGTCTATGGAACTCTATGCCTTTATGGTTTCCGTCGTTGTGGCTCTTCAACCAACTATGGGTCTGAGAACTTAGTTTGGCAAGCTCCGATGTGAGGTTTTGTTTGTTTCTCTTGCTGATTCCATTGTGGGTCTCCTAGCCATTCCATCATCCGCCGTTGCGGAGGTGATACCGACGGGATCGCCGATCCCGTAGTCATTTTGCCTCCCGATTGATTTATTTTCCCCCTCGATTATGTGTTGACCGTGACGTATATATTGGGGTCGGGGTTTATTCCTTTTTTATTGTTGTTTTGCTATTTTTCGGTGTTGTCGTTGTCGCTTCGAGCAAACCATCGTACTCGCTATCAGTACCTCACTCCTAGGTGGCTTCGTCATGGAGGTTTGCAGTTCTTTCTCGACCATTCGCGCAGCACAATGCCAGGTAGGCCTTGATTCCCATTTTACTTTTTCATTCGATTGGTTGGACTGAGTTTGTCATGCTTAATTTTCTCCACCTGTGGTTAATGGATACCTAGATTTCTGTTTTTAGTGCACATATATAATTTATATGGGTGGTGTGGCTACCTAGTGGGGGGGTTTTATTTCGACTAATGATTGAATCCGCAGCTATTATGAGCTTGCAGCCTACACTCGACTATTTGGGGAACCGGTGCAGATGGTCGTTACGCTGTCCGCACCAGTTTCTCCCAGTCTGTATTTGTCCATCCGAGGAGGGTAGCTCACTGTTTAGTTGCAGGAGGAGGGCGTTGAGATTATGGGGTTGTGGTTTCCTAGCATGTATGGTCGCTCATTGTTTCTTGTAGGATAGGGTAGTGTTTTGAAGTTACGCCCCGCTTAGAATGAGGTTGGTAATTTGAACATGAACCATGGACAAAATTAGGTTTTAGAATGCATTATCTGTTCAAATATCGATGCGAGTGCCCTTTGCAAGAAGTAGCTTCCTCTTATTCTTTGCATCTAGGCCAAATGTATCAAATGTTTAGAGGCAGTGACCCCATTACCTTATGTTCTCTTTGTTCAGCCATTTGCTATCCATCATTAACACCAACCTCAAGCATAAAGTGATTTAAGTGCACTATCACAATGAAGTATCATTCACTTGGGATTAGACATCATATTTTCCATGCAACAATTTAGTTTATAGCGTCGAGAGGGGGATTTGAGACTGTTTTCTCCTTGACGGGAGAAGGGGATCTTCTTTGTTTTAGAAAGGCCATGATATTATGAGTTAATTATGCAAATCTTTAGTTATGTGTTGGTTTTAGCTCTTTTGGCAGATTGGTTTTACGCAGGAACACTTGGTTTTAAGTATTGTTTGTTTATTTTCATAGCTACAGTCATGTTTAGCCTAAATGAGGTAAAATGCTCATACACTTTGTATCCATATTTGAATGTTATCTAGGAAAATCCCAACAGAACCTAAAATATTTTGTGTATGACAGAGAAATTCTTTAGAATTCGAGATGTCTAAACGACAGAAGAAGAAGGTTCCTGTGGTAGAAGAGGAACCCGAGGTTGAAATTGTCACCAAAGTTTAATACACTTACGAAGATACCAAATGCATAGTGGGTATGGAACCTGAATATAAATGGGGGAAATTCTACCGACTAATAACACACTGAGAGGTACCTGACACAGGTTTTGAGGAGGAAACCATATATGCAAATATAGAGAGATATGCATTGATGAGAGTTGCTACTAGACCTGAGCTTCTCCCGTGATCAGAGGTGATTGGATGGATTCTTCCCAGGGCAGATGTAACCACCATGATTTTGGAAAATGTTGACAAACAGGGTTATGTTGCTTATAGCCCCAGGTATGTATCACTGGCCTACCACTTACTAGAAGCACAAGTGTACTTGACTGAAGACTGACTGATGGCAATCAATCTAGACCTAGTCGAGACACTGAAAATAATGTTGGCGCCTGGAAAGAGTTTCAGGACTAGGCCATCAGGGGAATATGATACTGCCACTTTGAGGACCCCTTACAGGTTTATTGCCCTGATGTTGAACAAGATTTTCGGGAGGGCCCACGGTAAAATATTTAAGTTGGGGTGGGTGCTTATCATCTTCTATGTTGCAACCCAATGGACAGTGTTCAACTGGGAGAACATTGTATCAAATAGCCTCTCAGCCTGCATTGCTTTAGCATTAGGAGGTGTGTCCCAGAAGAGATCAAAGTTCTACATGAGCTCTATATTGATTGATTGTATACTATGCAACCAACCCTTCCCAAACCTGAGGTGTATCTGGAACTGGGAGAGAACACCAGTCTACTCAGCTTGCAAGCCACTGTGGGCACACAAATACCACAGTCCCTATAGAGAAGTGTGGGAGCACTTCATCATGCCATTATATACATTGATTTTCTTAAAAGAGTGCAATTGCATGTCGAAGGAAGAATTGCAGGTCATTGAAGAATATGCAGATTACTACTTGACGGAAGATGGATTGTATTTCAGAATGTATGGATGCTCCAGAGCACCTTCACTACTTCCAAAATATGCCACTGACTATGTAGTACACAAGGAGGCAGTTAGGTAGGTCTTCTTAGATGGCATAGGGAGATTTTTATTTGAACATAAGAAAGCAACTTATCCTCCCTTACCATTCAGGTTGGGAAGCTATAAGTTCACAAGAGTGAAGAAAGATGACGAATTTGTAGAAGAATCAGGAAAATTCCATTTTGGGGAAATAAATTTCCATGGGAACAATTCCCAGAATAAAGTGGCAGAGCACTGCAAGGAGGAAAATGTACATTTTGAGTACACAAGCCACTTGGATAAAGATGAGTCCATTTTTCATAGTGCAGAAAACATAACCGCCTTAAGAAGAAGATTTAAAAAGAAAATTACCACTAAAGGTAGGAAAGGACGAGACGAGCAGAAAAAATCAGAGAAAGAAGAAGCTAGAAAAGGGATGAAGATGCTAGGAGGCTAGCACAGGAATTTGAAAGCTGGCTCAAAGGTGATGAGGAAGAAAAGATAAAAGTTGAACAAGAAGCAGCTAGAAAGGAAGAAGAAGCTGCCAGGATTGAAGAAGAGGAAAGGAAAAGGAAAATGGATGAGGAACTTAGAAAGCAAGAAACAGAAAGATTAAAGCTGACAGAGCAACAAGCTTCTGATCCTCTAGAAATCCAGGTTCAGGATGTGGGTAATCTTGATGTTCAAGAACCTAAGGAAGCTACCGATAGCACATTGGGATATTCTGTTGTTCCCAACCTAAGACTAATTCCTTTCAAGTAGAATAAAGGAGAAGAGGTGCCAGACTTCAACACCATTTTTTACGACAGAGAAACAAATACAATTGTGAAGAGGACTAAAAAGAAGGTCAAGACTAGTGGGCAGTCAGGTAAAATGATAGATGATACAACTGTAGTATATGGGATAGAAAAGGGCCCAAGGTTCACCATCAAAGTTGGCGCAGCATTGATCCATGCTCCTGAGGACAATGTTGATCAGATAATGACTGATCTTGAACAGTCAAAGAAGTCTGCTGCCCAGCTAAAGGATACCTTGAGAAGGGAAAGAGAGGAAAATAGTAGTCTGAAAAGAAAGTTTGAAGACATGTAGCATGAAATAAAGTCTTCAAAAGCTAAGATCCACTTCCTCCAAGTAGAGAAGAGATCTCTAGAGGCTGCCTAAGGAAGTATGTAGAAATTGCAGTAGGAATATCAAGGGTTGAGGACAGAAAATGATGAGTTGAAGACGGTATGTGAAATTCTTCACATAGAAAAAGACAAGCTGCTAGGTAAGATAGGGGAGTTGGAGCTACAAAAATCTACCTTGGAGGAATCTGAGAGGAAATATCAGGGGTAGACTGCAGAGCTAAAAGAACAAGTTACCTCATTAACAGTAGCTCTAGAAGAGGCCAGGGAACATCAAGTCAACCTTTAGCCTTTCAAAGAGCATGTTCTAGCACAAAGGAGCAAGATGCACCAGCTACAAGTAGCCATAGAGGAAGAAAGGTGCAAGATCTTGCAGGTAGACAATCGATTGGAAGAGATTTTGGAAACTTATTCATATTTTGTAGACACATCGCAAGACATCTTATAAGTCCTGGTGGAAAGAATGGAAAGATTAGAAGAAAATGACGAAACCCCTGTAGATCTGCCAGCAAAAGATCAACAAAGCCTGAGGAAAGACTATGATTTACTGGAGTTTGCCATAAACACAGCTGAAGAATTCAAGAAGGTTGTCAAGAAGACAAAAGGGGCTTGTGCAGAGTTCTTTAGGAGACTTTTGATTACTTATAATCGTTTCCAAGTTGAGGCTAAACAGAGAATGGATACCTTTCCAGACCACAACCTATTTTTGGAGATGTTGCAAAGGAGGTATTAGGAAGATGAACAAAGGGTTCAACACATCAAATCCATTGATGAGCAGACCCTGAGGAAGGAAGTAGCTCATTCCGCGGTTAGTGTGCAGTTGCTAGAGGACCAACTTCGCCTGAGCACAGCTAGGATAGAAGTAATAAGAAATCATGCCGCTAAATTTGAAATCAATATTCATTTTCTAAAAACTTTCGAGTTTGAAAACATTGCCTTAGAGGCTTCAGCATGGAAGAAGTTCTTGAATAGTCAAGCGGGACCCTCCTCATAAGCACTTTATTTGTTTTTTCTATTGTAATATGTTTTAAATTCTAGAAACACTTAATGAAAGAAAAGTGTAGGAGGTGAAATGTTGGGGAAGCCCAAGAGTCATTTGTGGGAATCCCAACAGTTTTTATTTTTGTATAAATATAACAAAATTAGATAGGAAGGGGGGATTTTTCCCAGAGAAACTTGTGAACTACATGTTGTAAGAGGAACTACTTCGTTTTGCAATAATAAAATTACAAAGTTTTGCCTGTTGGAGAAAGTGATGTGTGGAATGTTCAAATGTGATGAAATGAACAATGTTGAAGGGGAATTATTTCGTTTTTAGTTGTGTTTCATTAACTATGAGAGCGTTCTAACTTTCTAAACCTATGTTCTTATTTGAATGTTCTCTGGTTTATTCTGTGATAATTTCCACTATGAGTAATGGATGTTTTAACGGTTGATGAGCTATCTTGTAGTGTATATATTTATTCATGTTTATTTGTTTTGATTCTAAGAACAACTATATGTGATTTATCTTAACATGTGAACAGTATTACATTACTCATGAATTAATAATCTTGCTCCCTAGGGATAGCTTAATTAGCATTTGTTTTTTCTAGTTGTGTGTGATTTAGATGTGAGAGAGTCTAAGACAAGAGGTAAGAACCTATGCATCACATTGTGACCACTCCACACATTCTTCATCAATCTGCATCTTAGATAGGAACTTGTATATCATACTCAAAGTCAAAATACAAAAATATATATGGTGGATCGGGCCGCAACTGGTAAAACCGTTTGTTTTTGTTACTTGACCTATGGTAGCCGGACCGCAAACCGGACAGATTCCCTACACCAAATAGTCACAGGCTAGTTGGGAACATTGACTGGGGAGAATCCCTTGCTGTTGCTACCTACGAATTTCCAAGCCTCAACACTAACTCAGTTAAGTTCATTAATGCGGGACTATGTGGAGGAGGTTTAGATTGATTGTTGTCTTCTCTCCTTTTATAGTAATGCTTGTATGCTTTATGAGCCTCCTTTTATTTTTCCAAATATATCACTCTATTAGATAGATTCTGCATTATTTTCAACATTCCTTCAAAGTCATATGATTGCTCATCCTTAGGCTTAGTCAGTAATAAATATTTTTTACCAAAATTGTTTTTCTCCCGACTGCTCAGGATAATATTCTATGCTCTCTTTTTCAACTTCTACTCTCTCAGCTTCTTCATAAGTTTCTGACAATGTAGGCTTGACTGACATCTTGGAAATCATGTCCAATTCAGGCCCTAGAGCTAAAGTATAGTATTCAATCAGAACTTTATCAGAGGGCTTATTAGCTACATAATTTTTTTAAAGATAAGCAGCAAACCTTTGAGTGAAACTATGCACTTTTTCTTTTCTTTCTTTCTTTAAAGCACATAACCCTTTCATTAGAGCTGCATGAGTTTTCTAGACAACATATTTACTTCTACATATTCTTTCAAATGTGTCCCACTATGTGATTGAATTTGTAGGCAGAGAAAAATACCATGAGGTTGCTGCTCCTTTCAGGGTATGTGGAAACAATATACAGACTAGATATTCATGTTCTCCAGCCCATAGTCCTTCTATAGCCAAGTAGAATCTTTTCAAATAAGCATCTACCCAAATATTTTCACTTGGGTCAAACTTAGGAAACATTTTCTCAAAATCTTGAGGAAAATCATGAAAAGGAAGTGCCAGGTTCAAAGGTGACCTAGTCTTCCAAGCAGGTGGTTGTTAGTTTTTCATCATTCAAGCTACCATTATGATCTTAGGATTTTTAACTGAGAGAATAACATGCACAACAATCAAACACAAGCACAACACAAGAGACAAGAGACACAAAGAATTTTCCTTCAGGAAACCATAAAGGAGAAAACCCTGCAAATTCCTCAGAGATAAAATCAGCACCAAAAGTAAAACAAAAAAACATAAATATGATCTCCTGACAGTAGCAGTCTCTCTCTTGTACCAGTAACTTCTACTTTCACTCATGTGCCCCAATGAGTGAGTGCGTGTGTGATAAATAGAGAGACTCACTCTCTATTTATATTCTTTTGTTCACTTGAAACCCACTCCAACATGTCGGCCTCACTTAACAATTACTTACTAGAGGCGACATCTCTAGGAGTGTTTAATAACCCTAGTGCCCCACAACTTGTGGGGACTTTTCCTCCTCCGAAAAACAAGGAATTTTATCCTTAAAACAATGATGGGGACTATTGCCCCAACTTACAATGACTCACCTACGGTCGAATTCTCTAGGATAGTCTAATAACCCTAGGGCCCCATAACTGTGGGAACTTTAACCCTTGACAAATAGGAGGGTGACCCACACTGACTTGACATGAATTGTTTACATTATAGAAACTTCCCAGAATAAACATCGGGGTATGACATGACTCAAGTACATTACAAATACATACCGGAATAAACATCAGGTTACAATACATACGGATGAATACATTCTAAAGTAACAAATACATCAACACTCCCTCTTAACTAGGAAGGTATTCTCTCGACATAATTTATTAGCACAAGTATTCTTCTCTGTATCATCTAGATCATCATTGACTTCTCATCATCTAAATATTCAAGTCATATTCATCTTTCATCATCGGATCTAGATCATCACTCAATCTGGATCATCATCACTGAATCTGGATCATCACCACTGGATCTGGATCATCACTTGATCTGGATCACCATCACTGGATCTGGATCACCATCACTCGATCTGAATCATCACTCGATCTAGATCACCACTGGGTCATCATCAATATACCTGGATCATCACTGCTGGATCTGAATCATCCCTTGATCTGGATCATCTCAGAGACATCATAACTGGATCTGGATCATAGGTCGATCTAGATCATCACTAGGTCATCATCATATGTTCTATCTCACGATTCTTCTCATCACAGGAAGTTCTACAGAGCCAACCCTTTTTCATGTTGGGTGTAGGCCTACCTCCTCATAGGTATTTGGTCACCCTTACATCTGACCTACTTGTCAGAATGGCCAGCACTCACATCTGACCTTGACTCGTCAAAAAGGCATGGCACTTACATCTGACCTTGACTCATCAGAAAGGTGCTTAGTCTTATACTGAGGGTTCCTGGTAATTGACCAGGTGCCTCCATTCAGAGAATGGTAGTAGCCCTTACATCTGACCTACTCATCAGAATGGCTGCGATTCACATCTAACCTCCTCATTAGAAAGGCGGTAGCCCTTACATCTGATCATGTAGGACCTCATCCTACAGTCACATTAGAATGGCCAACACTCACATCTGACCAACTCATGAGAAAGGAGGTATCCCTTACATATATGTAGGATCCCATCCTACATTAGAATGGTCAGCACTCACATCTGACCTCCTCATCAGAAATGCGGTAGCCCTTACATATGTGTAGGAACTAATCCTAATCAGAATGGCCGACACTCACATCTGACCTCCTTGTCAGAAAGGTGGTACCCCTTACATCTGTGTAGGAACTAATCCTACATCAGAATGGTCGGCACTCACATCTTACCTACTCATCAGAAAGGAAACAACCCTTATATCTGATCAAGTGGGAACACATCTCTCAATCACATCAGAATGGTCATGCGCTCACATATGATCATGTAATACTACATCTTACAATTGTCTCAGAAAGGCCCTGAATCCAAGACCAAGTATTGCTAGTAACTCACCAGGAAGCTCCATTCCAAGAATGGCAATAGCCATTATATCTAATCATGTAGGAACCAATCCTAAAGTCATATTAGAATGGCTCAGGACTCATATCTAACATGGAAGGAACCAATCCTCTCAGCATGACAGAATGGCTCAGCCCTTACATCTGACCTGCTCGTCAGAATGGCTTCCAGACTCATCACTTCCCCTTGGAAGAGACCTTGATCTGGTGAACAACAAGATTCTCCCTGAAATACTCAAACTTCACTCTGGAAAATGGCTTCATCAACACATCAGCTATCTGATCGTCTGTCACAATATACTGGAGCTTCACTACTCCCCTCTGCACCATATCCTTGATCTAGTGATACTTGATCTCGATATGCTTCAACTTTTCATGGAACAATGGGTTCTCTAACAACTTCACACAGCTCTGGTTGTCATAGTGTATACAAGTAGCATCCAGCTAGAGATCAAATAAATCAGATAGTAGCTTCCTGATCCATACTACCTCACAACTAACTAGACAAGCTGCGACATACTCTGCTTCAGCTATACTTGGTGCCACACAGGATTTCTTCCTGCTAAACCAAGATATCACACCTGATCCCATACTGAAGCAACATCCTGAAGTGCTCTTCCTATCGATGGCATTTCCTGCCCAATCTGAATCAACATAACCCTCCAGGTTAATCTTCTGATTCATATTGTACTTGAGCCCATAATCAACCATACCTCTTAGGTATCTCAAAATATGCTTTGCAGAAATCAAGTGAACATGTCTCGGATCTGTCAAGAACTAGCTTAAGGTGTTCACAACAAAGCAAAGATCTGGTCTAGTGTTCATCAGGTATATCAAGGACCCAATCATCTTATGATACATCATAGCATCAATCGACTCTAATGAAGTATCGCTCAATAAATTTGGGTTCGATGCGATAGGTGTGGCCATAGCCTTGCATTCCATCATCCCAAACCTTTTTAGGATCTCTATTGTATACTTCCCTTCTCCAAGGAATATTCCATCCGCATTCTGCCACACCTCCATGCCTAGAAAAATAGTGCATCAACACATAATAGGAGCATCACTGGTCTTCTAGCTTCAACCTTGAAGCAAAGGTTGGAATCCACTTTACTCTCAGTAAAGCCTAGAGTCATCAGTAATCTATCCATCCTGTTGTACCATGTCGAACCTCAGGATCTTCTGCAATCACTCCCTTTGAAGCAGAGCATCATACTCCCTCTGTCTTCTGTACTCTATGCACTAAAACATTATGTACCAGAGTGACAAGTAGCTTACTATGCTACTAATATTCTATCTATCCATCTAGGATCACTGGATACCAAGATCATCTATCTTGAACTTTTTCAAAAGTTCTTCTCACACCCATATGTGATCTTGTCATCCTCTATCAACCTTGTAGCATAGGTTCATATCTTCATCAAGCTCATCATGTATGTGTTATCCCATGGGTGTCTTCTGAACTCATACAAGGCCTTCTTTCATTTTCACACATGATTATGTATGTCATCTGACTTCACTTCCAGTGGCTGCAAATGTCTCTTCGTAGTATATTCCTTGTAACCCACGATGTTTCCATCTACTGCATGATGGAACTATGAATTTTCCTTCACGTATCGATACTGCATCCTAGACATCATTCTTCTTGAACTGATCTTCCCTTTGTTCTTGGAAGGTTCTGCATCAATGATGTTGCTGCATTCGTCATATTATTTTTCATTTTGAAATGTTGTCACTTGTTTTTTGGAACAAGTCTCATCCTTCTTTGCTTGTATGTGATCTTTCCTACAAGTCAAATTCATTTGTATGGTTAGAAACATTTCATAAGTAATGTTCATACTGGTGAATTCTTATGCATAAATATATGATCATGCAACTACTTTAGCCAATACAACATTCATCCATATCTCACAGAAACTTTTCTAGATGCCTTCCATCTCTACCAGGACAACATTGAGATTGTGCACTAATCCAATATGTCAGCAAAGAGGTTTCATTCTAGATAAGTAGCAATAGAGAGTTGTATAGCACCATGAGCTACTTAACCATCACATGCATATATTAGTATACTATCATTAATGCAAAAATTTTATCATGCATAATGCATTAACTGAATATAAACAAAGGCATAACAAAACAGTATCATGAAATGACAATTGAATACTTATATTTATTTGTTTTGTGGGTACACTCCTTCTTGAGCCTTCTACTTCATCATCTTCATAATAACATCGTTTCTTATCCAAATGCTAAGATGGATAAGAGGTTCTTCAAGATTTGAGTTCTTCATATTCCTCATCGCTTGAGGGATCTTCTTTGGATGGTGAGATCTTGATCTTCAGTTTCTCCCATATTCTCTTCACTTATTATGAGTCGAGCTTCTTCTTCTTCCTAGAGTCTTCTGAAAGTAATCACTTCCTTCTTGCACACATTCCTTGCATGAATGAATGCCATGATCCTGGGAGACCATTCAAGGTGGCTATCACCACTTCTGCATTCTTCACTTCTTCTTCTACCACTTCAAGTTGTTCTCTTGATTTGAGAGACCCTCGTAAAGTATGACTGTATGGTCTCTGCATTCTAGATTTTCACATTCTTCAACTATTTTCTCAAATTCATATTCGTATTTATGTTCTTCCCTTCAAATAGTTTGTTCAATCAATCAAACATCCTCAGTGTCTTTAGGGAAGATACTTACGGTACAATGTGATCTGTGATTGAATCAACAATTATCTTCTTGGCGTTGACCAAGTTCTTCTGGTGTAAGGCTTTTAGCCTCATCTCCCTCTAGAACTGGAACCTCTCTACTCATGTAGGTGTCTAATTCATTTTCTTTAGAGAGATCAAATACTTCCATGCTTGGAACTTGTCAACTTCACCAAGCTTATCATCAAGCTGATGTGATAGATCACTTTTGAAATGAGAACCTCAAATGCATATAGCAAAATATTAGATATTACCGATTTGAGGTGTCCGTCCTGGTTTTAGAGCTTGCTTATCTAGAGTTTGTCAGAGAAACCCTAATTTTAAAAACATGGAATCTTTCAGATATGATTGGATAGAAATATATATCTCTTCAAGTGGAGCTGTCTAATGTACTCCTTTTCTGAAAACGATGGAGGGAAGCTCTTGGAACAGGAAGCATTAGTTTTCCAATTTCTTCTATAGAAATGCCTTTTACTGTTTCTGCGGTATCTTTACAATTATTGCTCCTCTATGTCTGCAATTTCTCACTGAGGTAACCTCTCATGTCCCTGATCCAACACCATAGGTTTAATCAGAATTGGTTCCACCAATTGGGACTTATGATCATTTTCCCAAGGTGACTTGTTACAGGACTGTTTAGAACAACGAAGTTGTACAAAATTCCAAGTGTCACTGGTTCATATTCAGAGTCTGAAACTAGTACCACAGAAATTAAAGTCCATGAAATTTGTGGAACATCTTTACAAATCTCATTTGGACCTGTGTAGCTCAAGATATAGCAATTCTCCCCAGGTGTCATGTTTAGGGATGAATTCTGGAAGAGGATGGAACTCTAACTTGGAGGGATCATATCTCCTAGAATATAATGAATCTGAGGCTGAATTTTGGACACGGTGTAATTCAGTAATTTATATTTTGCCTATGAAATTTTCAGCTCCTATTCCTTTGAAAATCATGGGATATGGCGAATGTACCAAAACTTAGCAGTTTTAGTATTTAGGGTTTTTCTAGCTCGGGGTCAAACTAGGGTTTGACTTTCTTGGAGTTTCACCCAACCAAAATATTGATCCAGGTCTCTAAAATTTTATTTTGATGAGGAGAAAAATCCTATTCAAGGCTCACTCAAAATTTCCTCTTCTGTAGAAGGCCCTAATTTCCTACACCAAAACTGAAAATGCTCGGAATCGAATTTCGCTTCGACAGAAAGATGCACCCTTCAATGATGAGTCAACCTAGCACACTTTTGCTGATGGATTGTGGAGAGAGATCTAAAAATTAAGAATCCCTAGCTTTTGTAGCTACATAATGTCTTCTTCTTAGGTTAGCTCTGATACCATGTAAGTTTTTCATCATTCAAGCTACCATTATTATCTTAGGATCTTTAACTGAGACAGTAACATGCACATTAATAAAACACAAGCACAACACAAGAGACAAGAGACACAAAGAATTTTCCTTGGGGAAAACATAAAGGATAAAAACCTGCAACTTCCACAGAGATAGAATCAGCACCAAAAGTAAAACCCGAAAACATAAAGATGATCTCCTGACAGCAGCAGTCTTTCTTTTGTCCCGGTAACTTCTCCTCTCACACATGTGCCCCAATGAGTGAGTGTGTGTGTGATAAATATAGAGACTCACTCTCTATTTATATTCTTTCATTCACTTGAAACCCACTCCAACATGTCATCCTCACTTAAAAATTACTTACCAGAGCCGACATCTCTAGGAGTGTCTAATAACCCTAGTGCCCCATAACTTGTGGGGACTTTGCTTCCTCTGACAAACAAGGAGGTTTATCCTTAACAAAATGGTGGGGAGTATTTCCCCGAATTACAATAACTCACCTAGGGTCGACTTCTTTAGGATAGTCTAATAACTCTAGGCCCCCATAATTGTCGGGACTTTAACCCTTGACAAATAGGAGGGTTACCCACACTAACTTGACATGACTTGTTTACATTATAGAAACTTCCTAGAATAAAAATCGGTGTATGAAATGACTCAAATACATCCTGGAATAAACATCGAGTTACAATACATACAGATGAATACATTCCGAAGCTACAAATACATCAACAGTGTTGGATTTGGTGGGTTGGGTGGCTGATTTGCATTTACATTTTCCATGATTTTAAGCGGAGAGTGAGGTGGTGAATGAATAGGGGTATGAACAAGTGAACAGTAAGGTATATCTGGGTCAAACTAATTCATAGGTTGAACAACTTCCTGTAAGGTTGTTTCTACCAGTTCTTCAAAAGCTTCAACCAACACTGCGTCTTCCAATATAGGGCGGTCTTTCTTCCAATATTCTCTTCTGGATAAGACAAGAATAATTGGTAATCCTCCAATATTCTTCACATAAGCCCTAGTAATTCTTCTCAAATCATCAACTACTTCGTTATCGACAGGATCCAAAAGCCCTTTACCCTTCTCTTCAAGAACTGGATTGGGAAACAATTTTCTCTCAGAACTGTTACCAATGGAATAATTTCAAGGAAATGGGTTTCCTCAGCCAGCCATGCACTAGTGGCCCTCCTTCTAGCACCAAAAAATATTGAGGCCTGGAAAATCATAGGTAACGACAGTTAGGGATTCTCCCCAGTAAACGTTCCCAACTAGCCCATTACTATTTGGTATGGGGAATCCGTCCGGTTTACAGTCCGGCTACCGTAGGTCAACAAAATAAAGGTTTTACTAGTTACGGCCTGGTCCACCATGTATATTTTAGTTTTTTGAATTTAAGTATGATATGCAAGTGCCTATCTAAAAATGTAGATTGATAGAGAATACGAGGAGCAGTCACAATGTGATGCACAGGTTCTTACCTCTTGTCTAAACTCTCTCCCATCTAAATCACACACATCAAGAAACTAAAACTAACTATCTAACCTATCCCTAGGGAGAAAGATTATCATTTATCAATGAGTAATGTGTTTCTACGCATGCATTAAAAAAAAATAGATAGTTGTTACTTATTTCAAAACACGTGAACATTAATAGATATATGAACAACAAGATAGCTCATTGTTTATGAAAAGCCTTCATTACTCACAGTGGAAATTTCATAGAATAAACTAGAGTGCATTCATAACAAGAACATAGGTTCAAAGAGTTAGAACGATCTCACAATTAATGGATGCAAGATGAAAATGAAATAGTTCACATTCAACAAATCCATAGCACAGCATTTGAAATATTCCACCAAGATTTCTCCAACAAGAAACTTGTAATTCTTTATTGCAAAAGGAAATAGTTCTTCTTACAACATACTCTCACAAATCTATCTAGAAAAAAGTCCTTTCTCTACATCTAACTCTCCTATATTTATACAAAACAACAAAACCTTTGGGGTGCCCCCCGGTGACATTTGGGCTCCCTCAACCGTTCAATCCCAAAATTTTGTCTTTTAGTGAGTGTTGTACAATATGTTGCATTAAACTAAAATTTAATAGCACTTTTATAAAGAGGGACCAGTTTGGTCGCTGATGAACTTTTCCCAAGCCTGGGCCTTTGCTATTATTGATATGTTGATATCTCAGACCCTCACTTTCTCCTTCGCTTTCTTCATCTCTACTTCTTCATTTCTTTCTCTTCCTTCATTGTTTCCTCCTTTCTTCTGCTTTGTCTTCTAGACATATCTTCTTGTCATGAAAATAGTAGATTTTAAACCATTTAGTGTTTAACTGCATTCTATAAAATGAAATCTAAGCAATATTAATGCATAAAAAGAAAACATGATAATGCAAAGAAAATCCTACAAGTTGGGTCTGAAAATCCTCTAAACCTGTTGTCCAACTAAAATCACAATCCTGATAGAACATACCCTTCATCTCAGAAAAAACCCTGACTCAACCAACACCCACGGGAAATCTCTGCCATTCCCAAAAAAAGAGTAAAAGCACACCAAAATCGGTGGGAAAACCCTATCGGCAGTCGAAACTACTATAGCATTGGACGATTAGTTAGCTAAGGAGCCGCAACACTAGAAGATATTCAAACTACTGCTTTCACGATCAAATGAAAACTTCGGCGATCGAAGGTTATAAGGGCTACTTATCAGTGACTCAAACAACATCGTTTCCACAGTGTCGGCAATGTTAAGGACTAATATCGTGATGAATATGTATCGACGATTAGAAACACTAACATCGGGAGAATAGTTGACTAGAAAGCCGCAACGGTGGGTGAAAAACAAACTACCAGTCCTAGTAATCATGAAACCATCGACGATCGGAAGCTTTAACTACCAAATATTGGCGACTCAAAGCTCAAAGGTTGCGCTGTGTCAGCAACACAAAGGACTAGTCCTCTGATCAATCATCAACACCATTCCAATGGTGAAAACAACTCATCGAAAGTAAAAGTTTGATCAATAAAACCAAGGCATCGGTGAGAGGAATCACTATATACCAGACAGCTAGGTCACTAAGGAGTCACAATGGTGGAATTCATATAGACTAAGGGTTCCACAGCAATAGAAAACATCGGCGATCGGAGGCTCGAAGGACTAACTAGTAATGCATTGATAGATTATTCTTCAACGTTTATGCAGTGTCGACACTCCCCAACGCTGAAAATCATCGATAGCTAAGCGTCGAAGATTGGAACCACTAATGCATCGGTCGATTGGTTCACTACGTAGCCGCAACGGCATAAGACATTCTGACTACGGCTTTCGTGACAATAGAAAATCATCGACGATCGGAGGAACTAAGGACTACGGATCATTGATTTTAAATCTTAATGTAGTCGCCGTGCCGAAAATAAAAAAGAATAGCCCTCCGATCAAAGTTAAACATCGTTCCGATAGCAAAGAGAAAACAAACATAATGAAAAGCAATAAACCACGGATTCGGCAATGATAAGAACTATCTATTGAAACATTTTCCATCTGCTCTCCAAAACAGTGGCGACTTAGAAGACTAATGCTCCGACAGTGATGGAACAAAAAACACCGACAGTAAAACAAAAGAGATAAACATGCATTGGAGAAAAACAGGACTTTCCATCGACGGCATAGAGAACTAATGCCCCGATTTGTTTTTCAACTGACTTTCAACAGCGATCATCGAAAAACCCAAAAAGCATTAAGTACTCAAAATACTTTCGGCTGGGAAGGTATAAAATTAGTTCATTTCACCTTCGAAATAGCGGATGCATAGAGAACTAAAGCTCTGTTTCAAACTTCCACTACCCTCCGATAGCGATAAAACCCAACCATCAAAAATTCAAAGAAAAGTTAAGTGTTCGAAATACTTTAAAGTTGTGCAGCGGTAAAATTAGTTCATTTCATCTCCGAAACAGCGGCGGCATAGAGAACTAAAACCCCGAATTAGTCTTCAACAAACCACCGAAAGCGATGAAGGAAATCATTTAGATCAAAAGGACATCATTTACAAATCAAACTTTAAACTCCACCATCAAAAGAATTGGGAAACAAAAAGCAGTTTTGAGAAAAGCATGAAAACATTTGACCTCAATTCAACTTCAAACAACCCAAATTTGTAGCAAATGGAAAAAACAGAGTTCAGGAAACCAAATAAATCCAGGCAAGATAAAATCAAAAGGAGGGTCCAAAATTTGGTAAAAAAGTTGCAGCTACAACACCACCCATAGAAGGTATAATTTATGTTTTGTGTTGTTTATTTTAGTTTTTCTAACATATATTTGCTTGCAGGTTTATGGCCTGACATGTTCTTGTAGGTCTCCATTGTTTGTGTGCAGGTCTTTGGATGTTTCTAACAATTGTATGCAGGGTCTTGGAGCTTAACCCATAACCTTGTGTGTAGAGGGGTTTTCTTTGGATTGTTGTTCTATTTCATTTTGATTTCATTTTTCTTGTACAACCACCAGGAACCCTATCCTTCCATCCTATAGATGAAAGGTAGCCATTCCTACCCTGTAGTAAGGGAGAAATCCCTACTACAGAACTGGCGACCATACCAGGTCCTTCCCACGAGATCCTTGGATTGTTTTTACAAGTTTTAGTTTTTATTTCTGATTTCTTGCCCTAGTTTAAATTTCTATCAAATCTAGATTATATCTCTATTTTTTTGCATTTCTAGTTACTATTGATCCTCTTCAAGGCCAATCCAAGCCCATTTGGCCATAATACAGGTTAATGTCGACCGGATCTGGCTCAGGATCAAACATTTTTAACTTTTCGGAGCAAGTCGCTCTTATCGCGATGAAAGAGGGGACTAGGTCACTCATTCAATCCCAACAGGTGTGACTAGGTCGCCCATTTTTCCTCGAAAGGTGTGACCCCCTCCTAGAAATCAGCTCGCTTTTGTATGTAGGTTTTGAGCGACCCCCTCGCCTGTTTTTGGGAAAATTTGGCAACCCCCTCACCACATTTGACCCAAAAAGTGCGATCTATCTCTCAGATTCTGATATTTTGAAAATTAAGGACTATCAGTGCAGCTCAGCCGCCTCTATCCATCAAATATGTTTCTGTTTATATTCAATATTTGTTCATTTTATTTGCAGCATGTGTAAATCAATGTGTAAATCAGTGGTTAATGGATTAATGAAAATGATCAAAGCTTGATTAAAGATTACTGTAATTAAAATCAACATCCTGCCTAGCCCTTCCTCCTCTACCCATTCATCACCCTTCAGGGTATTCTGGGATAAGATGAAGGGTGAAGCTCGTATAGTAATAGGTACTTCACCTATTATTTTTCAAAGCCACTAAAAATGGGTGACTTGGAAGGTAAAGGTGGTAGAGAAGGAGGGATTGCCATGGTGCTCAGCATCCTCCCTATTGACCGACCTTGCATCCGGAGGGTGACCTGTGGGTCTACGGATGGGCTTAGTCCCATTGTGTTGAGAGCCCAACACCCTTTCCTGGTTGAATAGAAATATAGGTGCAAGGTAGTCACCTAGTCAGGCTATCATAGTTCAGATTCACAAATGGTTCATGTGTAAATTTCTAATTATCATTTACTGCTTTCATTGACAATGTTTTGAACTCTGTGGAATATTCATAAACCATTTAAGCAGCCACTAAGCATAACAGAAAGACAAAAAACATACACACAAACCATACCATATAAACCAATCCAACTCAATTCATGACGCTGAGTGAGCCATTAAAATTTACAATTTACACTAAGTCAAGCATCTACAATTTTTGAGGACATAAGTCCCTGACTGCATTAACCATGGCAAGTACTTGGGCTCAACCCAGAAACTCATTGTGAGGAGTACCATGGGAACCCCGAAGTAGCTGGCTGCTGAGAGGAATTTCCAAGTGAAACAGGAAACGACCACAACCAATTGACTAGCACTCCCATGGGGAAAAATCCAAGCATTGTCTTCTAGTGGCCAAGTGACCACCTGAAGCCAATAGGAATCCATTAAAACTGGGGTCCAAAAATCATCACCATATTTCACCATTTTGACATACAAATCAGACACAATTGATCCCCCACGTTCTTCTTCAAGCCTGAGAGGTGACCCACCACAGTTCGGGTCCTTGAACCAACATCGTCGAGAGCATTATCAATGACCCTCTACACCATCAGAAGGCCACACAACCTCTAATTCAGACTCAGAATCATACCAATCTCATCCAGAATTTCATACTGCACCATCAAGTCCCATGGCTGGTGAAAACCCAGATCCATTATTCAATGTAGTGTTTGGTAGTGGACCGATGTCCACATCTCACACCACCACCAACACCTTTGTTTGTGGCCCCATCACGATCATGTAAATCATCATAATCCAACTACCACCACCCACATTGACCAGTTAAGTTGTCCCACCTGTAACACATGGGGGAAGTATGCCTTCAACCCACACTATCCCACTTGGGATACATGGGGGCAGTGGCCCTTCCACCTACACTGCCCCTCCTGTCATACATGGGGGCAGTGGCCCTTCCACCTACACTACCCCTCTTACCACACCTGGGGGCACTGGCCCATCCACAACGATGCCACAAGTGCCCCCAGTTATGTAGGTGCATCATGTCCCTGCAAACCCCACCACCATGGCTGACCCATCTCACATCAACCTTGGGTCAAACCTTCATTTCATGGCATGTCTCAACTTGCTTGACTTGGCTCGGTTAACAAATGACCCTATCCACCATCAAAATTTTTGGCCTCCCATTCCAACCAAACTTCCCTCAGACATTCCCAAGTTTGAAGGGAAGGCAGGGGAGTGCCCCCAAAACCACATCATGACATTTCATCTATGGTGCTCATCAAATAACATTGTAGATGATTCGATCAGACTCAGACTATTCCAACGCACCCTCACAGGTGTTGCAGCCAAGTCGTACATCGAGCTACCACAAGCCAAGTACCCGAATTTCAACTCCCTGGCTTTCATGTTCCTGCACTATTTCCAACTCCTCATTAGATACGACGCAGGGGTGGAGATCTTGTTATCTTGCTGCCCGAATACTACAACCCACATAACTAACCACATCCATGAGTGGAGACGACGTCGTAGTTTGTGCAAGATCCAACTTGATGACAAGGTATTCCTGGATTGGTTCCTAAAAACCTTGCTTGCACCTATAGCAAAGGATGTCGCATTTGAACGTCCCCAATCCGAAGAGGAGGCCATCTTGAAAGCCTGGTAGTTTGATATGATCTATGCACAATCTAGATACCTTTGCATTGTTATTCTAGACGCTCCCCATGCAGGCACCTCCTACCGGGATGCACCGGGGGCATCCCATGCCGCAGATGGCATCATAGGTTCTGTCTCCCACCAATCACAGCACCGTCCGAAATCACCTGCAATACCACCACAACCAAGCAACACCCCTAGTTTCCTACCAAAACCAAACTCTGTACTATGCAAGAATGATGTCCCAGTCTAGAGCCATGACTTCTTATGCACAACCTACGCCACTACAGCAGGCCTAGACATTAGCTTGGATGACACAACAATACGTGGGACAAATGCCCACATTTGTGGCACCGACACCCACCCAAGTCTACTATGCACCACTGATGCAAGCTGTTCAAGCCCCTGCCCCTGCTCCACCTGCTCCATTGGGACAGGTGTTTGCATAGCAAAACCGTCCCAACCAGCTAGCCCCCAATAACCAACAAGGGCAAGCCAGGAATAATCGACCCCGGAACCAAGGAAACAATCAACTGCAGGGAGGCGGTCAGCAACCAAATCCTGCCAATAATGCCGCGGTGAACCATCCTTCCCAAAATCCTCAACGACCAAATGCACCAAGACGCAATGCTCCATTGTGTACAAACCAACCAAGCACACTATGAGAGGTCTATGGGAACTACACATATGAGAGTCCCTTCATGGGTCGCACTAAAAAGGCCATTAGAAACAAGGTTCAACATGCCACCAATACAACAAACCAACCCAACCCGGCACCACCAGGACCTCCTCCTATGGTGCTCCAAAACCCATTACCATTCTAAGGATTGGTGGCAACTGCACCCCCTCCCCAACCCAATCCCAACGCTCTAGGGGCACCTCCCATGGCAGAAATAGGTGTTCACCACGTGCTAGCTATGACAGGTGAAGAGATCAATTTACAAACCAGATGAAATTAGTACAGAACCAACATTGAACCCGCTGACACAATAGCGGCATCTACATCTAAAACAACCAATGCACCTCTTCAGTTACCCCTTTTCCTGTGCCCCCCCCATACGCGAAGTTGCCAAAAACGCCATGGCTAGATTTGTTGTCAACTATAGCATCGTGAATGATTTGGCCCAAACACCTACCGCCATGTCCACTCTTGAGGTACTCAAAACTTTCCCAATGCAACGGAAATCCTTACTAGCCACCCTTGGCACCGTGGACCCCTCTGACTCCAAGTTGATCACATTCAACATGGAGAATGGAGAACCATGGATTCCATCAACCATTGCCTTCCAAATCTCGGTGTCTATCCAAAATTTTGTCGTACACCAGGGCATAGTGGATGAAGGGGCATCCACGTGCATTGTGTCTACCCTAGTCTGGAAGAAGCTTGGATCCCCAATTTTGCAACCATCCTCTACAACTCCGTGGGATTATGATGACCATCCCACTAAAGCCGAAGGAATCCTCCCCCACATCCCCATCACATTAGCTGGGAAAACAGTACTGATTGACATAGAAGTTTTCAATGCTCAATTGGACTATAGCCTTCTCCTTGGGAGAAGTTATATGTACACCATGAGAGTCGTAGTATCAACTATTTTCCATCTCATGATGGCCCCCCATGAAGGGAAAATCGTGATGGGTGACCAACTGACTGATCACGATCCGCAAGGGCTAACGGCACCCACCAACATTATCCCTACGATCAACACCATTGATCTGCAAGGGCTTACCACACCTCCCAATGGTATCCCTATGGTCAACACCATGGTTGAAAACATACCAGCCTCCCTATTATTGAATGTGGGCCCTAGGTTTTTTGTCGATACCACCATGATGGCTTATTTCCTGTAAGTGTCACCACCACTGACACCAAACGAGACTACGAATTTGTGCATGCTCTCATCCAGCACTGCTGCACCCAAACAACAGTCATAGCCCCAACCGTAATCGCAACATTGTCTACAGCCACAACACCAACAATATCCACAACACTAACCACAGTTGCAGCTCCATCTGAAGCCACAACCCCAGCCATAGCCGCAACCTTAGTTTCAACCTCAACCTTAGTTACCAGGGAAACAGTGGGGTTCATTTCCACTCAACACGATCCTTTTCCTTTTCGTTTTCCTACCATCCAGGATCATGAGTAAGTCTGCCTTGGAAACCATCAATCTACAGGATTTCACACTGGGAGATCCTGTGTGGTACCTTGAACCACCTACCCTACCTCTAAGACCCTAGGATGTGTTGATTCATGTCCAACCAATTGAGATGATGTTGCACCTACCTCTGGATCCATCAAAGACTCCTCCCGTCTCCAGGATTTCCCCTCTTCCTCAAATAGAGACTGGGGCCAAGCACACCAAAACCACAACCAATAGAATTTACATGATCGCTAGCACTTGTCTCCCTTCCATATCATCGGTCATGGAAGATCCATCTAATCTACCCTGGCACTACTTATGCGATGACGGGGATATTTGTAAGACCACGTCTGGTTTTACCCCATTCCCTTTAAAGCATAGTGTGGAATCAGTTCTTTCCATAAGGGACCAGATTCTGTCACCCCACCTTTCCAATTAACTTTGTCTTGGCAAGGGGGCATACCTATTCTCTGACTCAGATGGTTGACTCTTGAATAAGCCATGCAATGGGCTCCACCTCAAGAGAACCTATGCCTAATACCACCACTGTGAGGCCCTTATAGCATATTTTTCTCCCTTTTTGTTTTGCAACTTTTTTACCACAAATCACAAACCCCCCCATTTAGGGGAAGCAATATTAGCTACTAGTTTAGAGTCACTCGGATCCTGTTCGAGACACCTCTCACACCTCTAGGCTCAAATATCCTAATGAGATCATTGTCTCATGTTTAAAAGGTAATTTTCAGAACCACTTCCCAAAAGTTACCTCAATTTAAGAGCCACAATATCATGATGCAAGTGTCTTCAGACCTGTGCTTGCATCACTCTTTCCTACCACCACTCATGCGGGTTTTCAGGCCACCGCTCATAAGGAACATCACTTTATTTCAACATATAGTTGTCTAATTTTCCCACTGCACCTTACACGGGTTTCTGGACCATGGTCTGGAGGACAGATCATTTCCTTTGCATGCTTTTGGCATATAATTTCCTCTATACTTTCACTCACATCACATGTAGTAAAGTCCATCCACCACAACTCACACATGACTCTCTTGACCTCTGTCCAAGAGGCAGCTCAGTTTGCATGCCTCTTCCACACCAACTCGCATTCCTCTTCCATGATCTATCCCATGCATGTATTGGTATGTTTAAGAGCCAACTGCTCCACCTTTACTGCATGGATGACCTTTGGGCCATTTTCTGCCGTCCCGACATAGGGGCACCACTTGTGCTACCGTGATCAGTTGACCATACTAGAGTTTCTCGGTCTCGCCAAAAATCCACGAGATTGTACCACAGCGGTGTCTCTAGACACCACCCCATAGATAACAGTTTGGCAGCATTCCCACTTTGGGTCGCCTTTGTTTAGTGTACTCTGCAATGTGTCTTCCTTGGATCCCATTAGTACCAAAAGTATCTACATCCCCCAAGTATTTCCCATCTGCAGTGACATTCCCAGTATTACAGCTATGATCCTATTCCCATGAGTTAGTTTCATTTGCTTCCTGTTCCACCCTGCCATCATACTCTGAACAAAGGAATTATGAGTCTACTACACTCCCTCTTCCCCTGTTCAACTCTCCCCCCCCCCCCAATTCAGTGGGGAAGTCCTCAAATTGTCTCACATCTTTCAGTTATCTCCCTCGTGCTTCTGGTCAAGGAAATACCATTTCCTTGACCAGGGGTAGGTCTCCCTTTGTCGATGACAACACACATATTCTAGAGGATAGACCCAGAGGTACCTGTATCTTGGTTTCATTAACCTTATTGATGAGTTCCTTGGACCACTTGATAGGATTCCTTAGTGCCTCTTGGGATGGTTGTTTCTAATGTGCTCGACTCCAGCTACATCATCGCACCATTGAGATTCGTACATGGTATTGGTCCATGAAGTATTTGGTCAAAGACCCCAGATGTCACCTGACTCTAGCACATGGATGAGTCTATTTGAGGGACCCCAACAAGTTCATGTCCCTTGTGATTTCCAAGTTGCATTGGAGACAATGTTCAGAATCCCCAACAGTTCTTCTATATAGATTTATGATTGATGCAACATATTTGTACCACAGAGACTTTGAATCTCCATCAGTGATTCCATACAGCTATGTACCATTCTAGATCTAGCAAGCCATCAGTCATGAAGATATAGCATTCCATGAGAATGCCATGGGTCCAATATAGCAGTTCTTCAAATCATTATTGTATTCAGCCTCTCATTGACGCAACCACTATGTATCATTAGGCTCTTCTATTATAGAGAATAGATCACATTATTCTTTTGACATTATTACAAGCATGGGGATTCCCTCCTCATCCATATACATGTCACACATTATTTGTATCTCACCCATTGATGGGAACCATATTAATACAAAAACCAAAAGCAACCATGCCCCAGCCCAGGAAGCACCACCTCTCCGCAAGAAAACCCTATGATGTCCATCAGCCATATGATGAGCTCCTGCCCTCACACATCAGGGGGCAATCTGTTAACCCAAAAAATCCCTCACTCAACTCCACATGGCCTACACCACCCAAGGACACCCATGCACGACCCTCATTTGACCCCATTTGACCCCCACACCCTCAAGAAGGATTAAAAACATGAAAAGGGCTTAAAAACCCCTAAAAAGAGCCAAACTAGCGCCCATGGGGGATGAAACCCCCAAAGGAGATAAATATTGGGCGAAAGGGTCAAAAATCCCCAAAAAGGGGCTAAAGCCCCAACCAGGGGCTTAAAACCCTAAAAATCTCAAGAAAAAGCTATAAATAGAGGGGTGGGGGTCACTCTCAAAACATTCCTTCCTTGAATACTATTATGTTGCCCAAGTGAGGGCCTTGAGACCAGTTACCTCTCAAGCCATTCACCCTCCCTCTCATCCATCCTCCCATATAGCCATATCTCCCCCATTCTCAAGAGAGGTGCTTCTCCAAGCTAGGGCATGGTGGCCCATTTCCACCCATAGAAGGTATAATTTATGTTTTGTGTTGTTTATTTTATTTTTTCTAACATATCTTTGCTTGCATTTTTATGGCCTAACATGTTCTTGCAGGTCTCCATTGTTTGTTTGTAGGTCTTTGGATGTTTCTAACAGTTGTATGCAGGGTCTTGGAGCTTAACCCATAACCTTGTGTGCAGAGGGGTTTTCTTTGGATTGATGTTTTATTTCATTTCGATTTCATTTTTCTTGTAAAACCATCAGGAACCCTACCCTTCCATCCTATAGACAAAAGGTAGCCATTCCTTCCATGTAGTAAGGGATAAATCCTTGCTACATCCACCGAAACAATTTCCAAGATTAAAGCATCGTATGTAGAAATTGAAGGCTTTTTGTATTTTGCAATTTTGAAGCAAGTTTGAAAAATGTGCTTTTGGCTGCTAAAACCATCTCAAAAGGGCATTGTTAGCTTCCAAAAGCTCTGATTTTGGTAGCTAATCCTACTCTATTTCAGGTCTACAAACCACCAAAAGCACAGACAGGGGCAAAATGCTAGTTTATTCGCCCAGATCAGGTCTTCTTGCAGCCAAATCACTTAAAGAGATTTCCAAGCCAATGTCAACTTCGAAATAGAGAAGATAAATGTCTTTTTATAGATTTTGAGGAGAGTTTTTAAGTTAAATTTGGTTTCCACTTTGGTTGAAGGATGAGAGGATAAGCTTCCAGATGTCAATTGAAGATTCTAGAAGGTGTAGTCATCATCTAGCACACAGGAAGAGCTGTTAAAGATTTAGTATTAGAATATGGTTTGACTTCTTTTATATAGGATCTGTTCCTATTATTTTGTTGTTAGTTTAAGATTACATAATATCTTCAGTTATTCAATCCTTTTTAATAGGATGTGACTTTTTGATGTAAAATATATAAAGCTAAAGTTTACACTTAGATGAAAAAAGGAGGAAACAGTCCCGAGGATTGTAATTCTATTTTGAGAAATTGTCGAACTCTTTGTAAACATATATTTTGAGTATATAGTAGGATACAAGATTCTTTCATTATGTTTTGCAAATCTTCATTCTTATATCTTTTCTGTACGTGTGAGTGATGTTATATACATTTATCCATGTTTATCTAATGACAGGTAATTGTCATCTTGTCTCTTCATTGATAGAATAGACTCACAAGTGTTTTGTCTCCTTGTTATAGTCGGCCATTTGCATATGCTATGTGTATGTGTATATGCTAGTATAATAAGTACTCTTCATACATATATCATATTCTTTAAAATCATCTAAATAATTTAGTAGAAATCCTTGTGTGTCTGAGTATATTCAAATGTGAGTGAGTTTATGAGCAAGTTACTTGACTCGATTCATCCTTTATATTATTGAGCATTTAAGTTACTAGGCTCATTCCCTTTACAGTCAGGGAAAGACTCCTGGAGTGATAACAACATGGAATCAAACTTCCATTTTCCTAACTTATCATGGGCTTGATCATAGATAAGGACCAGATCACTCTTTCTAAAGGTGCAAAGGTGGGCTCAGGAGCCAAAATGGTACTTCGACTGAGTGTCGGCTACTTCAATCATTTGGGGAGTAGCATGACAGTCTTCATTGGTATGTTTTAGCATAAGTAGGATTTCTTCTAATGGTGAAGTATCAGGTATAATTTCGTCAATAAGGTGGGGTGACGCAATCTAGCCTTCAATGGGAATAACTGACTCCACACCATAATTTAAAGGGAATGGGATAAAACCAGTGGTGGTCATACAGATATCTCCATCATCGCGTAAGTGGTTTCAGGATAGATAAGGTAGATCTTCCCCGATCGATGAGGAGGAAGGGAAACCAGTGCTATAGATCATGTCGATAGTATTGGTTGTTGTTTTGCTAGCATTTCCCCTATTCTCTTTTGGAGGAAGAGGGGTAGGACTGAAGATGAGAAGAGTCTTTGATGGAACGGGAGGTGGGGTGACATCATCTCAATTGGCTAGATGGGAGTGAACACATCCTGGGGCCTCAAAGGTAGGGTATGTGGTTCAAGGTACCACACAAGAACTTCTAGTGTGAAATCCTGTAAATTGTAGGTTGGAAAGATGGGCTTACTCACGATCCCAAATGGTAGGAAAAGGAAAAGGAAAAGAATAGTGTTGATCAGGAATTAACCCCAATAGTTCCCTGGTGACAGAGGTTGAGGTTGTGATGTGGTCAGAATGGTAATAGATGTGATAGTACACAAATATGCTATTTCAGTCGGTGTAGATGAAGGTGGTAAGGCTGGGAAGGTGGCCTTCATAGGGGTGTTGGCGAATGATCCTGGGCCAACAGTAGATAAGTAAGGGATTGACATGCTGTTGATGGCAGTATCAATGGTAGTAATAATATGTTTCGATGTGGCCGACCCTTGCGGTTCATAGTATGTCAATTAGTCGATGGTCACTATATTTCCATCATGAGGAAACATTAGGAGTCGAAAGACGGTGGAGGCCACGGATTTCATGGCGTACATGTAACTATGCCACAGGAGGATGTTGTAATCAAGTTGTACGTTGATAACCTTGATGCCAATAAAAACCATTTCACCGGCTAATGATATAGGGACATTCGAAAGAACACCATGGGCTTTGGTGCGGTGACTATCATAGGCACGAAGGGCAGTAGTGGAGGGTTGGAGGGTGGGGGACCCAAGTGTCTTCCAGACTGGTTGACATGACATAGGTAGATGCCCCTTCATCAACTATGCAGTGGTGCATGACCAAATTCTGAATTGAGACCAGAATCTGGAAGGCCATAGTAGATGGCATTCTAGATTCACTGCGATCTAAATCAAACTTGATCAATATGGAGTCTGGGGGATCCACGACACCAAGGGAGGATAATAGCGCTTTTCGCTACAACAAGAAGGTCTTCAGCACTTCTAGAGTGGACATGGTTGTGAGTGATTGAGCCAAGTCATCGACAATGTTGTAGTTTGAAGCAGCTTACACAGTTACGTTGTTGGCGATATGTCGTAGTGGAAACCATGGACCTTTGGTTGCCCCATCAATGGGGGATGTAGATATGTGAAGGGGTATGTTGGAAGTGTTGAAAGTGGATGTTACTAATGGGTCAGTATTCTCTCTGGTGAATCTGTACTTGTTGTTCCTAGTCTGCAGGTTGACTTCTTCAGTTGTCATTGTGAGCAGGTGATGGACACATGTTTCTGTAGGCGGGGCCATGGTGGGAGCTATGGGTTAAGGTGGGGGAAAAGGTGTAGTTGCAACAAGTCCTTAGAGAGGTAACCGATTCTAGAGCACCATGGGTGGAGGGACAAGTGGCACTAGGTTGGGTTGATCCTATGATGCTGCATTGGTGTCCCGTTGAGATTCATTTTAGAGAAGCTACTTGACACATTCCATATGCAAGAATTCATGAGTATAATGACAGTAAACATTGCATAACTTACACGGATGATTAGTCCATAAGGGAGCAGTCCATACTGGTCGATTAGGATGTTGGGGGTTTTGGGCTGGAGGGTTAGCACCATTGTTGTTAGGAGGGTTATGATGTTGGCCACCTCCTTGTGGTTGGTTGTTACCTCGGTTCCTTCTGCAGTTTTTCTTACCTTTCCCTTGTTGGTTATGGAGGGGGATTGGTTGGGAAGAGTTTGCAGCACAAAAACTTGTCCCGTTGACATTGGAAGAGATGGGGCAGGGGCCAGACCAGCTTCAATGTGTGGTGCATAGTAGGATGGAGGAGTTGGAGGGGCTATGGATCTGGTCATTGGTCCTGAATACAGTTGTTCCGGCCAAGTTGGTGTGTGGTAATATTCAGTTGGAACAACATATGCATAAGAAGGTGTGGCTCTGGACTGGGCCACCATCCATGATTAATCAGGGACTTGGTTCGGTTGCACAACACTTGGTGTATTGCTTGGGTGCGGTGGCATCATAGGAGGTGCCGCATAGTAGCACAGTGGTGATGGGTCCACTAGCTAGAATATTGGTAATTATAAGGGGTAGGGACATGGGTCCTCCACTAACTATCCCTCCTTGGAAAAGAATTGGGATGAATGTCATCCATGGGGCTAGACGGGGAAGTAAACAGATTGGGCTCAGAGTGGTAGGAATCTAAGTCAAAATCAAGGGTAGTATGGCCTTCTAAAGGTGAGGAGGGTGTCGAGGAGGGCCTCAAGGTGACAGTCTAAAGACCCAAACTAAGGGAGGTTCCCCCTCAGTTGTGAGGAAGAATGTAGTGGATCAATGGTGGCTTATGGCAGTAACCGGTAATGAGTTTTGGAACCCAGTTTAAATGAATTCCTATTGGTTCACAAGTGCTCAATCATCCAACAATACTGTCAGAAGATAGTGCTTGGATTTCTTCTCACACTGGTATCTCTAGTCAATCGAAGGGGTCGTTGCCCGTTTCGCTTGGCAATTCCTCTCGTTGGTCGGCTACTTTAGTGTTCACGTGGTACTCCTCACATTGATTTTTAGGGAACATCCCAAGTACTCCCTGCATTTATGGCAATTAGAAACTTATGTCCTCAAACTGCAAGATTTGTTAAGTAAATTGGTTGTTTTTTATGGTTTGCTTGGGGTCATGAAGCGAGTTTGGTTGAATTCTGTGGTGCGAATGTGTGCACTTTGTGTATGAGAGTGTTTGTTTTAATTTTTCAATTATTTAATGAGAAACTAATATTGATTTACTTACAAATATTTAAGCAATGGGATTAGATCAAAACAGAATGAAAAATAAAGCAACTCCAAAGTGCAACACAAACTGTAATGACAGAAAACTAACTGTGACTTGTTGTCAATCAATGGTGTGACTACCCCGATTTTGTATCCCACAAATCCAAGAAGGAGTGTTGGGATATTATCAAAGTGGGAACAAGCCCACCCGTAGATCCACAGGTCACTCCTCAAATGCAGAGTTACTCAATAGGGAGGACGCGAACACCGTGAAACCCCCAACAGTTTACACCCCCTCTAGCTTCCAAGACACTTGTTTTTAGTGGAAAAAAATGATGACAGAGACAAGTTGCTATTACTAAGATTTCTCAACCCTCTGCCTTATCTCAGGAGACCCCAGAGGGTGATGACTGAGTAGAGGAGGAAGGGTTGAACAAGACGGTTAATTCCCACTGTTTAATAATGAAAAACAGAAACATAGATTGTAGAAACTAACATAGAGAACAAGCAGATTTGTATGTGACAGTGAGCTTAGAGACAAATGGGCTCATGTGATAGTCAGCTCAGAGACAAATGGGCTCAAAAAACAGAGTAGGTCGCTGAAACAGACAAAAAACAGATGATTGGGTCGCTCAAAAAGTTGAAACAGAAGCTATGGGTTGCTCAAAAAGCAGAAACAAAAGCAACTGAGCTCCTGGGACGCCAAGTCGCACTTAATAGGAAAAAAAAAGTGACTGGGTCACACTTAATGGTCCAGAAGGAGAGACTGGGTCACACTTAATGGATGGAAAGGTGGGACTTGGGCCAGAAATGAGAAAAATGAAAAATTGAAGCCAACAGTGGTCGATAGAGGAAGGTAGTTGTGTCATGCAGACTCAGATTGGCCACTTGAGTGACAGTTGAGCCTCATAATAAAGAAAAGACCTAGAAAACAAGGGATCCTATGGGATCAACCAGCGGAGTCATCAAAACTGTATCCAAGAAAAAACTGTGGCTACATGCTATTGCACCTCCCTTCCTTCAAAGGGATAGAAGGGTAGAGTTCAAAATGGGAAAGCTAGATGCAAAATAAATCATTAACATACATAAAAAAAAAATACAAACATCTATACTAAAACCATAAAATGAAAGCAAGAAAATCATACCCTTTTTTGGAAATGGGCCACCGTGCTCTGATCATTGGATATGGGCTGCCTCTCTACAGGCTACATGGTATGAAGGATGCCTCTACGTACATGATGGGGAATGGTGTGGCTATCAAATGATGGTTGGATGGTGTGAGTATTTTGAGAAGGGTGGGTTCTCAACGTACTCACTGAATTGAATAATATAGAAAGGGGAAAAACTAGACTTTATGGAGACCTCCACCTTCTTTTTATAATGATTTCTTGACCTTATTTCTCTTTTAGGTTTTGGGACCCTATGTAGGGTTTTAAACCCTAATTCAGGTTTTTAGCCCTGTGTATGGGTTTTAGCTATTTTTTGGGGTTTTAATCCCTTTTAATGTTTTTGAGTTTTTTGAGAGAAACTAAGGGTAAACCATAGGTGTTGAGGTCAAAACTGAGGAGAAAATGATAGGGAAATTGTGTATGTATATGGCTTAGGGTAGTTGAGAATTTTTGTACATTAACAGAGGTAATTAGCACAATATAGAATCATTCTATATTAAAAATATTTTTTTATTTACATTGTATGATTCAACTCAATCCATATTATTACAATTTTCTACTTTGTGTTTTTCATTTAATTCTTCCGCACAAATTTTTTTAAATTTTTAATAAAGTGTGTATGTCATTCTCACTTATAATTTCTCTCCCTATATAATTAATATAATATTCATGTGAGAGGAGAGCCTTTATAAAGTTCCTAAAGATACACATATAGTTTGTAGTTAAAGAATATAGTTTGTAGTTTCTTGATAGATTATTTCAAGGAAAATAACGTCAATACACCTTGAAATTTCTCTCTTTTAAAAATCCCCTTCAAATTACGACATGACTACAAACCACCGAGTCCTTGAACTCCTAAATTTTTAATAGAAAATCGTTATGGGATATTTTACTGGGAAGAAGATAAGGATAAATACTCATGGCTCATGCCTTCATCATTAAAACTTGCTCACCATGTTGAACTTTTACCTTATAAATTCAAGTGTCATTTGCATATCTTTCTAGGTGATGGGATTGCATGAGTCTATGAGCATTTGTGTGCTTTCTTTAATGCATGCTTCATCCTTTGCAGTGTTGTTTTTAAAGAATTCCCTTCAAGTTCGTGCAACATCTTTGTTTATTGGCCTCCCTAAATAATACATCTCAACATGTTCTGAGCTTTCCTATTGGTTCACCTTTACTTTCGAGCGCCCTTGTAATCTTAAAAGTTTCAACCAGTTACACATGAAGGAGGGGAAACCATGAGTTCCTTTACCATTAAACTTATCAATCTCTATAAGTGCATTGCCAATGCCATCCACCGACTAAGCTAGATGCCATCTTACATTACTATTATCTCCTTTCTCCTTCTCGATGGTGGTTGGAAGAAGAACGCCCAAAGTCCAAACGTTATCCAATTCACATGCCTATATTTTGAGGAACGTTTTCTTAAGACTTGTTACTTTCCCAAAGTGTTTTACAGACATAAGGATGTGTCATCCTTAGTGCATGCATAATGTACCCAATTTCCTTGGCACTATAGCAAAAATGGGGTATGAAAATTTCTTGTTCTTTCTCTTATTCATCTTTTACCCAAGGAATATGATAGTATTCATATTCATTTGTCATCATGTTCCTAAGGTATGATTCATATGCAAAAATTCCAATATATTATCAAGTAACATTTTATTTATTAGGTACACGGTGAAATCATGAATCTGGGTGTCTATTTTGGGGGTAATGAGAAAATGAGTGTTGTTTTTGCAATTAAGTCAACTTCGAGCAAAGAAAAATTATATTTGTATTTAGAATTTCTTTTTTTAGTAAAAAAAAATTGTAGAGAATTTTGTTAGCTTTCTATCGGATATTCTTTATATTTTTTTTTTTTGGCATTTGATATGTCATTTTTGCAAGTGTTTGATATTATGTTATTAATTAATGAAATTATGGAAAATAGTCATGCTTTTAGACACAAGTTAATTTGTTATTCAACTATTGTTCATTAAAAACAAAATATGTTATGATGATTTGGAAATATTGTACTAACATATGTCTATAAGTTTGTATCCAACAACAACATGAAATATTTATTAGAATTTTTTGAAGTGGACCAATCTAAAAGACTAGCATAAAACTGACATGTTGAGGTTGACACACATATTCCCTAATTTCCAACTCAAAACAAAAAAACTAAAAGTACCATTTTGAAGAGAAGACATCAATGTTGAGGAACATGATTTTTCCAAATTTCTTGATCGTGTCCTTAAGAAGTTAATGAATTTTTATTTCAATGAATTCTATTAAGTTTTAAAGCAATCTAGAGACCTTCTAAGAAATATAATAAATAAAATTAGTGGATCACACCAATTTCAACAAAATTCGCATCTATAGAAGGTAAATTGAATTATGCAACTAATGGTATTATTTGTGAAGAAAAATTGTAAGTATTTGATATGATCGGATCTCTCCGAAATCGGAAGAAGAGTCAGATACGGGATGGAATTCTATTATTGAAAATTTACAGGTTTTCGGCCAAACTAATCATTCATCCAAAAAGAATTAATCTTTCGGCTGAAAAACCGTAAATGCTCGGCCGAAAGTTAGATTTAACGGACGGAAAACACTTCGGCCGAACTAATAGTTCTGTAAAAAATCCCTATTGACTTTTTTCCGCCAGCCTGGAAAAAAAATTGAAATTTTTTTTCAAAACACCACTTCATTTCATGAAATTGATTTTTTTTTACTTTTTTTCGAAACACCGTTTCAATTCTGTATTTATATGAATGAAGGATCAACATATTTGATCAACATTTTACACATTTATAGAAGAAGGCTCTCTTTTCTGGTAAGTATTCTTAAAACTTATCTTTTAAGGTGAAGGCTATTTTTATTTGATACCAAACATTATTTTGGAAAATTTGTTATGATAAATTGTTTTTAGAAACTATCCTACTATTTTGCTTGAATAGTAAAGATTCTTTTCATAAATTTTTTATGGTAAAATGTTTATAGTAAAGTGTTTTTATAAATTATCTTCTAAGGTGGAGACTTTTTTCTTTATGGAAGATGTTTATGGAAAATATTTTATGGTACAAGTTTTCTTAAAACTTCTTCACCAGTTTAATCTATGGTACATTTTTTAAAAATATTTTGAACAATATTTTATGGACATATTTACTTTTTATAACCTTGCCTTAAACTGGTTAATTATCAATTATTAGTAGTCATATTTTGGCCTTTTAACTGGTCATTTATATTTAGTGAACGCAGCTTTATACTGGTTAATTATAATTTTATAACATTTAAATAAATTGTAATTTATTTGTAATTCACGGTTGATAACCTTCCTTGTAGTCATTATCACTACTTTTTGTAGTCATATTGCTTGAGGTTGTTGACTCTTACTTTTATTGTATTTTCTAAGGTGAATTTTTTTCTTTGATGATTAAGATTCTCTCGAGGGTAATTTATTTTAAGTTGAATGTATACATTGAATAAACATGGGCAAAAAAACAACGCAAAAGAGGAAATGTGATTGCACTCGAGAGGATTCCTTACATAATGAAAAGCAAAAACTCAAATATCCTGAAAAAAAAGAAACAAAAGAATACAAATATTGAAGACATCACTAATGATGATGTAACTAGAGACTTGGATCAAAATCTTGATGATATGAATGTTCCAAATCAAACTTAAGAATAAATTGAACCATGTACGTACAAATATTGTAAATTTGTTTAAAATGTAGTAAATGGTTTTTGTAAATGATGTATTTTTTAATATAATTTCCAAATGCATATACAAATGTTGAAGACATTGAAGAATCACAAAACAATGCAAATATTCAATCCAATAGAGGTAATATATATATATATATATATATATATATAGTGGTTATTAAAAGATTTTAAACCATGTAATTATAATTATGAGTCATATTTTTATGATTCAAGTTAAGTATATTTGAAATATTCTAAATTAAAATTGAAATTGAAATATATATAGGTGGCTTCATCATTGACGACGACATGTTACAAAATGTTGATAAAGAAAAATTCGGAAACATGAAACCTTACTATATTATACGATATCTTGCTGAAAGCATGCATGAACAATTTCTAAAAAAATAATCAATAGAAACACAAGTTCGAATTTTGAGGTGTTTGTTAGTCTCCAAGAAGTTTAAGGAAGCTTGGTCATTATTGGGTATTCAAAAGAAGACAAAAGATTCAAAGGTGAAGAAAAATGTGTTAAAAAATATAGCCAATGCAATAAAAACGATTGGAAAATCCAGAAAGAAAGATCCTATTGTTACACGTAGAATAATACAAACAATGATTATTTCATCTAGTACTAGACAAAAACGTTTGAAAAAGCAGATTGCAAAGGTTATCGTAAATTCACGGAAAACATTGTACAAATATAACAAATTTTGATTAGAAATAGATGAAAATGATGATCTTGCTTGTTGGGAAATTATTTGTATACAACCCTATAAATATAGGGTCGTGTTAAAGCTATGATGCATGAATATTGGGTGGGAAATTCTTGTGTTTCACCAAATGCAAGAGATGTGATACGATGTAGAATATCTTGAAATCGGTATGAAATCCATCGAAAACATATATTGGAGATGACTCAAATAAAAAATTTCAATAAATTCAAAGATGAACATAGTGAATTGAATTTGTCAATCAATATATTTGTATAAAAGCAGCCATGGTATGTTAGACCTATCACTATTCGTGACACATGTTGTTATCGCTATCATGTTGATTTTGAATTATATTATGACACATTCCTTTAGTTTGGTAAAACATTTTGGTCGAATTCACCTCCTTCCACAATTCGTGCTTTTATATCTGAAATTCTATGTGAAAGAGATAGTCATGATATTTTTTACAACAAAAGATGTGTCGGTGGAAAGAAATGTGATAATTGTGGAAATATAGATTTATTCCACCATAAATATTCTATTGATATTAACAATCAGTCATTGTCAAATATCATAGTTGATTGGAAGAGATATGAATATGTCACTTATTCTCATAATTCTACAAGTTCTTCAAACGCTCTTTCGAAAAGGATAGATTTCCAAGAAGATAAAATCAGTGTTACACATTTTTTGAAGAAGCTTGAAAAATAAATTTATAAATACATAAAACATTCACATAGATCACGATGGAAAGACTTGCAATTAAAACAATCACATTATATTTTTCCATAGGGACTATTTTTTTGCGGGTTGATTTCGTAGAGAATTACAGATTTGAAGCATAAAAAGAAATGAAGAGTGAATATTATGATTCTGACCAAGTTTCTATATTTGTTCATGTTCTATATAGACATGCTCAACAAAATGTTGATGATAAAGAAATCACAAATGATAATCAATATGTGATCAAGGACTACCATGTCTATATCAGTGATGACCGCATGCATGATACACATTATGTACAACATTGTATTGATATTATTTATGGTTCATTGAAAACACGTGGAGTTGTAATGAATGAACATTGGATATGGTGATATGGATGTGTAGGGAAATTTAAATCTTCACAATCATTCTTCTGGCTATGTCGCCTTAATTAAAAAAAATATTAAACATTGTTGGAATGTTTTTAAAACTAGTCATGGAAAAGGGGAGCACAATGGTGCTAGGCGTGTGTAAAATGAGCATCTCAAAGGTATCAAATGAACCATTCTACTGATCGATTTGTGTGTGCTAATCAATTTGTTCAATGGTGCCCTTTAAATCTCAGCCATGATTACAATCAACAATCAAAAGATATGCATACATATGAACTTTGTTTTCAAAATAGAATTATTCAATTTAGAATGACTTTAATATGTACATCTACTAACATTTTATTCACATGTACATGTAAAATTGTTTATGTTGGACAAGTTTTTTTGGCATATTGGAATCCAAGATATAGACAGATCAATTTTATATCATGCTAGCACTATTCATGAAACTCGATATTTACACTCAATCAAAACAAAAACCTTCCAAAATGTGTTTTAATTTGATAGTAGGAAGCTAACATGCTTTTGTCCTATTTGCATGGAGGACACTGAATCAATAGAGAATTGTGAAAACATCAATGACAATTATGTTAAACCTTGGAAACACAATGAAATTAATTTAAAAGAAAAAATGCCACTCACAAGCTTTGAAGAGTTGGAATCAGAGGACATTGCAATATCAAGTGATGGTGATAGAATTTTCGATCTGGTTAGAGAAGGTAATTTTATGTGTACTTTACTAAAATTGTCTATTTTTATTTTAAATATGTTTTACAATGAATGAAAATGGTTTGATTTAATGAAGATGAATTTGACAAATTCAATGTTCTTAATTATGTGTAGGAGATGTATTTGTTGTGGTTGCACCCATAGACAAGAATGAAAATGTGAGATATTATTTGATGTGATGCACAGAGGGAAAGATGAAATTATTGGAGGACTATGATGACATAGGGTTTTTAATTTTATAATGAAATTGATATGTACAATTTTATAAATCCATAACATACAAACATTCAATATTAACATTACCAAATATTAAAAATCATTACTAATGATTAAATATTGAACATTACTAATGATTAAAAATCATTTAGACACAAGTATTAAATATTGAACATTACTAGAGCATTAAATATCATTTAGACACAAGTACAACATATTGTATATAAACATCATGAATTTATAACTTACTAAATTCATAGCATACCGATTCATAACATATAAATTCATAACATACAAACATTCATAACTAACATTCTTTATGATTGAAAACATTCATAAAATGCATTTTAATGAATATTCAACAGATATCATATATTATTCCACTTACTTAAATCATTGAAAACATTCCTAACTAGTTCATTCCAGAAGTCCATTTTATTGAAAACATTCGTAAAGTGCATTTTATTGGAAACATTCGTAAAATGCATTTTATTGAAAATTATACAGATATCATATTTATCAAACCACAACAATTACAAGATTTATATTAACAAACCTACTCCTATGGAATTTTTGTTGGAACAATGAAAGGACCACATAAGTACAGTAATGCTATAGATACTCTACATCATTTTGAAATGCATAGCCTAAAATTTAAATCAAGCCTAGGCCAGGGTTCTAATAACTATGTAGAATTATTCCCTTCAAAATCTTGATTAAATTTGAACAAGAGAAGATTGTGAAATAAATTCAAATATTTAATTCTTCATTAGTGGGATGCAAGGAAATACTAGAACCTATCATTATTATCTTAGTCCTATTATATAGCATATACATAAGGTATCACAAGATTTTGTGAACATCACTTTCACAATTATCTACCCATAAATTAATATATAAGTTTATACACTCTTAAATAAGGAACACAAATTGGAAAAGGGACCCATTATGTGGTAAAAAACAATGGATGGAATCCCTATCTCTCTTATGATTAGCAAATTGGCAAACGGACCCATGATGCCATAAAAAACAATGGATGGAATCCCCATCTCTCTTATCATTAGCATATGTGTTTTTTGCAAATATAGAGATAGTTGTAGCTTAGTTTTGGTCACGTTTTTGTGTTTCTTATTTTTTAGTTTCTTATAATCTATAAGGTTATGATTAGAGCATTTTTAATGTAGATGGACTATGCTTCCCTACTTATTAGACACATGTGAAAGCTATTCAATGGCTATAATAAGGAACAAATAAAGTATTCAAATAAAATGGTAGTTACATAAGTCATAGATTAATTGAACAAGAAAAAATACATTACTAATGACTAAAATATTACTAATGATTAAATATTGAATATTACTAATGATTAAAAATCATTTAGACACGAGTACTAAATGATTTTACATTACTAAATATGACTAACTAAATATTACTAAATATTTAGACACAACTACTAAATATTGAACATTACTAAAGCATTAAATATTGAACATTACTAATGATTAAATATCATTTATACACAAGTACAACATATTGTATATAAACATCAATTAACATATTGAAAAGATTGAACATTCCTAACATTCATGATGGGTGAAATTATGAATGTGGTTGTAAATCCATTCAGCCTTTTATTGAACATTCCTTATAATTGAAAACAAATTCCTAAATTGCATTTTAATGATTATTCTACAGCTATTATATACTATTCCACCAAAATGATTGAAAACATTCATAACTAACATTCTTAAAGTGCCTTTTATTGAATATTCGTAATAATTGGAAACATTCATAAACTGCATTTTATTGAAAATTATACAAATCTATCATATATTATTCCACCTAAAAATGATTGAAAACATTCCTAACTAATATTCCTAAAGGGCATTAAATATTGAACATTACTAATGATTGAAAACCATTTAAAAACAAGTATATCATATTGTATATAAATATCAACTAACATATTGAACATTCCTAAAGTGGTTCTTTACAAAAATCTATGCATATATAAATTCATAACATACAAACATTCATAAATAATGTTCTTTATGATTGAAAACATTCCTAAAGTGCATTTTAATGAATATTCAAAAGATATCATATATTATTCCACTTAAATCATTGAAAACATTCCTAACTAGTCCATTCCAAAAGTGCATTTTAAAGTGCATTTTATTGAAAATTCTACATATACCATACACATATTATTTCGCCTAGAAATGATTGAAAACATTCCTAACTAACATTCCTAAAGAGAATTGAGTATCGAACATTACTTATGATTGAAAATCATTTAAACGCAAGTACAACATATTGTATATAAACATCGACTAACATATTGAACATTCCTAACATTCATAAAGTGATTCTTTAGAAAAATATATGTATGTTAACATCAGAGACATGGATCTATGTATTGCATGACCAAATTAAATCATTTAAACAAAATTTACGAAATTAAATCATTTAAAATGAAAAACTATATATATATATATATATATATATATATATGAACGGTCCAAAATTATATATATGTTTAAAATATATAATTTAAAATAATAAGTTTAAAGTTTTGACATGGAATATGTCAAAACAACAAGTTCACATGTATAAAAACATATATAACTATGTAATATCCATTATAAGAATATCACTCCCCACATTCTCCTAGCGATTGACCTATATAACACATGCAACATGTAATTAAGCTTCAATATATAAATTTTATATTGTAAATAAACTTTAATAAAAATACAACTTGAAGTTAAAATAATAAAAATGAATAAATATACCTCAGTGAGCCCAACACCCAAAGAGGTCATCACATCCACAGCCATGGAAGGTTGTATAATGCATTTACCCACTTACAATTAAAACATCATTACTTAAACATTTAAAACATGTAATTTAAATGTAACTTAAATTAAATTTAAATAAAATGTCAATTGTTTCTAATTATTACTAAAACATTTAATCATTGCTAAAACATTTGAAAGGTGCTTGATTTACCTCCAAATCTTGGGAGACACTAGGAATGTCTCCCAATATTGATGATGAGAGGGAACCAATACCCATGGTCCTAGGTGAACAGATCAGAACCTATCAACACAAACAAAATTTCAATCTTGGAAAAATGTGTCATGACAATAATAAGAACATATAAGTTTATAGATATCTATGCAAATGTACCTCTTTCAATGGCCCTAGGTTAAAACTAGATTCGACCATAAAATCACGTTCATCCAACATTTGGGTGAACTGCAATTCAAATGATTTCATTATATATTTAGATAAACTAACAAAACATGATTTAACAATTATGAGGAAAACATAAAAGTTCTCACATACCTCCCCCCTCCCTCATTCCTCGTGATGGAGTAAATCAGACAATCCATCTCGACAATGTTTTCCATATGCCTTGGAATCTTCAAGGCTCATTGAATCTACCTCACTGTCTATTTTATAAGAAAAATGTGCACGAGAATGAGCACGTGCTCTATGTCGATCCCTGCCCACATCAACCCCCACTAGAGAAAATGGTAAGTTGTCTCCTATGACGGTTTTGACCTTTAGACCAACCTGAGATGTCGCCTCCATATCTGATCATAATGTAACAATTCTCTGTGGCCAAGGAACCAAACTAGGTGTAGGATTAGGAAATAATGGATCCCAATAGGCTCTTTCTCATTCATACATCCTACCTTTTCCAACCCCGTAAAATTTGGACACATCTGTGTAATCTTCCTTCATGTTTAAAAAAAACTCCACATAAACAAATCTTGCAAAATATTGTGGCACTTCATCATTCCATGGAAATATACCATAGGAAGCCAAGAATCTATCATATAAATGGTGTGCAATCTCAGGGTGCTTGAAATATTGCACCTTTAACATCTTTCACTTCGGTCCTTCTTTAAAATTAAACATTGAAATGGCACCTACTTTTGATACCCTCTTCTCTACATCAACCCACTTGTTAGGACCCATCACCTGAGCCCTTCGCATTTGCATCAAGTGAATAAAACAATCTGTTGTTGGCCTAGCAATTCTATAGGAACCAATAAACTTACCTAAAGATTCCAAAAGTAATTGTAATATTTTTCGACTCTCTATTGGGAGTTCCAAGCTAGCAAGATCATCCCTCAATTTTTTATGGTGGGTTGTACATTGTTCAAGGGTGACATAAACCTCTTCATTTTCCAAGGAAGATCATTGGGTATATCTAAAGGATAAATGGTCATGGGTTGACAACCATGTTCTTGTTCAAAAGTATCCCTTCGCTGACCTTGACCCTTTCTTCAAGCATTTGCATGACCTTTCTCTTGGTCCCTTGCAACATCCTCAGCATCTCCACCCTCATTTTCTCCAAATGAATAACCCTCATTTTCTCAGAATGCATCATCACCCCCAACCTCTTTGAATGCATCATCATAACCCTCAGCAGAACCACGATCCTCTACATTTACACATGTAATCATGTATAATTCAGTACATAAAGACACAAGCATATATATACACATGCAAATTAGTAATTTATCTAAATTTATTATATATATATGTAACATATTACCAATAAAATGAGGATGGTCCATTGATCGTTCTCTAAAATAAAGACCAAAAAAGGGAAAATAATCACAAGATGATGAATCAAACAATCGACCAAACACAGAAGCTTGGCCACTCTCACGAGACAATCTATTACGACGTGTGTCTACAAAGAAAAATGCTAATGAAACTTAGTAAAATAAATGAACAAGACTTGAAAAAAATATAAATATTCATGCATACTCATAAATTTTTCATGTGCATACATTTCAAACACATGCCTATTGTGTCTCGATATAATACGCTAGAATCTTTAGATGATTTAGACCATGTTCGAGAGTGAACATTTGAAGGTCTTTCAGTAGATGTAGGTGTGTTATTAGGTGTCCTTTTCTCAGATGTCTCTATACATAATCGACTCAAAGAATGAGTGACCACCTTGTCTCGAACCATCTCTACTATATATCTCCTATAAACATCAAAATAAGCATCAATGAACTAATGTAGTTTAGCCCATAGAAAGTTTTTAAGGATAGGAAAAAAACAATTGAATATATTTATTGTGTATAAAACAGAATACGAACAATCCACATCAAGTTATTAATCTTGTGGAAATGCTGGTGAGGAAGAAAGAAATAATTTAGAGCCTTTTTGTTGATGTACTTTGATTCAGATATGGAGTGTGTTATGCACTAGAGATACTTTAGTGTTCCCACAAGGCTAAGGCTAGAGCAAGGGGTCAAAAATTTTAATTGTATAGACCAAAGTGGGATTTATTATATGGATATAATGTTTGAGATATCTTTACCCCTTGGAATAAACATGGACAACACCTTTGGTTTTACTCTCAAAAGTACTTGGATTATTGGCTTTGTTGACTGCCCCTTTGGTGTGATGAAGTCTCCACCATGCAGGGTTTTATGCCCATGGGTTGGTGCTCCAAGGAACACCTTTGTTGGAACAAACTACTATGTAACATGAAAAACCAACACAAATTGATAGAACATACAATTGAACAATAGAAAAAGATAATATCTTAGAATATTGAACCAAGCATTTGCACAATATCATGATATCATTATTCATAGTTGTCATGGTAGGAAATTATCCTTGACAAACCAAATAATCTACCTCGAAGAAACTTCATGGAAATATGTCTCATTTGTAAACTAAAGCACACTAGATGCAAAGGAACATATCGTGGGAATTTTTGACAACTTAGGGGGGTAACAAATTCAAGCTCTTTCTAAGTGTAGGTTCTAATGAAATTATTAAGGTTTGGCTTGGCACTGATATCATGGACTCGTGCAATGTCTAATTTATTGCAACATCTAGTTCCTAGTGTTTTAGTAACAACTCAAGGAAAATCATGAGCCAACAATAGTTTAACCCCAAATGCAAACAAAGTGTGTCACATTATTGCATCAAGGTTGTGGAGTGATCACATTTTCACTATAGTCAACATGTGGCCTACACTAGCTAGCATTCCTAGTTCACAGTCCTAACACATGACCACTAAATTCTTATTTAACACATTGTTGTTGAAATATGCAATGCCAACATGGAAACAATAATTCTATATTTTTCTAAAATTCAATTATATTCATATCATGTTAGGCTGAATTATTTCCACGTGATTTTGGCAAATAATTGTCCTTTTCATTGCACTTTTTTATTTTTCTAAGAATCTTTAAGTTAGATTAAAGATTCTCTAATGATGGGGCAATGACTAATAAAAGAGGCATTCTCCATTTTGATCTATTATATGTACTTACAATTACTTTGTGGTATCCATTCCTCCTTGTTGTATCCAATCCTCTTTATTGAATATTGTTGTTTCAAGACATCATATCTTTAGTTGATTGTTTGCACAACTCTAGTTCATGTTTGTTGATTATTTTTTCCATCACTAATACTTCATAGCTTCTACCCATAAGTTTAGGTATTGTATAGTTTTTGG
Organism: Pseudotsuga menziesii; assembly: GCA_001517045.1. Lineage (NCBI taxonomy): Eukaryota > Viridiplantae > Streptophyta > Pinopsida > Pinales > Pinaceae > Pseudotsuga > Pseudotsuga menziesii. Next base: position 113,850 of record LPNX010137983.1, read on the forward strand.
TTTCTCCTAAATTTACTCTCGGGATCTAGATAACCTTGTGAAAAATACTTGGCTAACCTTCCTCCCCAATAAGAGACTAAAGAGACACAAGTACAAGTTGAAGGGATGCATAGAGGAACAAGCATCTACAAAGGTTTAAATAGCACAAAGGTAAATAATAGATGAAATCAACACTAGTATACTTTTGCACACATATGATAGTCTACAGACTCTAGTTTACAGTTTTTTGCTCTCACGGAAGATTACAGGTTTTGCTCAAAAGGGCAGTTTTGCTTCAAACCGAACAGAGAATGCTCTGATTTTTTGTATGGCTATAATGAAACAACAAACTGAACATATGATTGTATGTAAATCCTTTTTATTAATAAAAAATCATATTTTCCACAGGATAAAAAAATAGATGAAATCAACACAAAAATGACTAGTGTAACTATCAAGTAATTTGTTTGGGAAGCTTTTTTTTTAAATTCCCTTCCTATGATGTTTGGTATTTAGTTATTCCCATCAATCATATATTATGTATTATATAAGTGGCTTCCGCCCCTCATTGCATTCGCATTCTTAGGTAGATAGCTGACTTCATTATCTTAGTGAGAAAGGTAAGTGCAAGTATTGAAAGTTGAGAAACGAAGGGAAGGTATTCTTAGGCTCCATGATCAAAATTTAGACCCATGTGAAAAAGCCCCATGGTGTTTATAAAGTGCACTCAATAATGAAAGAGCCTACAGATGGGGGGAACGTAGTTATGAAATTGGTATGCGTCCGGTAGGAATTGTAAGCCCTGCATGGGGGACAAATAATATATTTATCACACGGTTAGAGGGGATAAACCATGGTTTTAGGTCACAATACATCCTCTGCCCACCCGCCACCCTCGGATAGGATATTTTTATTTTATATTTAGCATGCATTCAATTATTTATTCGATTCAACAAGGAGCAAGAAAGCCACCAAACAATACATACATTTCTTTATTCTCTCAGAGAAGGAGATTCTTCTCTTTCAACACGATAGACACCATACATACAAACATTTATTTCTTCTATTAAAGAAGCAAGCAGGGGAGCAACCCAATACATCATCTTATCATTCAAACCTCCCATAGTACTATTATGTATTATATGTATTTTTATCATTTTTGTTGCGAATACAAAAGAACTTTGAAATTACTATTACATTAAAAACCATTGTATTTTGGTACACAGTGTACTTACCTCACCACTGTGAAGCCTCCCGCGCTGCCACCACGCATCCTACAGCACCACCGTGAAGCCTCTAGTACCACCACCACGAAGCCACGAAGCACCATAGACACACCAAATCCAACGCTCCTCCTCGTCCATAGACATACAGTGAAGCCACGAAACGCCACATACAGACCAACGCCAATGTTCCTCCTCACCCACAAACAGACCACGAAGCCACGAAGCACCACAAACAGACCAATGCCAGCGCTCCTCCTCGCCCACAAATGGACACCCACAGATGGACGCCAACAAGGCCAACACTCTGCAGACCAACAAGGCCAACACTTTGCAGACCAACCAAGGCCAACACTCTGCAAACCAATAAGGCCAACACTCCATATACCAACCAAGGACAACACTCCGTAGACCAACAAGGACAACATGCCACAGACGAACACTTCGCAAACCAACCAACACACACAAGCCAGCGCAGGCCTAACACATGCAGGCGAGGGAAAAAGTGCAAGCGACAAAACTGTAAACAGTTGCATAGGTTAAAATATATATAACTATTTTCGGCCGAAAACATTTTTTGGCCGAAAAAATGTTCGAATGAAAAAGTATCTACCAAACATTATTTTTTCGGCAATCCTTACAAATCCCACATAATGAGGTTTCCCGTTAGTTTTAACATTTGGACGGAAGTTTTTTTATTTTTTTAACTCAAAAAATCAAATAGTTCTACCGAAAAACTAAAATAGTTCGGTCGAAAAAACAAAATTCAGCCAAAAGTGTTTTAAATACGGATTCTGAAAGTTGATTCTCACGGAATAGACACCCACATTCATGATTTCACCCACATGTTATTCACCTTTTCTTATTTTGTTAAGGTTATCAATTTAATTATTTCCAATAAACATATTTTCCTCATCTTTGTAAATTTGAGCATATAGATCTGTAGACAAATACGCAACTCACAAAGAAGATCTCACAATTTACTTAGCAATTGAAGAATGAAACAGTGCAAAAGGCTTGTAGCTTTCAATGCTTTCATTAAACAAAAAAGTAATCTAGATGATAATTACAATAATGTAAAATGGCTTTAATAGCCACAAGCAATTCGAATCCACATGAGGAAGTTTTAATTGATTAGACTCTACTTGACTGTAGGTAACGAAGACTTTGTCTAAATCACTATTGGAGGACCCAGTAGTTAACTGTCCTTGTCTAAACCATAACCGGAGTTCATCGGAGCTCTAAAACACAACCAAGTGTTACATTTAGTGTTGAATAATGGTTAACTGACTGTGGTAGGTGGGAAATGCACCCCACATGTGTGCAATCAAGTAAACCTAGCGCTAACTGGATGTGGAGGACTTGAACTGAATGTAACTGACTCCTAACTTAGCTTGACTAGTCATTAACTGAAGTGAACTGACCTTGATTGGTTTCGGCACTCCCAGTGGCTTCCTAAATTTTAGGGATTGATCTAGGAGGCTCCTAAACTTATGCAATCAAGTGCAGTAAGTGGCAGTGAGCCTCAATTAGTGTTCCCCACACTTTAGTAACTGAAACATGTGCCCCAATTAGGTCAAGTTTACCCAATGGTGCTAATGACTATAAATAGACTAGATGGACTCCCGATTTAGACATGACTCCCGATTTAGACATATGACCAAATTCGGACAAGGGAGGATTAATAATCCTAACACCCCCCCCTGAATGCTAACTTGGACAAACTGTGGGCCCTGGTAACTAAGACCATAGGTCACCCATTACATCAAGTAAAATGAAGTAACTTCTCAATACAAGGAGCTAGGGCAAAAACCACATGGGAAAAAAACCCTCCTTCTAGTTAAGCAGGTAGAATCAGGTCTCAAGTTTAAAAAACTTGAAAATATGTTGCTGCAATCTTCATCTCTGTGAGGTAGTGAAGCAGCATGCATGGTGTGATGTGCACAGGTATTCTGGGGCCTGGCATGTAGACTTCTCCTTCTTCTCCAAAAATGATGATTGGAGGAAGGAGGAATGTAACCTTTGTCTCTTGCTGAATGAAGAGGTGTATGATCATATCCATTCTCCTGAATGTAGTAAGACTGAGCCCTTTCCATATTGCATCTTACAGGAAGTCTATTGCATCTCTCTGAAGGAGGTAAAACAATATAACATACGCAAGAGTCTTTCCTTTCTGAGTGTCAGGTGAGTTTCCAGTCATCTTCCTAGCTTCCAGTTTGGAAGTAGGGACTGAATCTAGATCTGAGTCACCCTGAATCTTAATGTCATAAACTGATATAGATGGATCTACAATACTAGTAGAAACTGTAAAACTAGTAGATGCAATGGATTTACCTTCCCTTGTAGGTGGCTGCTGAGAGTGCATTGGTTCTGAAGGAGGCATGAAATGTGAGAACTCATATGCTTTTGAAGCATGATTCGCAATACCCTTTTCTATGATGCTCCCAGTATAGATATCTGTGATCTCCACTGAGTCAGGACCAAAGATTACTCACTTTGGAGATCCAGTATCGGTCATCTAATAGACAAATAACAGGTTTGAAGCCAGGGAGGGAACAAACAGCACATCTTTGAACCTTCCATGTTCAAGTTGGATAGAGCCCTTCCCTTTGGTTTGGACTTTACTGTTATTGCCCATCTGAATACTAGGACCATCAAAGGACTGAAAAGAAGAGAATGATTCTCTGGATGCAGCCATATGGTTGGAAGCTCCAGAATCAATGAGGAAGGCAGGTGTTGATGTGAAACAAGCTTTCAGTGCATGTCCTTTCCTTTGTATTCTTCTTCTTCTTCTTCAGAGTCTTCCTTCCTTGTGCTAGCAGGTACAGAAATGTTGTGCTTTTTCAAAAGAAGAGCCATTTCATCAAGTTGTCTTCTCATACAGGAGCTTTCTGAATGGAACCCCTTCCACAATAAGAGCAGAGGACCTTGCCTTTTCCATTCTTCTTGCTTCTCTTCGAACCTGAAGGTTCTTTTGACTGCTCAGACTCATCTCTTTGCTTCCCTTTGTCATTCGCTACCTTATCTCCTCTTGCAATAAGAGCTAGATCTTTGGGAGATCGAATGATCCCCATTTGGATCAATTTATCATTCTCAGAAATAAGAGATTGGATGAAAACATTAAGAGTGGGCATCTTCCAATTTGGAGTAGTGAGCCTTACTATTTGGAAGGTGGATACAAAGACTGAGTAGTCTGAATTGAGCTTGGTGAGAATAGCAAGGATGAGCTGATCTTCATCCTTCTTCACTTTGCATTGCTTCAACTGATATATCAGGTTCTTGAACTTTGAGAAGAATTCATTTAGAGATTCGAAATTTGATGGATTGAGAGTAATCAGATCATTTTCTAGCTGATGGATCCTCATCTCATCATGCTTATCAAATAAGGAAGCAAGCTTGTCCCAAACCTCCTTGGGAGTGTCCAAGTCTTGGATGTGAAATCGAAGATCTTTAGATATTGAGAAGGATATGAGTCCAATGGCTTCATCAATCCTATTCATGTACTTAGCTTTGTCTTTATCTGATTCTGGCTCTTCCTCTGTTTCTTCTATGAGTCTGAAGAGATGCTTGGTGCGGAGCAATACTTTCATGTCATCCTTCCACTCGTGATAGTTTAAGGGAGTGAGAGGCTCCATTGGATGAGCCATTTTGAATGAAATAAGAAAGACTAAGCTACTGTAGTGAATGCAGTGAGAAGAAGAGGCTTCTTGTAGTGAATGCTGTAAGAAAAGCTGATAACCTGTCACACAATCAAACATACAAAGTAAGGTCGACAGTCTGCACTTTTGGAATTTCCTTCACACCCAGCTTAGTTAATCAAGCAAGCTTGATCAACAATTCCTTTGCTTGGGGTATTAAGTGGTAAATTCTCTGCTTCTGGTGCAATACTGGAAGGAGCAATTTTGCTCAAAAATGATCCGGCTGGAGATCTGAGGAGGAGAGGAGTCTTGTCCACCGAGGCTCTGATACCATGTAAATTTGAGAATATAGATATGTAGACAAATACACAACTCACAAAGAAGATCTCACAATTTACTCAGCATTTGAAGAATAAAACAGTGCAAAAGGCTTGCAGCTGTGAATGCTTTCATTAATCGAAAAAGTAATCCAGATGATAATTACAATAATGTAAAATGACTTTAATAGCCACAAGCAATTCGAATCCACATGAGGAAGTTCGAATTGATTAGACTCTACTTGACTATAGGTAACCAAGACTTTGTCTAAATCACTATCGGAGGACCCAGTAGTTCACTGTCCTTGTCTAAATCATAACTGGAGTTCATCGGAGCTCTAAAACACAACCAAGTGTTACATTTAGTGTTGACTAATGGTTAACTGACTGTGGTAGGTGAGAAATGCGCCCCACATGTGTGCAATCAAGTAAACCTAGCGCTAACTGAATGTGGAGGACTTGAACTGAATGTAACTGACTCATAACTTAGCTTGACTAGTCATTAACTGAAGTGAACTGACCTTGGTTGGTTTCGGCAATCCTAGTGGCTTCCTAAATTGTAGGGATTGATCTAGGAAGCTCCTAAACTTATGCAATCAAGTGCAGTAAGTGGCAGTGAGCCTCAATTAGTGTTCCCCACACTTTAGTAACTGAAACATGTGCCCCAATTAGGTCAAGTTTACCCAATGGTGCTAATGACTATAAATAGACTGGATGGACTCCCGATTTAGACATGACTCCCGATTTAGACATATGACCAAATTTTGACAAGGGAGGATTAATAATCCTAACAATCTTACATACATTTAGGTGGAAGGGTTTCAATACCCTTCCTCAAATGACTTACCATTTTTTATAATACTAACATGCCTTGCCATTATGCTTATTTACACACAAAGTAGGCATATAATATATATTGTAATTCTGTAAATATTTTATACCATTAGTTCTAGATCATCTTAGTATCTAAACACCAAGATTATTAGCAAGCTTCAACTATTTGAGTAACAATTGTTCCATCTTTATACCACTTCTTAATATGTTTTTTCTCTTAATTTACTCTTGTATAATATGACTTAAATCCTTTAATAATATTTAAAACCATTTCAACAAGTTAAAAATATAACACATTTACTAAACACATACATCTAATGGAAAATATATTTATTTTCTTGTTTAATTAATTAACATTAAGACTATAAATATATTTTAATATCCACATCTTAAGTCCACTCAAACCCCTATAAATATAACATTCTCACTCATTTAATAGAGACTCTATTTATTCATATCCGTTGATATCCATATCTTAAACACATTCAAACTCCTCCCAATATAACATCTCACTTTATTAATTATATATTAATAAAAAATGCGAGTTGAGTTGAGGGACGGGTTAAGAGATACAACTAATCTCTTCAAGAAGTAGTAACTGTTTACATAACTAATCTTTGAGTATAACTGTTGAGTTGAGGGACGGGTTAAGAGATTCATTTGAGTAAACTCAATTTGGTGAAAATTATTGTGAAGTCTATTCTTGTGGGACACCAAGTTTTGCCTTTTCTCTACTCATATCCAAATCTCTGCTCTTTCAAACATGAAAGTAATGTTCATCATTTATGCTTGATATAAATTCATGTATTCTCGTTATGACGATCATACAAAATCTCCACATCACTGTCCAAACTCGAAGGTAAAAACCATTAAGTTCTTTAAAGCATATGATGCTCAATTGTTAATGTCGGCTTGAAAACTGATGCTCTCCACAAAAGTAAAAGAATATATATAATACTACCGTTAACATATTTCAACAGAATATATATAATACTATGTAAGCATATTTAAACGTCCTTAGTGGTAAGAACGAAGTTGTATACAGTAGCAGGAGGTAGTATTGATTATTTGTGCGTGGATTTTCTGCAATAATATTTGAGTTCAGTTATTTTGAAAGAATGGAAAACGAATATCAAAGGCAACAACAAGACAGAGAGCGGGAACGTAACCGAGTAGTCGAATATCAAAGGCGACAACAAGAGAGAGAGCGGGAACGTAACAGAGAACTAGTCCTCAATGTTATGAGATATATGGAAGGCGAGCTCAACTTAGATACAGAAAACCTTGACGTGGGCGCAACCACAACAACCCAAACGAATAGAATTGAAGATCAAGATCAAGATGCAGATGTTCCACAGCAAATGCAAATGGTGTCGAGCGTCACTGTTAATGAATATGGACTTCCATTTCAGCGTTTCCTACAGGCCGGCCCGGAGAGTTTACTTCACCGCGGCGTAGACACTTTATCGATGAATGTTGATATATGTCAATTAGATGATCGATGGCGGGGAGACGTTGTATATCGGGGCAGCACAACTCTCTATGAAGACTATCGCACAGCATTTACATTTGCACAAAATCTTATCGTAATTAGATTCGTTGACGATTCTTGCCAATTTATGGACCACGGAAGTATCCAGATTATATGGAATTCTATATTTAGTTGGCGTCAGATTATGCAACATCTACAGAATGCTACATATCACTTCAATTTCATAGTTGAACTTGTCCCTTTGGACAATAATTATAACATTCCAGAGGAAACCAATCACAGTCCTCGTGAAGCAGTGGACGGGTTGCCGGACGTTATAATTCCCAGGGACGACAATGGAAATGAGCACGGAGAGCCTCGGGAGGGAGAGGTAGTGTGCACAATTTGTTACGAAACGTTCACAGAGGGGGAGAATGCTAAACAATTGGTATGCACCCATCTTTTTCATTCTCATTGCATTTTCCAGTGGTTTTGTCGTGATATGAGTTGTCCTATATGTAGAAATAGGTCAGGTCCTCCTCTATTATGATCTAGAAGTCTAACCAGGGGACCATTTTAATTTTAATAGAAATGGAGCTATGATCTTAACTTTTTTGGCTATTTTTAATGGAATTCGGTGAATTTAACTTACAAAAATTTGTAATTTTTGTTGTTTGTTGAGCTATTTTAAATGCAGAAATGAAATCACATAACAAAAAAACCTCAAACACCTATACTCGTTTTGAAAATTCCAAAAACTAATAAAAATCACCAAAACACTATTAAAGGAAAAATAGTCCCTACTAACTAGTTAGACATCCGGCCTAGAAATAGGTCACACCCTCCTCTGTTATGACCCTGCAGTACTGTTATTTCATTTATTCATTTTAGTAATTATAAATATGATTACCTTTTTACTGTATATAATTAATTATATAATAATGTATACATATTTCTTTTATTTAAATATTTACAAATTATTATATGTTAAGATAGTTTATAAATATTATTGTGTTATTAGATTTGATTAATTAATTATTTAATATTTAAAATAATTTATAAATAATTTTATTTTTAAATACTTAAAAAACAATAAAAAAAATTTGCATATATAAAAAACAATACTAAATATAAATTATAAGTCTACGTTTTGAGGAACATTGTCTCAAGACCGTTCAAGATCATACGCTCTCTATTGAGCGAAGAATGCCTGAAAAAGCTCCTTCTCAGAATGCCTTGGACCTCCCTCACCTCAATCCAACCTATGATGTCTTTGTCACTTGTGATTGTGGAAACAGTCATGATATTATAATGTCATCCTATCATGACTCTCCCTTGTCAAATAGGTGCCTCCCTCAATGTTACCATTGAAACGAATCACTTAGCATGCTTCCTAGTCTCCATTTTCCTTTTACGATAGATTGGAATTCTTAGACCATCCATTCAAAAGAGGAGATATATACCAGTTATCCTTATACCTTCTCCAATCATGAATTTACGCATGAAAACACTATCCACTAGGAGGTTAATATTGATGCTTGCAATAAGGTTTCCCCTCATTATATCTCCTACAAACCTAACTTTGCCAACATATTCCATTTAACCCTACATTTTCATCAAGTAATGTAGAAGAGTTTGAAAACACTAATCCTATCCGAGTTGATGTATTTTCAAAGGCCTTCTCGCCTTAATAACCCTTTGTTTCGGGTTCAACATTGACAAAGGAGCTCAGATGCCATCTCCATATGTTCGGTTAGACGGTGATGACATGGCATTTGCACAACATAGTAGAAGACACGTGGCATCCATATGCCTGGTTAGATGGTGATGTAGCAGTACGATAGGGCATGTTGACTGATAAGGTGGTACCATGTGTCCTTGTTGATTTGCTTAATTTGTTGTGTAAATATCAAGTTTACCCATGGGGGGCGGGCGAGCACCTTTGTGATTCGAACTCCAAACAACATGTTCTATATATATGTTTATATTACAATATGTAAACAAATGCGAGAGGTTTTTGGGTGTGAAACCATGACCTCTTGCCAATAAATGAGCACCCAAACCATTGGACCATAGTTATTCCATGGGTAGTTCCACCCGGATTTTGAGGCCATGTCACCGCGAAGGTTGGGCCATGGTTGGGAAGATGCCTCCTATTTAACAATAACAAGAATTCGAATGAAATATATAATTTGCATACATATCGAGGTAGAGTACGATATAACAGTAGAGAAGGTATAAAACATCCTCAAAGTTGGTCTCGGAGGGGGAGTCTAAGTGCTAGCACCAAAAGCGGTCAAGTATACACTTTAAATGATTTAGAATTTCAAGATGAATGCAACCCTGACCTCAATTTTGAGTTTGTAGAGCTCATGTTGTTGGGTATGGTAGAGTTCATACTCTAAAGTCTCAGAATTTCCCGTAGAATCTAGTGACAATTTATGTTTCTGAATTTGAGATGCGAAACTTAAGGGTGATTTCAAAAATTTATTTGTAAGATTATTTCTTTTATATTTTCTTAGCATTTGATATTAATGAAGAGTGATCTCACTATTTGGAGTGGACATAGAGATGTAGCGCCCAGTGAATCGTGTTATCAAATTTTTCTATGATTGTGTTAGATTTGTTCTCTTTGATCTCTTATTTATATATCACATATGGATAATGAATTATGCAATTTAATATTCATAAGCATGAGTGTTTAGCAAAGTGAAGATAATCACATAACATTGCAAAGTGCAGTGTCAATTTAAAGATCATGTTTACTGAAAAATATTTGTTATCAATGAGGGACTAATGGTTGGATTGGTAACTTAATATTTTTGGACCAGTCAAGCACATCATCAAGGAAAACATATTCCCAATCACCTATGTTGAGAACCATCACATTGTATGCACTACTTTAGGGAAAGGCGGGGAAAAACATTGCAAGAGTTCACTACTGAGATTAGGAAGAGATCTATTCAACTATGTGTATCTCTAAGGAGTCCATATATGCTAATTAAGTATCTAGGAAAATTGATACCACAAATTTGATGATAGTGAATGTTGTTAAACCTAAGAAAGTTGACAAATATATTCTTTAGGAACAATATCTTGAGGGAGACAACCAAAAGAAACAACTTAATTTGCACAAGAAAATAGAATTCCTATGCAACCTAATTTACAATATTTATTTGCTTCCTTGTGCAACTTAGGCCACCAAAATCCTAGTCTTAATATATTTTTTGTTATATCCTTACATGCATAGTGTCCTCCTACAACACCATCATGATATTGTGCTAATATCATGGGTTTATCATGTTCTACCACACATCTTCTCACTATTTTGTATGGGCCCAACTTATACAATTGCCTTGCTATAAGTTGGTAGTCGGATTCTCTCACCACTAAATACTTATTCTATGCCACACTGTAATATGAACTATTTGTTGGATCAATCTTCAATAGACTCGGTTCACTAAAAACAATCCAACAAATCCCAAGATATTGTCCCTTCCAGAATCTCTTTTTCACCACTTCACTGGATTTCTTCCTTATTTTGTGGGCATTTTCCCCTTTTCCATTTCTCTAAATGAACTCATTCATACCTACCCTATAAAAATATCTCTCTCCTATACTTCTTTAGCTACCCTAACTCCTACCCCTCTCTCTCTCCCCCATCACACTAACACCCCCTCCATATTCTATGTCTATCTCTCTCACCCAATACTCCTCTCCCTACATCTCGCCCCCATCCTCCTCTCTCTAACTTCCCTAATTCTCCATAAGCCCCTATCCTTCCCCCACATCAACTTCTATATATTTCTCTCCCCAAACCCCCCTCCTTCCCTATACCACTAAAAATCCACACTCTACCACCCTTTCCATACAACTTTCTCTCTCTCTCTCTCTCACTCTCTAACTTTCCTACTCCTCCCCAACCCCCTACCTGCTCAATCTCTTTCTCTTTCTCTTCCCAAAAAACCCTCCTCCCCCTACCCCTAATCATACCCCTTGTTGGTCGTAGGAAGGTTTTGGATATTTTGGGTATTGGTTTTGAAGAAGTGGTCCTAGTGTGAGTGGGGCTGTGGTGAAGTGGTTCATAGAAGTGGATAGCTTCGAAGAAGTGACCAAGATTTAAGGAAGTTGAACTCTTTTGATGAAATTCAACTAAAAGGTTGGCTAAGTAGTTAAGAATGTTTGTCCACTTATATTATTAGGATTAGATAGTGGGTGCAAGATAAAAGGCCAAAAAGATCCTATAAATATGCAACGGGTGGGAATTTTGGGGTTAGACATTTATGAAGAAAAATACATATGTTTTTCCATGTGTCATTGTAATGGTTTTTAACCTTTGTTGAGTTCTAAGTTTAATAGAGTCACACGGTTGGTTAATGATATGCAAATTGTGTGTGAAGACATGATCATTCTTGTTGTGACTCTATAATAATAATGAACTCTTTTGTGAATTTTTCCTCATCTTGGGTTTCCACATTAAAATATATGGAATCAAATTTGTATGATGTGTGTTCTTACTTTGTTCATTGTTTACTAATGCTTCAATTGATACATACATCTGATGAATGAATGAAGTAATGAATGAATTAGATTTATGTTTCTTAGTTGTTGTAGTTGTTTGAAAAAAGAGTCCGTCGAAGTTTCATATTTGTAGAATTTATATATGTTGAATATATAGTTGTTGTAATATGGAAATATTCCCCTTCCTTACTATAGAAACCTTGTCCGTGCAGTCCCCATAGGTCAGCCATAGGTATTGTGGGTGAGATCTCACATGTTCTCTAGGTGTTTCCGAAAGGGATAAAACCCTTTCGTATTGATATCTTGGACGTTTTTTGGTATGTTTTATATGGAACTTCATTGTGGTAAGAATTTTCCAACACCTGTACCTATCTCTCTTTCCCCCAACCCTTGAAAAATACCCCCTTTCTCTTTCCACCTCTAACACCCCTCTCTCCCTTCTACTCCCCCTACCTTAAATCCCCATCTATATTTGTCTCTCCTAATTCTCTTCCCCACTACCACTATCCACCCCCCATATTTCTTATGCCAACCCAACTCCCAAGTCATTACATATACTTCCCCTTCTCTCTTACTACCTTAGTCCTTCCAAACCCTTGAACCCATCAATATTCATCTCTTTAGCTACCACAAAACCCCTCCTCTGTATTATTGCAAAATCACTCCCTTGTCTCTTTCTCTCTCCTACCAATAAATAAACCCCCCTCTCACTCTCAATCCCTTATTTATCCTAACCATTACTAACTCTCTCTCTCTCTCTCTCTCTCTCTCTCTCTCTCTCTCTCTCTCTCTCTCTCTCTCTTATACCCCTCCATCTACCCCTAAATCCTACCCCTCTCTTTCTGTCTCTATCCCAAGCCTCTGACAACCCGCTCACTACTCTCTCTCTCATCCTCTACTCCTCCCCATACCTCTCACCCCTCTATTTGTCTCTCACTCTCTCTCACATACAACTCCACCTATCCCTAACTCCTAACCCTCTCTCCATTGCCCAATCCCCTAGCACCCCCTATCTATCTCTATTTCTCTCCCACCCTCCTCTCTCTCTCTCTCTCTCTCTCTCTCTCTCTCTCTCTCTCTCTCTTGCATACACACCCTCTCTATCACACACACATGTACACATCCCTATGTCTCCTACCTATAACTCCTCTCCTCTCCCTAACACTTACTAACTCCCTCTCTCACTCTCTCCCATGCTCTACCTACCCACAACATCCTAGCACCCCTTTTGTCCCCTACTCCACCTACCCCCAACATCCTAGCACCCCCTCTCTCTACCTCTAACCCCATCACATCCCCCCTCTCTCTATGTCTCTCATATATGCCCAATGTTAAGCCATCCCCTCTCTCTATCTCTATCCTACTCCCCCCTCTATATTTGTCTCTCTTAATCCCCCTCCCCCTTAGACTAAAAACCTCCCCAACTCTCTCCCTTTATATCTCTCTCTAACCCCAATACCCCCACTATTGCCTTCTTTCTTTCTCGATCCAGGTTCAAATCCGTTCTTCATCAAAGAAACACAAGATATCATCCTAATAGAGTATAACCCCATTGGAAACACTTGCGACGCGGATGAGGTCTCACTCGAGATATTTATGGGGACTGCCATAACCAGGTTTCTATAGATGTGTTAGGGGATTTCTTGATCATAACACTATCCAATAACTCAACCAAAACTAGGTAATATCCTTCTATCTTCATACATACATAATTAAAGAATATAACATATTGATCCATTGACATACATCACAACATATAGTATATATTATTAAACATGCATTAACATTCCATACCATTTATATCATTTGGATGCTCGACATATTTAACATATTCATTCATTATAGATATTCATTTAACCATAAACACAGTTTTAAAAGACACAAAGACACCCATTTTAATGTGGAAACCTATCCAGGAAAACCCACAAAGGTGCTCTTAATATTTCATGAGTAATAATAGAATGCCTTTGGTATGCATAAACAACCTGGAGACTCTTCTTTAGATATTCTTTACAATCAATGACTTATTTTCCCATCTCATGCTCTTTGTTTTTTTGTCTTTCTCTCTCTTTCACTCCTATTTTTCTATTCTTCGCCGTATATGTGTTATGTCACCCGCACACGACTTGGATCAACTTTATAGGATTTTACAACTCTTGTTTTACTTGTCGACTGATTCTTAACTGTCATTCAATAGGTTGTCTTACTAATTTAACATATCTTGTTACATATAAAAATATGAAGTATCATCCCAATTTACAATCATGCTTTATTTCCCAAAAGTAGACTATTATTCTAACTATCTATTTACCAAAAATAGGTCACACTCCTCATATTGACCTACTTTACTCTTGTTTTGATGTGGATTCTTCTATCACGGTCTTTGCTTGTGTTACGACCAGAATATTCATATTTTTAAACAATATTGTCGTTATCTATTGTTTTCTTTTCCTAGAGTCAGCATGCCCCCAACACTAACATCCATCTTGTCCTGAGTCACTTTAGTCTGAAAATTCTGTGGGTGCAATTGTTCTAAAAGTTCGGAACTGGTATGTTTTGAAGTTTGTACTTTTGTTGCATGCAATGTCTGTTGCACCTTTTCATGTATTAGATGGATTAGTCCTGTAGCCTTTTATGATTCTGTCTGTATCCCTATGGCATGATCATATCTCTACTATTGTTGTGTCTGCAATTTGGCTACTTGTTGCTGTAATATTTTCAAATCTGTAGCCTTGCTAATTTTTTCTACGGGTGGAGCTTCAATTCAACCTTCAATTTATTAAAATCCATTTCAACTGTGTAAATTTTTTCTGTGACCTGTTCCAATTCTGCATCATCTATCAAGGCTTCTCATGATTGAGAAACTTGTTCATATGCCTTGGCACAAAGTGCTTTGGCCTCCTAAATTTTCTGTGCAACTTGCTTTACTGCATTCTATCGAGCTTCCAATACCTCAAGAGGTGTACTGGGGGTCATCTTTATTTCCATCTCGCAACTTGTTTTTGTAGGTTTTCAGCTACCTAACGATGCTGGAAAGTTTTTTCCCCAAATAACATCTTAATTCTGATCCCTTCATCAAAAAAATTACTGCAAGTAAGCATAACAACATCCTCTAGTCGTTCCTATCATCCTACCAAGTTTTTTCCTTTTTCTTTGTCTCCTTAACTTTATTCTTCAATGTCAAAATGGTAGTCCTAGAATGTTTGAGATGACCAAATATCTCACACTCTCTTCTTTTCATTTCAAATATCTCAGAGCTTCTTGGTATTTCTTATGTTGGTGGATCTATTCCATGATTTCTATTCTACTTCTCTCATGTGTCATCTTGTCGTGGCTCAATTTCTGCATATATTTGATCATATGCAATAGGTTGTCTCCATTATTCACTCTGACCTTGAACAATTGTTTCAATTTCTTCAGTAGATAGATGAAATGGCATAGCTAGCCACTAGTTCTATGGGTATTTTCACAACTATCAAAATAGATGGTGAGCCCCAACCAAAAATATGATGACATTGTGAAACCATTTGATGGTTACCTTTGTTATTCTTTCCTATTTCCGAATAAAAAACCCGAGTGCCTCACCTTGAAAATAAAATTCCACATTGTTATCTCGTTGTCATTGGGGATTCTCCTTGTCATATGAAATATTATAGTATATTTTTCCTTGGCATGGTACACGGACATCTACCTCTTGGTAGTTTGGAGGTTCTTCCCATGCAACAAATGAAATTAAAATTAAAATCCATGAATAATTAAAGGGATTACCCTTTTCCTATGCATCTGCAGCATTTGTTAACAACTTGTTCAACAAATATGTCAACCAGTTCATCTAAGTGCTTGCTCCACACCACTCTTTCGCAATGATTTTTCCGACTGTACACTGATTCGGTCACATCTTCCATAGTAGCTTGTTGGATAAAAATTTAGCAGTGAACCGAAGGGCAGTGTCGTTGCTAGAGGCGATGGAAAAGGCTCTCTTATATATTGAAAAATTATATTTCTCCTTCATCCTATTAGTAAGGGAAATATCTTGGTCCTTTCCAATGAAGAACGGAATTGAGTCGACCTTTGTAAGAGGAAGTCCTATGATGGGTGTTATTAGCTTGAAGTATACTGATATTTGTTTATCTAGCCATAGAAATCCTCCATGAAATCAGACTAGTAGTTGCTTCACATTACATGATGCAATTACCTCACCCACTCCATTGAGGCCATGTGAATAGTTCCATCCTCACTCTCTCAGATAGTGGTCATATACCGCTTCATTTCAAGTTCTAGAAAATTTTACAGGTCATGGTCAATAAACACCATCTTCTTCAAAGTATGATATATGTGGATAATGTGTGCCACCACACGGCCTCCTTTTGGTATCGCTGGCCTTACTAGTTGATATTTGGAATTGTTGCTAATAGTAACTTTAGGTGCCTTCGCTTCCTTGGTGGAACAAAATCAGGAAACAAGATGGTAGACCCGACTTATGTTTCTTCAGTGTCATGTGGAGTTGTCATTCTTGGTTTGTGATGAGTTCCATGGCTGGGGAATTTTCTTCTTGATGGGTCAAAATGATCCAGTGGTAAAACAACTTCTATGATAAACAACTATTGTGAGACAGGTTTTGTACTTTCCTCCATAATAGGTGCATGTGATGGATCCTCCATGCCTTATTCTAGAACAATTTTTGTGCATGAAACATAAATGACCATGATTTTAAAACATCTTGGGTCAAATGGTTGTAGACATATGACTCAACACCAGAAGCTAGTCAGTTGGATGTAATAAAATCACCAAGCTTCAGCGCGAAGATGAAATAGTTTGATGCATGCAAAAACTTGTTTTCCTACATGGTCCTTCTTTCATGGAAATTATTTAGTCTATGCGTACATGGAATGTTTCCCTACTCTAAATGGTATAGATATAGAACAGGCACAAACAACAAATATGCAATATTTACCTAGTACATCAAATCACTTGAATATGATATTTCATACCTGATGCAAGAGTTGGATTTGTCCCTTGATGGTTCTTTGTGATCCATCTTCTGCAGGAGAGGATACATGCAAGCAAACACACAAGAAAAAGAAAACCTAATGAAAGCAACAAGATGATAAGATGATAATATGTTAATGATGAAGGAGAAAAATAATAGATAACAAACATAATTTACGCAATCATTTATTGGAAAGAGAGAACATATTTGCATTAAATCAAATGGGAAAGAGTTATAACCAATCCTAGATGTTGAGAAGAATTCCTAATGAGCACCTTGCCTCTAAGCCTAATCTAGATCCAATGCATGAAAGAGTCTAACACTACTTGGCTAGCATTTGGGTGCTCTCGCTCCTTTCTTCCTCCCCCAACAATGATGGGTGAAGGTATATTTAAAGGCCATATGTTGACACACTTGTTTTGACATGGGTTCACTCCACATATATGTCGACACCCATCAAGAAATACTCCCTAAACATCAGCTCGGATAGGTTTTACCCTATCCAGAAATACCTACAAAGCAGATACAGTCTCACCCAATATCTTTAAGGGAGGGATGAAGGAACCACTTTTCCGCAGAAGGAAGAGGACCTTTGCACTATCTCTTACTTTATCATAGCGTTACTCATAGATCCAGGTTTAAGTATATCATTCACAAGATCTATTTTATAACCTACTTACCATCATTCACAATAAACTCATACATCTCAGTAGCATAATCCATAATCATTTAACTCAAAATTTCTTTACGAAAAACATCATGTATTAATCCAATGAATCCTGTAAGACTTCAAATAATTCATATTCAAGCATGTAAACTCATAGATCACACCATCATTAAGTTCACAAGTTTAATAGATACGCAAATAAATAGATAACAACAAGAATTTCATCATCAACATCATCCTTATATTATTTCGAAAATACCTTGCAAAAGACAAGCATTCCTTGGTCGAATAGCCTCATACTAGGAAATATATTCATTCACTAATCCACAAAATTATTGATCACATGAAAGTAGAATCATCATCTCCTTCTAGCTAGTGTAGCTTCTCATCTTGCACCAAATCCCCCTAATACTTGGTGATCTCCTCTACAATTGTTTGTACTACCTCCTAACTCTCTGCAATTTTAGTCATAGTATCCTTAATGACTCCTCTTCTTTCTACAAATTTATCTGTAAGTATTCTTGGTATCACTCGTTCTTGCAACTCCGCATTCTCTTTCCTCATATCGACGACTATTTTTCCTAATCGCAACACTTTTTCTTCGACAAACATTTATAGTGTAATGTCTGCAATCTCTTCACATGCAATCGAGATTGTTCTCTCTAATCACCACTTGTCATTGAAATACTTGGTCTATTTATTGAAAACTTCATCCTCCTCCATCTTTAGTTGTTGAATCTCAGTTTTTTCCTTCATTGCTTGCTCTTGAGACTTGACCAATTGGTCATGCACCATCGCCTCACGGTCTTTGATTTCTTGACTCGCTTCATTCTTAAGTCGGCCCACCATTTGCATTAGAAGCTCATTAATTTCAATGTTGATCAATTCAAACAATTTCAAGGTGGCGTTTGCAGCTTCATCTTTTGTCGTAAGTATCTACGATGAAATCTCTATCATCCACACTTTTTCCAATACTTACCTCGACTTCTCTTTACAGCACATCTGTTTGTGGCACCCTTGTCTCCAGTACTACATTTTTAGTGATTGCAACAACCCCTCCACCTAGTATAAATACCCTATGGAATGTTGTGTTACTTTTAGTTCGCTTTTGCTGGTCATCATAGTAATTGCAAACAATATCTTTCTTACTTGTTCTTTTGAGAGCTTCATGGTACTACTCACTTCACCTAGTTCAAACTGACATTTTGACTGTGCCTCTTCCTATTGCTTCTCAATATATGAATTTGATGTATTTTTTGACGATTCCTCCTATGATTCCTCTTCATATACCTTCATCTCCTCCTACTCGATTGGAATATCGGGTGGCGGTCTAGTTTCTGTGTCTGATATTTCTTCAATGCTGACTGTAATTTTCCACTATGGTGGCCATTCGTCAATGATGGCATCCAGCTCTTTGTTAGTCAAATTGTACTGTGTCGTCAACCGTTGATGCTTCGTGTTGTGCCATTCCTAAATGTGGATAGCATGCAGGCCTATTTTTAATCACGCAATCCTCCTATACTTTGTCGCAACCTTGTTTGTGGGTCACAGGATTTTTCTTTCTACATCCAACAATGTATCCAAGTACAAGTAGAACTATTGAAATATTGTAACTTCAAAGGATATTCTAAATGTATTTTTCCGATGTACCCTAAGGTAGATGTTATTATTTCTTCGTCAGGGTGTTACTATTGTAATTGGTCATCATAGATTCATGAGGTAAATCCTCCACTGTAAGTCGAGTCATTAGTACCCAAATGAATAATATAAAATATTGTTTCAAGTCTTCCTAGGTGAATTTGACTTGGATAGTTTAGTGGGGCCGACTTGTTTGGGTAAAATTCAAGTTGACATATAGTGTATAAATAGAGGAGTTTGGTTCCTCATTAGAACATAATACTCACTGAATTGAGTAGCTCATAGGAGAGATAGAGAGACAGATCAACAAGGAGGAGAATACATGTTTTGTGGTTTTATCTTATACATCTTATACAAAGGAAGTTTTGCTAGGTTCTCTTCCCTTGAGGGTTTCCTAGGATAAATATTGTGTCTATCTTCTGATTGTGTTTCTTTTAGAGATTCTACATATGATAGTGTTGTGAATTTGTATTGAAAACTAATGATATCTAGTCTAGCATATGAAATCCTAACATGGTATCAGAGCTAACCTGAATAAGACAACTTTCACAAGGTGAAATTTTCTCTCCTCTCCCTTTGGAAGAAATTAGGGTTTTTGCAAAGTTTGGAATTTGGAATATATTCTTGCATATAAATTTGTGCCTTGCTAGATCACATCTATTGAGCCCGTGATCAATTTTTTTGGGTGATTAAATATCTGGGAAATAAAAACCCTAGTTTGGACCTGAACATGAAAACTACAGAAAACCAGAACCATAAATTATGTAGAAGCTGTAACCTCACAAGTAAGTTTTGAAGAGTGAATATTTGGGATATCTATAAATCAATTAGACCAACCAACTTTCCTCAGACAAGCACATATCCGATTCTCCTAGTAAGGTCAGCTTTTCATTTTGAGAAAATTAAATTTTTAGTGACCTCCTAGACAGTATGGACCCAAGCACTAAGATTGAGGACAACCTGGAAGGAATAGAAAAATTCCTAGCATGGAAGTATAGGATTGGTCTCATTCTGAAAGAGAATGGAATTGAGAAGTACATCAAGGATGAAGTTGTAGAACCAAAAGAACATGAAGCTAAGGAGAAACATGAACAATGCCTAATCAAGGCATTGAGGATCATTTTTTAATCTATCAAAGATAACTTGATCCCTCAAGTTTCATCTAAGAAGACACCAAAGAAAATGTATGATGCAATTTCTAGAATGTATTAGGGAAGGAAC
Organism: Pseudotsuga menziesii; assembly: GCA_001517045.1. Classification (NCBI taxonomy): domain Eukaryota; kingdom Viridiplantae; phylum Streptophyta; class Pinopsida; order Pinales; family Pinaceae; genus Pseudotsuga; species Pseudotsuga menziesii. The sequence continues at coordinate 134,349 of LPNX010137983.1, forward strand.
ATCAAAAGAAAGATGAATTTGAGAGGTCAATTGAAGGGCACCAATATGAGTACAGGAGAATCAATACAAGACTACTTCACAAGGGTCTCCCAATTCAGGGAACAACTAAGTGCTATTGGAGACACCCTTTATGAGGATGGACTAATTATGACTGCTCTTAATGGTCTCACTAGAGCTTGGAATTCATTCATACATACTTTGTGTGCCAGAAAAAAAAATAAAAATTATGAAGTTTGGCATAGTATGGGAATATTGCATTCAAGAAGAAGCTAACAGAGAAGATGATCGGGCTCTAGCCATCCATACTAAAGTAAGAAAAAAATTGAAATTCAAGAAGGGTAGTTATAAACCTTCAAAGAAGAATTTTAAGAAGAAAATAGTAAATCAAAAGAAATATTACTCAAAGTATCAATGCTACAACTGTCATAAGACAGGACACCTTTCTAGAGAGTGTCCATCAGTAAAGAAGAAAAACAAAAAAACACATCATGCCCATCTAGCTGAAGATGAGAATGAAGAAGAAGAAATACCTTGGAAGAGACTAACTAGAGAAGAATATGTACTATTCTCTGCACTCTCTAGGCCTGTAACACCTAGTGAAGATACATGGCTTATTGCTAGTTGTGCTTCAAAGCACATGACAGGGAAGAAGAAAACTCCTGTCAAGACTTGAAGAAAAGAGTTCTCCTCAGAAAGTATCATTAAGAGATGACTATCAATATCCAATCAAAGGTATTGGTGACTCAAGATACAAGCTTGAATTTGGTACTTCCATGAAGATGAAGGAAGCACTATATGTACCAGGTTTGAAAAATAACTTACTTTCCATCTCAGCTCTAGATAAGAAAGGATATAGAATTTCTTTTATAGATAAACACGTACTTATGTGTTCCAAAGGAAAGACACTTGAACATGTTGTGGTCATTGGTGAAGAATAAGGAGGACTATAAAAAATCAAAGGACATCCAAAGACATCCCTTTTCCATGAGACTACCATCTCAAGTGAACTATGGCATGGGAGGATTGCTCACATCAACTACAAATCACTTCCCTATGTGAGCAAGGTAGTAACATGGCTACTATATCTAAAGATTGATCATGAGGGAAATTGCAAAGGGTGTGCAAGAGTAAAGAACATCGAGAATCCCTTTTCAAAAAGAGAAAAAGAGACTAAAGGTACGTTGGAATTAATTCATTTTGATGTATGTGGTCATATGCCCTCCATATCGTTAAGTGGATATGAATATTATGTCATATTTATTAATGACTATTCAAGAAAGACATGGATATACTTATTTAAGAACACAAGTGAAATGTTTGGGAAATTCAAGGAACTCAAAGCCTTGATAGAGGGATATGCCTCTCTTTTATTGTTGATTCAAGGTGTTCTAATGTTTGTTGTTGCTCATAAATTCTCCCAATGTGCCCAAAAAATTTAGAAACTGCTGCATGGGTGCTTAGAATTGGAAATTAATCCTCAAATTCAACCCATAATTATGAATTAAGACTATTAATGTTGATGTCAACCCATATTTAAAAATGATGCTCTTCATTGCTGATTAGATACACAATCATGGAGAATTAACGTTGCTATCACACCCAGGTTTTGCCAGACTCGAGCGATTAGACTTGTTTCTACTATTTCAAACATATTGGGTTGCTAAGGGCCTAAGTGTGACAAGTGAGGCTCTCTCACTCATCCCAAACCCAAAAAATTGTTGTGAAAAAAACATTTGTCAAAACCTCCAAACGCTCACAAACTGAGAAAGAACAAGTAACAACTATATAAGTCAAATAACCCTGTTATATCCTACATAAGCACAAAGCATTCACAACTCAACCAATTGACATGCATCCCTTCCTTCCCAAACGCACATTCTCTTCACCTACCCTTTTTCCTTTTTTCCTTTTTTCCACTTGTGAAACATTCACCCCCATTATCCCTTCTAAGAAATCATGCACTTTCCTTCTTCCTTTAATAAAATGAATTTGCATCTTTCCCTTTATTACAACTTATATCGCAAGCATTACATAATGAAATAAACTAACACAATGGAACCTTCACTAATGCAAGGGATGGAACATTTATATGGTGGAAAATCTTGGATACTCTTTTTCCTAATAATTGAGGAGGGATAACGGATGAAACCAGAACAATTTACCTTTGGAAACATTTTACAGGCATATGCAAGTAGGGTTGGACTAAAATAGGAAAACATGTGCATTTTTGCTGCATTAAAACATGATTTTATATGAATTTATTTGTGTGTTGTGGGAATATTAATATATATGCCAATGGAGGAATTTACAGAGTTCCCAATAGATGTTTGATGGAATATAGGGGTCAAATGCAGTATCTTGGAATGTAATGAAATCAGGTTATGTGAGACATGGTTTCTTTGAGTATTATGGTGGGTGCTTGTGTCAGGCATGGGAATGCACAACATGCTCTGAGGTTGTTCTAATAATGCAATAATATATTTGGTTGTATGATTTTATGTGCCAAATTTATCGTACCCACATTCGAAAGGGAAAGGTAGCTCACTTGCCCATATATCATTAGACAACCTGATTTTTTCCTCTCTTCAATTGAAAGGTGGGACGATGGCTGAAGGGAGTCGTTCGAAAGACAAGGATAATTTCTATTTCTTGGAACTAGGCACTCAACCAAATTCAATTCTTAGGAGTGAAACCTAATTTCTCCATGATGGCGATTTTTATTTCTTTCAGTGCTAGTGTATTGAATCCATAACAAAGTAAAATTTTCTAGCAGCTTCTCTCATCGACACGTATGGTAGTTTGCATTTTGCGATATCCAAGTTGTTTTAGATTATTAGTGAAATTAGCATTCATATTCTCTTTCACTTTTAAATGAGATTGTGGTTTTGAATAGTGAAATCTCTACAAGCCATGATGTAGGAAGTAGGAAAAAGAAAGTATAAAAATATGCAGAAATAAAAATACAATTCCCTAGACAAAATGGGACTCCCAGCTTCTCAATGGGATTCTCCTTCCAAAGTATACGATCCTTGACAGTTTTTGTACATCTTATCGGAAAAAACATTCTGATGTCTATCACACAAAATTGTATACTCCTGGTTAATTTAGATCTAAAGGACAGACCTCTGGATGAACCATTTCTATGACATGATCTGACTATTGCTGGTATTTAGTCATTGGGTTCTTGCAATTATTTATCTCATATGTCCCTTTCCCGTAATAGGGAAAATTATCAAGCATTTTTTAGATGAGTAAATGACATGGTCATGATTCTCATGGCTAAGGGTTGTAAAAATGTGGAGTTCATCAATCTCGGAGGATTCTATAGAGTGACAGATGTTGTTGTTTGTGCACTCATACACGCTTGCAAAAATTTAAATACTTTTGAACTCTACACATTTCATTTGTTTGATTTGTATTTTAATGATCTTCTAGCTACTTCTCTTTCTCTCTTATCTGCTATACTGATCTCATGCTATCTTATAACCAAAGAATAATTGGATCACATTTCTCTTTGTGAGGATCTAGAGGTGCTTGACCTCAGAGGTTTCAGGAGTGTAGTCGATCATGGTATAAGAGCTATTTCAAAGCTTACAAAAATGAATACTTTATCTTAGTAGAGGGATATTACTAATACCAAAATGCCCATATTAGGAGGTGGAAATGTTCTTTTGGTATATTTGTTTGTACATGGTTTTAAAAGAGTAACTGGCCATGGAGAAACACTTTTGGTGGGAGGTTCCATTAAGAATACATTATCAAAACTTGATTTCGGATCTATGTTGGATATAACAAAAAAGATGATAAAAACATTGACAAAAGTGGGACTAGAGATAGTTGAACTTTGCAATCACAATTGTTTATGTGTCACATACACATCTATTGATGCTCTTGCAAGTATAGACTATGATGGGGTGGTCCGAGAAACTCTTAGGTGACTATATCTCTAGAATTGTATAGGCTTATCTTTGGTCTCACTGCAATGGTTTAAAAAACTTAACTTTGGCAAGGTTTGTGATCTACTCCTTTGTTGGGTATCAGAGATATGTATTAAATTGCAAAGGAGTGCCTGTATTTAATCATTTGTTGCATTGGTTGTGAAGTGGGCTATCATGATGGGTGGAAATGTCATGAAAATATCTAAGTTGTTCAGGGAATAGTTTTTACTATTTTTGAAAAAACCATACTTTCCATGATTTCTCTGTTTAGGTCTAGGATCTACTACCTTGTTTAGTTTAAGAGAACTGGATAGGTTTATATTTGCTCTGTATAGGTCTAGAATATACTGTCATGTTTAATTTGAGAGAAATGGATAGATTAATAGAAGGGCACCCCTCTTTTATCACACACAGTGAATACTATGTAGAGAACCATAAAAACATTGTTTAATAAACTTGCTTTCAATCTTTGTGTTGTAGAGATATTGCAAGAAGTCATACAAAGAGTCATCTACATGAATTCTGAAAAATACACCTTCCTATCAAAGTTAATGTCAACCTTGATGATCATATTCTCACATATTGAGAAATTCACATAGCCATCCTCCCTGTTTTTCATGTTTTTCTATCTAAACTATGAACATTACAAAATCCCAAACCTAAAGGTCCGAAATATGAAGTAGCAAATCAACCACCCACCAATGAGTGGAGTGAACGTAATAATGAGAAATCCTAGAAACCATAACTAGACAGAATTTTCAAACAAATTGAAAGCTGTAATATACACTTTGATGCATGATTCTTCTCTCCTAAGAATGTTTCCATAGAATAAAAACTTCTAGAGTTTAATATTTATATACGGATATGATATTGGTTCCTATATAAGGGGTTAACTATACCAAGGATATATGGGTTTGAAGAGGATCCATACATGTTAACATATTTTCTCACACTTAGGGCATTTTCCATGAAATATACTAGACAAAGTTTAATTTCTAACCAGATGCATTTTATACACCTTGAGAACCAAATAACCCGTTTGTTTCCTAAAGAGTTAGGTCCTTTTCTAGAAAATTGAAAGGATTAAGTTCCCTATAGTATACAGAGGAATTTATGAAACATAAATATTTGGAAAAATTAGAGAGGAACCTTATGATCATCACCAAATTATCTCCCAACTAATGATTTGAAACAAAAAATATCTATATAATTATTTCCCCAATCCCAAGCTGGAAAGAATTGCAAATTTAGATAGTTGGGAGTAAGTACTGGCAGTTTCAAATAATACAGTAGGGAAGGATAACACAAATTCATAGTTAGGGAAGAAAAGAGGAGTTGAATAGATCCATAAGCAGGGTTGATTTGTACGGTTTATAGGAGGGAAGATAGGATAAAACATTGACAGTATCTATCCATAAAACCCTCACTATAAGAGAATTTCCATATTTAAAGCGAGAAGAGAATGCAGATTTAGAAGAGGAAAAACAATAGAGTACTCACCCAAGGGAACTAATATTGAAGAGTTTATCATAATCAAAGGATCCCATTTCCACTGTTCTTCCAAAAAGATAAATCCTCCCTCCTAGATCCTAGTGTTCTTTTGCAAGGGATTTATTGCTTCCACTCTGATGTAGGTAGGAGTAGGAAAGAGTTTACACTTCACATTGAATTCCATTACATTCTCAATGAAAGAGTCATCGAACCATGCTTATGAAACCATAGTGAATCTGACAATGGGGTTTCCCGTCGAACAAAAATACAAGAGGCTATTATATGGATTGGGAGTGTGAATATGAGGTTTTTCATGGAAAAAGGTGGAGGAACCTATCTTTGCTTTAGAGGCTCAAACAATGAAACTAGTTCTTAGATCCCTTCGTATTCCACCTCCACTTTCATATCATCTAGTGAGAACACCAAAACATGATTATTTGATAATAGAGGCTACAAACGGCCATCCTTTATAGCCTCTATTTCTTTTCCCTTTCCTCCTTATATTTCCTCCCACACACGATGGATGAATGGAGGCTGGTAATCCTCTAATATATCTCTATAGATATGGTAGTGATGACATCTAAAAGGGACACCTTCATATTCTAGTTGTTGCATATGCATCAAGGCACCCCTTATCATCTCCATCTCTTATGGAAAGTCTTATATTAGATCCAAAGACACCAGAATTCAAGGAATCACCTATTGTCCCATTTTATAATGACATGTCCATAAAGTTCCTAACTTATTCCTTATGGTGTGAAGTATATCTAATGGCCACAATTTGATAGTAAAGCTCAACATTCTTATCCATATTGGCACCAAGTCCATTCTTTCCTTACATGCATCAAACAAAGGGTTCCAAGGGTTTACAAGTATTAGTGTCGAGTCCCAATGCCCATAATTTTTTACGATGGCATGTGAATCATCAACACTTCTGAATATAAATACAAACCAACCATGGGACATAAAAAAAATTGGAGATATCCTATAGAAGTGAACCAATGTTTATCCACTCCTTGAGAGTGGGAGAGACATCAAATGGGCCTGATAAACCTAGTGTAGAGAGTAACCTCATGAAAAGATAAGAGTGGATGGTGAATCTTCTATGCACACCCTGAAGTGGACTAGAAGGGAAGGCATAGACCGAGGGACTATGGATCATAGAAGGGGATGCTTCCTTATGTTGGGTTTATAGGTATCATGGATTCTAGGCCAGATATATCTTATGGAGGTGTCCCTATCTCTTGAATGAGCCACTATCTTTATCCATTCTTCCTTTCCATTGCCTTAGCAAAATGATAAACCCAAACATAGATTGGTTTGGCTAACAACATGGTAAACCCAATTCTATACTGGCTTGGTTGGGAAACCTGATAAACCCAATTGGAAATTGGCTTGGCTAAGCATCCTGATATACCCAAATGGTACTTGTCTTGGCTCTGTCCTGTTGTGCATTTGGTCAGGTGTGATCCTTGGCTGGACAACCTAATAAATCCAACTGTGAATGTTGGATTGGATGAGTATCCTGTTAAAACCATCAGTGAGATGGCTTGGCTATCTATCCTGATAAACCTATTTGTTGGATTGGATGGTCCTTTATGTGAATGATGGCTTGACTTTGTGCAGTTTGATAAACCTAATTGCTAGATGGCTTGGCTCTGTATCCTAGTAAACCCAATAGTGTTTTGGCTTGATTTTTTACATCCTAATAAACCAACTATGAGTTGGCTTGGTTGGACATTCTAATAAACCCAACTGAAGGTTGGATTGATTGTGTGTGATATGATCTGGCTGTGTGTGATTCTTTTCTTCCCTAGTTCCTTGTGGAAATCATGCCCAGCTTGGGGGTCAAAATTTTGTTGAGAGATTAATGAACACAGTTGGCCTATGGTTGGGTGGAATGTTGCAATGACATAGCTAGTTGTAGGACAACTTCATCTTCAAGAAAAGTATTCTTTGTTATTCTTATTTATGCAATGTATTCACTTATGAATGAATTGAATATGATGAATGCTTTCTAATGATTTTAGTAGAGTTTACTATTGTTAAATGTTCCTGCATTTGCATCTATATATGCATTGTATGTTTCAATGCATTTTGCATATGATCATGAAGGCTAGCATCCTGGTTATAGAGTTAGAAGGAATCTGACTTAAACATTACTGCACCCCGAAATCCGCTTGTGGAAGGTGGAAGGTGGAAGGTGGGAGGAAAAAGAGAGAAGTTGAAACAAAGCAAAATGTTAGTTTTCCACACTCTGGGATCGTCTTGCAGAAGGAGACTGTTGGAAGCAGAAAAAGAGACAAAAAATCCAAGGAAAAAGTGTGTTTTTTGTACCTCAGAATCTACCTGCGAAAGGCAGAAGTCAGAAGTGAAAAAAGAGATAGAAAATTGAAGGAAAAAGTGTGTTTTCCGCACCCCTAAATCCTCCCGCGAAAGGAAGAAGGTGGAATGCGGGAGGCAGAAAATAGGTAAAAGGGTTAAGGAAAAAAGTTGTTTTTTCTTATTTATGAGTTTTGCAGCAGAAGGAGGAATGCGGAAGGTGGAACATGGCTGAATGATTTCATCAAACAATAAGTTTCTAATTACCAATTTCTACAGTGGAAGGCGGAAGGGAGGAAGGTGGAAGGTGGAAGGAGAAAAGTGGTTTGAAGGACTCCATCGCACATTATGTTTTTGATTCCCAAGTTTTGCAGTGGAAGGAAGAAAGGATAATGTGAAAAGGTTGGGTTCAGTGTGAAAATGACCTTTCTCGTTACAGAGTGGATCTGTTAATTGTGGAACGACTGTTACAGTGATGTTTATGCTTAATAATGAATGTAAAAGGTTGTTACATGACCAATGAATATGTTAAAGACAGACAAATAAGAAGTTTTAAATTATTTCACATCTCATTCAAGTGCATGGACATCAAGTTCATTGACATCATGGTATATCAGAGACACGGTAGAGTAGCAGGTATGGTACATTGTGGTTAGAGTGCAGTTGTAGTCATGTTCCTCCCTTATAAGCCATAGTAGAGGGGAGGAGCCGTAACACCAAAAATAGAAAATATCAATCTTTGGCCATGGGTTTTTTGAATGCCTCTAAGGGAAACAAAAGGAAAATAACTCCAAGCAGTGAGAGAAGAGGAATCGTGATAAACCCAAAACCAGTCATGGGGGTTCAAATCCTTCTAAGGATAAGGACAAGAAAGGAAAAGAGAACCAAATGCACATATTTCTACAATGGATGGCATCGAGAGAGATCCTGCATGAAGAAAACCATTGATCAGATGGCGCACCTACTCGAGAAAAGAAAGATCCATGTCTTGATGGCGCAAGGAAGAAATATGGCACTCGAAGTCCAGACAAGAAGAAGAATTTCCATGCCTTGGTAGCATGTACTTATAATTCCTCAAACTTCATAATTGATTAAAGTGGATCTAGACATATGGTATCCACTAGAGATCTCTTCTCCTCTATGCATTTGAATAGTTTCCAGCTGTTCGAATGGGAGATGAATCTGAAATCCATACCAAAGGAGTTGGTAGGATAGACTTGGATCATGGTTATTTTAGTGATGTGCTCTATGTACCATATTTGGCAGCAAATTTGTTGTCAGTCTATCAAATAACCCATACAGGAGAATCCAATAGATTAAAATTAACTCCTAGCTTGGTAGAGATAGCATAAATCTCATCAAACCAAGTTGTGGCAATTGGGTATGTAGACCACCAAGAGAGGATGTACAAGCTCTAAACTTTTCTCCCTAGTTCCTGTGACCAAGAGCTCCTCTCTCATGCCAATGACACTTCTAATATATGGCATGAAATATTTGGACACATGAACTACAAGTATCTTCAAGCACTGAACAAGGATGAGATGGTGGAAGGGCTTCCTTCAATCAATCTTCCAATAGAGCTTGCATTGAATGTGTATTTGGGAATCATCTAAAGCGTAGCTATGAGAAGGGGAAGGAAAGGAGATACAAACAAACTATTGGATTGGTACATTCATACCTCATTCTACCTCTTCCCACTCCCTCCTATGGTGGATCAAGGTATGTACTCACATTCATTGATGACTACTCGATATTCTCCTGGGTATACTTCCTAAAATTGAAAACTGAAGTGTTTGAGCAATTGAAAATTTGCAAGGCTTTAGTGGAGAATCAAAGTGGGCGTAGGATAAAATTACTTTGGAATAAAAATTGGAAATAATATGTCAAATAAACTCTACATCATATTTGTGAGGAATTTGGCATTCAAATGCAACATTTAACCCCCTACACACCATAGAAAAATGGTGTGGTAGAGAGGAAAAATAGATCTCTCAAAGAGCTGGCCACATGCATGATTAAGGAAAGGGATTTAAGTCCCAAGATATGGGATGAGGTGATCAATGGTGCTACATATATATAGAACATGGAATTCCACAAATCATTAAAAGGAAAAACTCCCTACGAGGCATGGTTTGGCTATAAACCAAATGTCTCAAATTTCAGAATTTTTGGATCAAGAGCATGGGCTCGAATTCCATCAAAAAAGAGGAAGGCTTTGTAGCCATAGAGAAATGAATGTATCATGGTTAGTTATGGTGAGGACACAAAGGGTTATAATCTCTTTGACATATACATACTCAATACTTTCATTGATAGTAGTGTGCAATTCGAGGAGGAACCAATACCAGATTTTAAGCTTGCACCGGGGGATTCCTCTTCTCCCCAACACCTTGATGAAGTAAGTAATGATTCAAGATCTGTTTTTTTTATAATTTTGATAATAATATGGATGAATATGAGATTTATGTAGATAAATCACCTTCAAGTCCCAATTTGGCTGAAAAAATCATACAAGTTGTGGGGGAATTGGCAGGCAATCCCCTTGAGCCTAGGAAGACAAGATCCCAAATTCACAATGCTTCCTATGCAAGTGAAAGTGCTCTTGATGAGCACTATTATATGATGATGGGATATGATACACAATCATATCAGGAATATTTTCATGATCCAAGGTGGAAACCAGCAATGCAAGATGAATTCAATTCTCTCCAAGAGAATAAAACATGGGAATTGGTTCCCCTTCCTCCCAAGAGGAAGCTTGTGCAATGCTAGTGGTTATTTCGAACCAAAATTGTTGTATATGGTTCATATTTTAAGTACAATGCCATATTTGTTTCTAATGGATACTCTCAAGTCCAAGGTTTGGACTACACCGAAACCTTTTCACCGGTTGCAAAGATGGATTTAATAAGACTAGCTTTAGCAATTGCAACTAGTAAACGTTGGAAAGTGTACCATATGGATTTCAAGAGTGCATTGTTAAATGGTGAAATAAATGAGAATATATACATGAAAAAACTTGAATTTTTCCAAGAGTATCCTTCACTTTTTTGTAGGTTGAATAAATCACTTTATGGACTCAAGCAATCCCCCAAGGCTTGGTATGCAAAAATGGATAGTTTCTTGCTCTCAATTGGTTTCATTCGATGAAAATATGATCCAAATGTGTATTTGCAGAAAATTGGTGCTATATTGTAGGTTATTGTACTGTATGTAGATGGCCTCTTAATTACAGGGATTTGCAACAATTAAATTGGCTCAATCAAAGCATTCCTACAAAATGAGTTTGCAATGACAGATCTAGGATTGCTAAAACAATTTCTAGGATTGGAAATTGAGCAATATGAAAGAGGAATCACGATGAGTCAAACTAAGTATGCTTCAAACCTGCTAATAAATTTCAATATGACTGATTGTAAGGCATCCAAGGTCCCTTTTCTTTCAGGCATAAAACTAGGTGAATTTGGTGATTCTCCTTTGGTACATTGTACACTGTACAATCAGCTAGTTGGTAGTTTGTTGTACCTTACACATACCAGACCTGATTTTTCTTATGTTGTAAGTGTTGTAGAAATGTTTATTTACCAACCACATGAGATCCATTGGAAGGAAGCCAAAAATATCCTCCAATATGTCCAAGGAACAAATATTTTTTGGGTACACTATGCAGTTAGTTATTCACTTGAACTAGTTGGTTTTTGTGATTCGGATTGGGCTGGAGATCCCAGTCCATTTCAGGTTTTGTTTTCATGCTTTCCAAAGGTCCTAGTTTCTGGTCTAGTAAGAAACAACACACAATTTATCTTTCTTCAGCAGAGTTTGAATATAGGGAAGCAGCGGCTGCAAGGAATTATTCAAGAGTTTGGTGTTGCAATTGATTCTCCTACTAAAATTTGGGTGGAAAATCAAAGTGCAATCAAGATATCAATTGATTCCCCTTTCATGTTTTTTGCTTGTTTTTGTAAGTAATTTGATTTGTGAGTTTCTCTTAGTCTCCTAGATCTTGTTGTATATCAAAATTCTCACAGGATAGGTAGAATCGTATAAAAGGGAAAACCCAAGTTGTGTGTGGTACTGACGTTGGTTATTGATAGCTGTTAGAGAAGAGAAGTAGAGAATCGATTAGCTAGAGGAACAATCAGGTTGTGTGAGAATCGACAGAGGAGTGAAGGTGTGGAAATAATATATCAATGCTATGATAAATGATGCTAAGAATAAGCACAAGAAATAGATCTTGATACTAAGAATTCTCATAAGCATACACAGGAAAAATAGAGAGAAGAAAAGAGACTAAATCACATGAATGAAGAGATGAATGCTGGTGTGTATCCTTCCACTAAATAATGATGAATAATAGTGTACATAAATATTACATCCCTCATAGGAAAATCAAGTTGTATGGAGACAACTTATAAATCTCAAAAAGGCTGACTTACCAAAATATAGAAAACCCCCATAGGTGGCTAAAGCACTTCCCAAATCTATCAAGGACCTCACAAATTGGAAAAATAATGAGTAAGTTGTCAAGGAGATGGAAAAACATGCTAATCCTAGAAAATGGAGGAAAATTCATGAAGGACGGGTTAGCAACAAAATCACTCAGTTTCCTAGTTTGATTAGCTTTACATTATCCACAGAAAAGCAGAAAAAACAGAATAAAGCAGGATCTGCTATAAAGTGTTGTATAATAATTTTGGATGGTCAAAAGGTGGTCAATATCAACCCAAAATTAGAAATAAATTATTCTTAGGATATAGATGGCATGTATTGACTTCAAGGTGCAAGTGGATGCCAACTAATTAAGTTAGTGGGTGAATAATTAATCAAATAATGATTACTTATTTTATCCTAAGTTATGAGTGGTTTTAATATATTCCAACACCCCCATATAATTCTTAATTGATTATGGTATGAAAAAAATATAGATGCATATAGGGTCCAACAACAAGGCTATGGTCACCCTTTAACAATTATTATGTCTAGAAAAGTGAGGAAAGAGGAAAAACCACGTGGGGAAAGGAAAAGGAACAACATTTGAAATAATATTTCTTCAAGATATCCTTATATTCACTTGAATGAGCTGAATGAACTTCTTCTAGATGGAATACTTGTTGAAGAAATCATGAACTCCGTGATCATGCACTAGAGTGTAGAACCTACAAGAAGGAAGAGGAGAGACTCCTTGTATCTCATCAAATGATGAAGCATGAGAATTATTTGAATACTTCTTGCTTCTGTAAAACTATGATATGTAAACATATTATGAAATTTAAAAGATATCCATTCATACTTCTTTCCAAAGAGTACAAAAATTAAGACAATTTATTTCACACCCAATTCCCTAAATAGCTGCAAAATTGTGATGCGAATCACATGTCAATCTTCCAATATGATCTATCACCTTTCCAGATCTGATATGAGGCTGATAATACTATGATATATCATAAATATTAGCATATTGAACAGAAAGGAAAAAGGCTTCAATGGCTCCATGAGGATATAGGTCTAGACTAGGAAAACTATGAGCAACTATGGAAAACTGATAGGTGTAAAAATATGAATGATGGATGGGTATAAGATATGAACCATAAGTGTTTAGAATAGAACCAAAAATGTTTAATATCAGTAAAAATATTACTAATTTCATGGATAACGATCCACTGAAATATAGGAAAGACTTCAAACCATTTAAGATAAATATCATTGCATAAGAGACAAATGAGGAATCAACTAGTGAACCTGGGATTTGTATAGTCTTAGGATTATTCAGAGGTATGGATGATGGTATGATATGTGTATCAACCTGAAAATATGCTTCTAAATCAGAATTCAAAGGATCACATATAAGCATATCAGTAGACTCATGGGAATACACTGGTAATCAATCCTCTGTATTAAAGGAGGAAAGAATGAGATGTTCATAATCTTCAAGGAGGTTCTGAGTATTGATGCCAAGAACAAAGGAGGATATGCTGAATAACATGATATCAAGTAAGGTAAGTGGTATGACACAAATAAGGCTTGATTTGGCTAAGCAAACATCTTAGAAATCATTGGATTGCGCACCATCAATGAGAGAGGTATGCACAAAGTGTGAAGAGTCAGGCACATAGATCTCAGAATATAAGATAGGAGATATAGAGAAAAATGAATGGGTGATAGGATCATCATCAATGTCAATAGAAACTCCATATTTTACTTCTTTTTCATCAATAGTATCATAAGAAGAAAAATCACCTTCAAGAGACATAGAAAAATATGGCTCTTCAATATTTGCTTCTTCATTGAAGAAGGAAGCATTTGAATCAAAAAGAGTAGCATCAACATGAACTATATGAGAAACTTATTCATCATTATCAACTTCATCATAGAATGTAGAGGTCAAGAAATATTGAGAGAGATAACAAGAGGAGATGGTGGGTTCGCTCCATGCTTCATCTTCTATTTCCTGCAAACCAAAAGCTTTGTCCAAATTCTTCCAAAGCTCAAATGGATACTTAAAAGAATATATGAGATGATGTATATTTGGAGAAATTCCCAAACACATAATTATATAAGCTCTATCACAATTATTTATCCAAGCAATCTTCTCTTCATAAGACTCAGGTTCTCTCAATGCACCAATGGAGACATCAAAGAGACATTGCCTCTTCAAGTATGTGCCCATATTTGGCTTCCAATCAACATCGTTGAAAGGATATAGTAGAGGAACTTTTGAATCCATATTGAATTTGTTGATATGCTCTAGGAGATACTCTCTGCAACCTGCAAAACAAACTAGGAGAAAATCTTGTAAGCTAGACAAGTTCTTCTTCGGAGAGGGATAGGAGACTGGATGCGCTCCTCAACTATCTAGAAATTGATTAAACTTGATGATCTAATACCATGTAGAAATAATAGATCAATTCTATGAGAAATGATGCTAATAATAAACACAAGAAATAGATCTTGCTACTAAGTTTTCTCACAAGCATACACAAGGAAAATAGAGAGAAGAAAGAGATTGAATCAGATGAATGAAGAGATGCATATTGGTGTGTATCCTTCCATTGAATAATGATAAATAATAGTGTACATAAATATTACATACTTCATAGGAAAATCAATTTGTATGGAGACAACTCATAAAGATCAAAATGGCTGACTTACCAAAATATAGCAAATCCCCATAGGTAGCTAAAGCACTTCCCAAATATATCAAGGACCTCACGAATCGGAAAAATCATGAGTGATTTGTCAAGGAGATGGAAAAATCATGCTAATCCTAGAAAATGGAGGAAAATTAATGAAGGATGGGTTGGCAACAAAAGCACTATGTTTCCTAGTTTGACTAGCTTTACCTTATCCACAGAAAAGCAGAATAGAATAAAGCAGGATATGTTGTAAAGTGTTGTATACTAATTTTGGATGGTCAAAAGGTGTTCAATATTGTTGAATTTTCATATGCTAAGCTAGATCATTAGTATTTCATTTCGAGTTCATAACAAAAGCATATAAACAGGATCACTGAAAGATAGACAAGCACAACCATACAAAAGAGAACACAAAGATTTATCCTGGAAAAACCTAAAGGAAAAAACTCAGCAAAATCTTCCTCAATATAGATGCCCCAAAAGATAAAAGATAAAACCAAAAAGGAGATCAAAGCCTGATCCTCCTCCTTCTCCAGATACTTCTCTCTCCTCCACTAATGCCCTACACCAATGAGACTGTGTGCTTCAAATGAGGATCACTACACCTCTATTTATATTCATCCGTTCACTTAAGTTAACTCATCTAACATGTAGGCTCGAGTTAAATCATGTAGGCTCAAGTAACCACACTGGGGTGCTAATGACCCACCTTTACAATTAGAGGGGACTGCCTCATGATTCTTATTAGTTCTTCCGATTAGAAGCATCGAGGTACAAAGTAATACAAGTGGTTCTCCTGGTAGGACCATCGGGGATGAAAAAAAATACATATAGAACATTCTTCGAAGTTACAATATTTCAACACTCCCCCTTAACGAGAAGGGTATTCTACAACAACATCATCAACAACAACAGTAGGAGAGAGATGGAGGACATCATCAACATCATCAGGGTAACACATCTATAAATCATTGGAATATTTTCAACATTATATAGTATTCATCTTCAATCTTCAACTTCAACAATTCTTTAATCAGCATCAGCATCTTTAGCACTTTGACCTTTTGATCAGCAAAAACATCTTCAACACTTTGACCTTTTGATCAGCAACATCATCTTCAGCACTTTGACCTTTCAATCAGCAACATCATCTTTAGCAGTTTAACCTTTTGATCAGCAACATCATCTTCAGCACTTTGAACTTTCGATCAGCAACATCTTCATCATCATATTTTGATCTTTCGTTCAGAGTCATTATCATCAAACCATCATCATCATCAAAACATCAAAAGCATCATCAACATCATCACATTCTGATCTTTCGATCAGAAACATCATCATTATCAAATGCTGATCTTTCAATCAGGAACATCATCATCATCATCAAATTTTGATCTTTTGATCAGGAACATCATCTTCATCACACTCTGATATTTCAATCAGGAAAATCATCATCATCAAATTTTGATCTTTCGATCAGGAACATCATCATCATCACACTGTGATCTTTTGATCAGGAACATCATCATCATCACATTCTTGACAACCAAAGTCACCGGATTGATTATGGGATAATCAGCCCCTATCACTTTAGGATTAAGTCAAAGGATGATGCAATCCTACCACCATCTCGATAACCGAAGTCACCGGATCTATTCTGAACCAAGGTTCACAGATAATACAATCCTACCATCTCGATGACCAAAGTCACCAAATCCATTCTAAAATGAGGTTCACGGATGATACAATCCTACAACCATATTGATGACCGAAGTCATCGGATCCAATTTGAACCGAGGTTCATGGATGATACAATCCTACAACCATCTCGATGACCGAAGTCACCGGATCTATTCTGAACTGAGGTTCATGGATGATACAATCCTACAACCATCTCGATGACCGAAGTCACCGGATCCATTCTAAACCGAGGTTCATGGATGATACAATCCTACAACCATCTCAATGACCGAAGTCACCGGATCCATTCTAAACCGAGGTTCACAGAGGATACAATCCCACAACCTTCTCGATGGCCGAAGTCATTGGATATATTCTGAACCGAGGTTCACGAATGATACAATCCTACAACATTCTCAATGACCAAAGTTCACCAGATCCATTCTAGAGATATGTCCTGGGATGATACAATCATTGGATAACTTTAGGGAAAGTTCCCAGGGATGATACAATCCCACCACATTCTCGGGGACCAAATTCATTGGATCCATTATGAACATATGTCTTGGGATGATACAATCCCTCTTCATTCTTGAGGACCAAGGTCATCGGATCACTTTAGGGAAAGTTCCCAGGGATGATACAATCCCACTACAACATCACTACTCCCCCTTTCGGGGAATGTCTTTTCGAACCATACCAAGCTTGTCTCGAAAGTGTTCAAACTTTACTTGGGACAGAGGCTTCATCAGCACATCATCATCTAAACCATCAGCATCTACATCTTCAGTATGTGAATACTAAAATATCACCATCTGTATCTCCAGTATGTGAATACTGAAAGCATCATCATCTATATCTTCAGTATAGAAATACTGAAAGCATCATCATCTCTATATTCAGTATATAAATATGGAATCACCATCATCTACATCTACAGTATGTAAATACTGAAAGCATCATCATCTATATCTTCAGTATAGAAATACTGAAAGCATCATCATCTCTATATTCAGTATATAAATATGGAATCACCATCATCTACATCTACAGTATGTAAATACTAAAACATCATCTATATCTTCAGTATGGGAATACTGAAACATCATCATCTGCATCTTATCTCGTATGTAGAAATAACGGATTTCTATGTGTTATAGCGGAACATAGGGTTTTTTGTCATCACAACTCTGGTTATCACATAGAATCATTGTAGTATCCATATTCAGGTCAAATAGCCCTAATATTAGCTTCTAAGTCCATATGACTTCACAACTTAGCAGAGCAATCTGTTATGTTTTCTACTTCAGCCATGATAAGAGAAACACTGGACTGTTTCCTGCATCTACTTGATGTGCTTTTCCTGTCTCAGATACCTCTATCCCAATCTGCATCTGTGTAGCCATACAATATATACTCATGGCTACCATCATAGTATAGACCAAAGTCTATAGTCCCTTTCAAATATCTCATCACATGTTTTGCAGCTACTAGGTGAACCCGTCTTGGTTGAACAAGATATTGACTTAAGGTGTTCACAACAAAACAAATGTCTAGTCTGGTATTTGTTATGTACATCAATAACCAATGATCTATCTGTAATGATTCACATCTACTAACTCTGATGAGTCATCAACTAACAGCTTCAGGTTGGAGTCCATGGGTGTGGCCATGACTTTGCATTCCAACATATTGAATCTCTTCAATATCTTTACCACATACTTTCCCTGGTTGAGAAATATTCCTTCTAAACTTTTCCATACTTCCAGACCTAGGAAATAATGCATTAACCTAAGGTCTTTCATCTCAAATTATTCTGCTAGTTTCTTCTTGCTTTCCATGATCTGTTTCTCATTCCCTGCAAAGAATAATTCATCCACATATAATAACAGGATGATAGGTTCATCTTCTCCAACCTTGAGATAAAGGTTAGGATCAGCTTTACTCTTGGTAAAGCCCATAATTGACAGGAAACTGTCTGTCCTTCCATACCAAGCTCTGGGAGCTTGCTTCATTCCATAGAGGGCCTTCTTCAACTTACATATATGAGTCCATATGTATTCAACTTCAAATCCTTGTGACTATTCGATGTAAAAATCTTCCCCAATCATACCATTAAGGAAGGATTGTCTTTACTTCATCATGGAAGCAACTACCATCATAGTTCTGAAGGAAGTTTACCTTGCTTCCTGGAGTAAGTGTCTCTTCAGAATTAATTCCCTCTTTCTTATAGAAACCTCTAGCCACAAGTCTTTCCTTACTTCTATCAGAAACATATTTTATCTTGCAAATCCATTTGTAAGATACCACATTCTTTCTTTCTGGTTTGAGTAATATATCCCAAACATCATTCTGGTATTCTTTAATCATAACATCTTCCATGAGTTTGTCTTGTCAGATCATCAACATATCCTAGTCTTCTGCATTCAACTTTGAAGGTTGGAATCCACTTTACTCTTGGTAAAGTCTCAATCCATCAGGAAGTTGTCCATCATGTCGTATCGTGTTGAACTCAAATATCTTCTATAGTCATTCCCCTTGAAGTGGAGTATTATCTTCCTTCTTCATTCTGTATAGGTGGTTCTATGCTTGATATATACTGGTCAATAGAGTATGTCATGTCATAGTCTATTCTTTCTGAGGCAAATCATGAATCTTTCTTTGTACACTTGTTCTTGTAGATCCATATGGAAGATACTACGTACTTCCATTTATGTCTCAAAATCATATCGTATACATCATTCCCCATGATCAAATTTTATTCTTTGATCATAGCTTCTTTCATAGCATTCTTTTCTTCATCTTGAGTTATATCTCAGACCCATGGTGGTATTCATGCTTCTAGGTGGATCTACTGCTCTCTGAATCTCTTTCTCCCGTCATGGTGTCTTTGACCCTGGGAGCTTCAGATTCATGTTTATTGAATTGTCATCACTTGTTCTTTGGAACAAGTCTCATCCTTATTTTCTTGTAGGAGGTTGTACAGGACCTTTCCTACAATTCAAATGCACCAGTTGTATGGTTAGAACTATTTCATAAAACATATGCATAATAACAAATTCTTATGCATCATGCAACTGTTTAGCCAGTACAACATTCATCCATATCTCACAGAAACTTTCTAGATGCCTTCCATCTCTACCATGACATCATTGAGATTATGCACTAATCCAATATGTCAGCAAAGAGGTTTGATAAGTAGCAATGGAGAGTTGTATAGCACCATGAGCTACTTACCCATCACATGCTTATTAGTAGTATACAGTCATCAATGCAAACAATCTATCATGCATAACACATCAACTTAATATAATCAAATGTATAACAAAAAAATATCATGAAATGACAATTGAAAACTTATCTTTTATTTGTTTTGTGGGTAGAATCCATCTTGATCATTCTGCTTTATCATCTTCTTCATTCATGAAATCATCATTTCTTATCCAAATGATAAGATGAATAAGAGGTTCTTCAAGAATTGAGTTCTTCATATTCCTCATCGCTTGAGGGATCTTCTTTGAATGGTGAGAGCTTGATCTTCAATTGCTCCCATCTTCTTCTTTTCCTCTTATGAGTTGAGCTGAAAGTAATCACTTTCTTCTAGCATACATTCTTCACATGAATGAATCCCAAGATCCTGGGAGGCCATTCAAGGTGGCTATCACCACTTCTGCATTCTTCACTTCTTTTACCTATTCAATTTGTTTCTTAGGGTCATCTTTCGATGTATGTTCTTTCCTTAAAAGAGCTTGGTCAAATAATCAAACATCTCTTTAGGTGTATTTAGGGAAGACACTTGTGGTACAATTTTATCCGTGACTGAATCAACAATGATCTTCTAGGCCTTAACCAAGTTCTTCTGGTGTAAGGCTTTGAGCTTCATCTCCCTCTAGAACTAGAACCTCTTTACTCATGTAGGTGTCCAATTAATTTTCTTCAAAGAGATAAAATACTTTCATTCTTGGAATTTGTCAAATTCACCAAGATTATCATCAAGCTAATGTGATATATCACTTTGAAATGAGAACCTCAAATGTAAATAGAAAAAGATTAGATCTTACCGATTTGAGGTGTCCGTCCTGCTTCCGGAGCTGGCTGATCTAGGGTTTGTCAGAGAAACACTAATTTTAAAAACTTGGAATATTTTAGATATGATTGCATATAAATATATATCTCTTCAAATGGAGCTGTCCAATGTACTCCTTTTCTGAAAATAGTGGAGGGAAGCTCCCAGAACAGGAAGCCCTAGTTTTCCAATTTCTTCTACAGAAACACCTGTCACTGTGTCTGTGATATCTCCAAAATTACTGCTCCTCTATGTCTAAAATTTGGAATGATGTAAAATCACATGTCCCTGATCCCAAAACATAGGTTTCATCATAATTGGTTTCATCAATTTGGATTTATGATCCTTTTCCCAAGGTGACCTGTTACAGGACTGTTCAGAACAACGAAGTTGTACGGCCTTCCACGTGTCACTGTTTCATCTTTTAGTTCTGAAATTTGGACCACGGATAGTACAGGCCATGAAAGTTATGTAACATCTTTAGGAATTCCATTTGGACCTCTATAGCCCAATATATTTCAATTATCCATAGGTGTCCTGTTTAGGGATGAATTTTGGAAGAGGATGGAACCCCAACTTGGAGGGATCAGATCGCCCAGAATATAGCAAATCGGAGGCTGATTGTTGGACACACCGTACATCAGGATTTTATATTAGGTATCTGCAATTTTTAGCTCCTAAACCTTCTCCAATATCGGGATATAGCGAATGTACCAAAACGTAGCAGTTTTAGTATTTAGGGTTTTTCTAGCTCAGGGTCAAACTAGGGTTTGAATTTCCCGGAGTTTCACCCAACCAAAAATATTGATCCAAGTCTCTAAAATTTAATTTTGATGAGGAGAGAAATACTATGCCAGGCTCACTCAAAAATTATTCTTTTGCAAGAAGCCCTAATTTCCCGCACCGAAAACTAAAAATGCTTGAAATTGAATTCTGCTTCGACAGAAAGATGCGCCCTTCAATGGAGAGTCAACCTAGCCTTCTTTTGCTGATCGATTGTGGAGAGAGAACCAAAAAGTAAGAAGCCCTATATTCTGTAGCTGCACAATGTCTTCTTTTCAGGGTGGCTCTGATACCATGTTGAATTTTCATAGGCTAAGCTAGATCATTAGTATTTCATTTTGATTTCATAACAAAAGCATATAAACATGATCACTGAAAGATAGACAAGCACAACCATACAAAAGAGAACACAAATATTTATCCTGGGAAAACCCTTAAGGGAAGAACCCAGCAAAATATTCCTCAATATAAATGCCCCAAAAGATAAAATATAAAACTAATAAGGAGATCAAAGCCTGATCCTCCTCCTTCTCCAGCTACTTCTCTCTCCTCCACTAATGTGCTACACCAGTGAGAGTGTGTGCTTCAAATGAGGAGCGCTACACCTCTATTTATATTCATCCGTTCACTTAAGTTAACTCATATGATATGTAGGCTCAAGTAACAACACTGGGGTGCTAATGACCCACCTTTACAATTAGAGGGGACTACCTCATGACTGTTATTAGTTCTTCTGATTAGGAGCATTGGGGTACAAAGTAATACAAGTGGTTCTCCCGGTAGGACCATCGGGTACCACAAAAAATACATATAAAATATTCTTTGAAGTTACAATATTTCAACAAATATCAACCCAGAATTAGAAATAAATAGTTTCTAGGATGTAGATGGCATGTATTGAATTTAAGGTGCAAGTGGATGCCAACTAATTAAGCTAGTGGGTGAATAATTAATCAAATAATGATTAATTATTTTATCCTAAGTTANAAGGTGAGAGGAAGTAGCCAGAACTAAGACCTGAGAGCATGAGAGGAGAGAAGTATGTATGAATCGTAAGTAATACCTAGAGAAGAGTCTACAATCTAAGTAACATACAAAAGGTGCTAATATATTTCTCATTCCAGATGAAGAGCGTCTTTGTGGTTTTTCCTAAATTGGTTTCCACATTAACTGTTGTTTCTGTGTATCATTGATTAATGTTCTTATGTACATTATAAATAAGTAAATATGAGTGTTTCACTCTGTAATTGTTGATGAAGAATCCCTCATATGTGTATGTCGACTAGTAATTAGACTTATATCTTAAATGAAAAGACAAGAAAAGAAGTATAAACCATGGCTTCGATCGAGTGCTATGATAAGGTACAAAAAGAGTATAAATCCCCACCTAACTACAGAAACTGGGTTCTTGGAGTTACCCATAAGGATATATCGGGTGAAACTGCATCGACATTGCAGGTGCCTCCAGCTAAGCCCTGCTATGTTGGAATGATATCCAGTTCCTTTTTGACAACCGAGGATATGAACCTAGGTCGAATGGAGGATAAATACACCAAATGGTTATGTTGTCGGGACCGTAAATCATTTTAGTGGATATGTTGTGGCACTCAATGAAGCTAGAAATTCAAGATTGGGTGGATTCTAAGGCAATAGAATTTGTAGGAAAAGAAAGTGAAGTATCTCGATTGAATCTGATTAAGTGGTTGGATTGATACCTATATACATACATTCATGAGATATTCTTTTGTGAATTTCTTCTTTTGTTGTATGAATGGTTGTTGAGGCTAGCAATCCATTAAAGAAACTTTCAAGGGGGAGAACCAATAGGTTGGAATCCTCAGCTAATTCAACAGCTAAAAAGTATTAGAAACCCCATATCTAGGGAGGTTGAGTTATGGGTTCATAGTATTTTAGAAGGATATATCACTGAAATCGCTTTCGACACAAAATAATCGTATATTGAGGTGGAAAGAATTTTTTTCCAAGGGCCTAGAGGTCCTTATTTGAATTCTTTAAAGGTTTGAATCAATATGATTGTATGATAAAAAGGGATATTAAGAATGGAGTCTGAAGAATAAGGATTTGTGCATAGTAATCTAGGATATGTCACAAGAGAAGTTCAAGAAAAAAGGAGTAGAGTAAGATGAGATGTTTCCTGGTGATGGTGAAACTGAAATAGAAGGTGGATGTCTAAGGAGTGGAACAAGATTTTATTCAGGAAAGAGGAGAAGGTATGTGACCAAAAGAGGAAGTTGTAGCACAACCGAAATGAAATACTATGATTTGGCATTGCACTTTGTCGAAGTTTCTTGCGACAAGGAAGAAGAATACCAACCTATACCTAAAGAAAAGGAAGAAGAAGAAGATCCAAATAAAGAGTGTGAGTACACCATACCCACTACCCCTCATACATATTTGGATTTAATATCTAGAAACTCATATCCTAGTGGGTTTGTTAATCAAATTAACAATAGTCATGGGAATAGTGGAAAATGGATTCCCACTAGCCAAACAGTGCCTAGAACGAATATAATAGTCGAGAACTATATTACGTTACCAATATTTAATGGAAATGGGTTAGAAAACCCAGAGAAATATTGGTTTCAATGTGAATATGTGTGAACCGTGTGATTGGTCCAAGATGAAGCCATCAAGAGGGTTCAAATGATCACAACCCTTAGGGGTCAAGCATTGGATCGGTACATGAAATTCTATGTAGTTGCATGAGAAGTACCACAGAAAACATTAGATCAAATATGAGCAGGAATAATAGATGAATTCATGAATCCCAAATCTAAGTCACGGTCCATTATAGAGATTAAAGAAATTAAAAAATTTCCTATGGAAAATGTTTGGGATTTCAACCCGAGATTTAAGATGTTAATGGCTAAAGTAAGTTTCCAGATGTTGTATATTCAACACAAATAATGGTTTATTGCAGCATTGTTTCTGCACATTCATATCCCCCTTATGCAGCAAAATATTTTGTTGTAGACCGAGGCTCTCGAACTGGCTATGAAATCAGAATCCTCACAGGCTAGAGAGACTGGTGTCGGAATGATGCAAATCTAGTCACTACTAGCCAACCTTACACTACAACTTCAAGACATTAAGAAAGGTAAAAAAGTGCAAGAAAATCTATAGTGTGCTATATGCCAAATAGAGGAACACCACAAATGATAGTTTCCCGACATATATGAATTGTACTGCATCGGGAGGATTGAGCCCGATAAATACACAAGGGATTCCTTGGTGTAGAATATCCCATACTAGATGCCATCGATTATAATATTGTTTGTACTTACAAAATATTGTAAGTGCACCAACATTTTATACTGCATGTTTTTCCAATTAGTAGGCCATGATGAGAAAGACTGTAGGGAATATTAGGTACTACATGATAAACTAGTTGATACTTATTTAAAGAATAATAATGAATAATTGCAGGATGAGTGGAGTTGGGTTCAATATCCTCAGAACCAATACCCTCAAAGCTAGTATCTGCAACAATAATACCCTCAACCCTAGGGGGGTATAAATTTTAGAGGACGAGGAAAAGTAGGAGGATTTGGTCACGGGAGAGGGAAAATCATATGTTATAATTATCGGCATCCTGAAAATTTTTCCAGGGCTTGCACAAGTCCTACTACATCTTGCTCATATTGCAAATCTTTTCTATATTGTCGAGCAATGTTCGTAGTCACATTGCGAAGTGGAAGGATAGGAATTTTAGAAATATGAATCCACCACATAATTCCAATCCAAACCCCAACCAAAATATATAGAATATTTATGTTGAACTAAGGGATCCACATATAGCTATTGTAATAAGAGGAGGTGCCACAATGGGAGAAGATGGTAACTGTAGGTGTGACCAACGACACAAAGGAAAGCACCATTCAACATCCAAAATAAAAAGGAAGAATTCTAGGGTGCATGAGAATAATTGGCCAACATAAACCAAGAGTTCACTTCAAGAAAACAAATATCGAAGATGCCCAAAAATTTTGATCAACTACTCCGAAAGAAACCGACCATAAATGTTATTGAAATAAAATAATTCTTTAAAATTTTCTTAAATCTAATCCAAGGAAAATATGCTATTATAGAATTTAAATATTTGATAAAAGAATCCCAAGAATAAGTGAGACCAAAAAAATGGGTTTATCATATTAGGAAAATACTAAATATTGTTTGCGAACTAAGGATGACTGCACAAATAGGAGACTATGATATGGATTATATTATTCTAGACTTGGGATCCGATGTCAACATTTTGACTAGAAAAACATGAGAGATCATGGGAGATTCAAGACTCATATGGTCTTATTGGCATGCTTTTATGACCTGAGCCAACTAAGGATAAATAGACCACACAAAGCGCTTAAAACATCCTTCGGTGTGTTTGGGATGACTAAATATCGCAGGTTGTGGTCTCTTGCTACCAGCTGAATTTATTCTCTTAAGGAGAATATAAAAACTCAGCAAAATGTGTCTTATATTAATCTAAATTTTATCTAACCCTAATGTTATTTCTTAAGTTTAAATCATCCTAAAATTGCTTTCCTAATGAAAGTCTCCTATTTTCTTTGGTTTTTGTTTTCAGTTTCTGGTTAAAGAACTATTTTAAACTTAAAATAAACAAAATAATCTAATTTAAATCCTATTTAACAGTTATTAAAATTAAAATAAATTAAAACTTATGAATTAAAAGTAACTAACTACCCTATCTCAGCTGAGAGCAAGTTTAACAGACTAAATCAACTATAAATTGATTATAAGTATATCTAAAAGGAGAATAATTCCAATTCAGTAAGAAAACTTAACAGAATTGAAACTAAAACAAAATTTTGATTTTATAAATTCTATGAACGAGAAATACTGAAACAATAAATTGCAACAGTATTTAATAGTTATAGCTATCAAAAGATAATTAATACCCAGTATTTCGATACTTGAACAATAATGATAATTAGCTAACAATTTTAAAATATTTGTTACAATACAAATATTTAAAAAAAATATATCAACAAATGTATAAGTAATATCAAACAAAGAAATAACTAATAAGTGATTAGATTAGGTGTTTACAAATTATACATCAATCCCAACCAAGCATGATCATATATATATATATATACTAACAAAATCCAATACCAGACTACATATATATATGTTTCAAAAAACATTTATCATAAATGATACCAATTCCAAGAAACAGTGCTTCTGAGAGATCCAAGAAAGAGATAACTCCTTTTGAATACCCACAAGTGAAAAATCTCAAGTCTTAGTATAAGTCTTTTCATACAAACTCCAACCCTCTTTACAATAAGTATTTCATAGTTTTATAAGAAAGACTAATAACTACCTTTCCTTATTCTATGCAACTAAAACTAAAAATAAACCATTGATCCTATATGATCGAACATATAGGACCTAGCACATTTAATTATCATCCTCTTCATTAGTGCACCTGGCATCTGAATCATCAATCCAATAACTTCTTTCTCATCTTCAAATGTTGATTTGTCCATACAACAACTGTTATTTGACATCTAACATCCAAATCATTCGAGCTTGAAACAACTTCATCATTTGCTGGCAAAATATAAACGAGAAGAACACCATCAAAATCGAGGATCCATATGACACCTGCAAAAATCAATTAACCATGCATGAGTTTTATAATAAATAACAAAACAAAAATAACAAATTTAATTAAATGATGTGCATTGCCCGCAGAATCTATGATTCTGTGGGCATGCTAATTACCTATTCTATTATTTCCAAAAAGAAACAAAAAAAACTCAATAGCAATAACAATTTTCAAGGTGTACTTCTAAGTTTGATAACTCGACGAGCCTCAGACAATTTATCCCTTAACTTTATGTTTTCAATTTTATGTTGCTCTTCATGCTTCAAGAACTTCACATTAGCATAAATCCATGATCTTTTCATAGTTTTCAACCTATATTTCTTCACTTTCAAATCCTACCATCACTTAACCTAGGTTAATAACTCACTTCTCAAGTTTTGTACTTCAAATTCCACTTTTCCTTTGTCTAACATCTTCAATTTTTCCCTTTCATTCAAAGATATAGTATGAAGATCCTCATATAAAGCTGAGATTACAGGGGTTTCAATATTTAAAGGAAGGGATTCTACTGCAACTGTATGTCTTGGATTATCCTCTATAGGCACCCTCAATTCAGACGATTCAACACCTCTTGACTCATAATTGACTTCAGTTTGAGGAAAACCTTTACGTTTTCTACAAGTTTTAGGATGCAGAGTAGGCAAATACTGAGTTAATCCAAAATCATTCGCATTCAAAAATTCATCCCAAGATCTACCTAGACGATTTAACTGGTATTGAAACAAAATCCTAAGAAGACCATGATGAAATAAACTTTGTTCTACATCTCCAATAGTAGTCCGTACAGTATGTGCCATTTTCCTAAGACTTTGAAGCAGAAAGAAAGGAAGGTTGATTCTGCAACCTTTCAAGGCCATCAACAACAGTAAATGATAATAATGTATATGAGAGTAGCGGTCGTCGCAGGTAACATACCTAATTAAAATCTTGAAACAGGCTCTCCATTGTGGTTTCAAAAATTTAATGGAACACCTTTTCCAAGGTCTAAACCCTCTCTGGTAATGACAAGAGAAACATTTCACATTTTTTCTTATTTACTCTTTGGCCCTTGAACCAATGATCACCAATTTGGGGAAGCTTGGTAGCTTTAGTAATCAGATCCTCATTCAGAATCAGCTAAAAATCCCCAACTTGAGCAACGTCATCCTTCAGAGACATAGCGAATCGTGTGGTTATTTCTACATCATGACCGATGAAACGTTTAAAAAAAAACCCCCAGCCCAGTTTTTCAAATAATGCGGCTGCTTCTGGGTTAGATTCAACCAATTCAGGGCCTAAAATCTCAAAGCGATTAATAGGTGCTATTTTCACCCTGCAAAGATTTTGATTAGGTTTTGGGATGAAGGGATGCGTGAATATAGATGGTATTGGAATCCATGTAAATGGAATTGTGTGAAATATCAAATCATAGCCTGATTCATCTAAAACAATAATTGAAACCCTAAACATAATCTTAGAAACCATAGTTCCAAAATAATGAAAACTAGTTCCAAGATCCTGTTACTTCGTAAAACACGACCACTAGGATAACCAAATAATTATGAAATGCTTCTCTGCAACCATTATCTTATTTCAAGATTTGTTTTCCCAATGAAATTATATCAAGGTTAAAATCATAAAAAATCTAGAAATAAAATGATAGCCTTGTATGTGTTTGATATTCAAAGATTTGTGGAAATTAATCTGAAACGACAAAATTAGTACACTATCCTACATGTGTCCGATTATGAAACTCCATGTTCAATCCCCATGCTAGGATAATGACCAAATGTCGAAAGAAATAACCATATGAAAAATAATGATTTTTTGCCTTGAAATTCTATCAACTCGTGGTGTAGTAATTAACAAGTGTGAGGATGTATAGATTCGTGTCAAAGTCACTCTTCTCCGGCTCTTAATCCGTGATATGGTAATTCTAATACGTGGAGGCTAGATGTAACATCATCATAAGCAATAGGAAACCTTATGCTCAAGAATAATTATGGTACATCAACAAAAGAATCAACAATGACATCAAGCAAATCTTTCCAATATAGGTTCATCAATAATATTTACTTGGAAAATTAGTTTGACGATCATTAGAAATGACACAACGAGTACATAAGCCACATAAATGTTGATGAGGAAACATCATGCCAATTTTAATGAAGATTTATCAATCAAAAGATGGTATTTAAATCTAATCCTTAGATCAAAACCATTTTCGATTTATTATTGGAAGCATAATATAAAAGATTTTGATCAGAGTTTGAAATAGTAATAAAGACAATGTTTACTTTCTATAAGTATATCCAATGCAAATATTATTTATTTACAAATCATATAATACATAAGTTATAGAAGCTTGTAGTGATACAAATGTTCAACCAATATATAAAGGTTATCATATGATATAGCAAAAATAGTCAACCTTAACATATATTTTGAACATTTATGTTTGATAATAAAACTATGTCAAATACTTGAAACCAAATCTTTAAATGCAAATTTAAAAGAAATTTTATGAAATGCAAGGGTTATGAATCATTTAAGCCAGTTCACTCTAACCAAATAATGTAAAGCAACAATCCATTTGTATTGATGATATATGATCATGAAATAATGAGAATGAATTTAACAGCTGCAAAATGAAAGAACTAACCTAATTCAAAGTGTTTCCTAAACTACCATCTTGACCACTAACTCTTCCTTCATTGAGAGTACCTTCAGAATCAAAGATTCTGAAGGCACTCTTTAATATAATTTTTTTTTATTAATTAAACAAAAGATCTAATCAATTTTCTTGCAATATAGCAAGAAAATTGAGAAGGGTTGTTTCCTGCCAACAGGTCTCTTGTCTAGCTTCGTTTAGAAAATCACTCGAAGGTTCTACCTATCAATTGACTGACTCAACTGCTCGTTGAAATAGAAGGCATGAAAACTTATGCTGATTTTGAAGTGATTGAAATTGTATATTATACAAATCCATATCATGAACTTCTAGGGATCGACTGTGCAATTGATAATCAAACAATTATAAATTTTAAGAAAATAATCTTAACATTTAAAGATTCATAGCTAAGGGTGGTTGCACCAATTGATCTGTTGGAAGGAAAAATATTTGTCGAACAAATGAATAGTGAAGGAAAAGGATATTATATGTGTTTACACCAAAAATTGTTCACCTAGCTCTCTATGGTCCAAACCATAATTATACATCATTATCCCACCATTATTTCCTCCATTTTGACCTTCACAACTAAAATTCCACCAACTATGGTCCAAAACATTATCATTCCTCCCCCCATAAACAAAGGGAAGTTGAGAATTTATTGTGACTTATCCCCACTCTCTCCAAAAATGACCAAAAAACCATAAAATGAGAATGGGTCAAAAACCGTGGACAAGTACCATGGGTGAAAAAACCTTGGATCATCATATAAAGACATTGTGAAGATCTCCCCAGAAACATTAGATTCCTGAACTTTTCACCTTTCACCATTATATTTTTTCCATGCCATTCCCACGTTGTATGTTGATCTTAATCCATACCTACTTGGATCCATTCCCCCTATTTTTACAACCATTAGTGGACACAACTAGAGAACTAGACCATGGATTCGATGGACCATTTCCTCTAATGGCTGCAGTGGCCCACATTACTGAAAGGTATGTGTGTTATTGTTTTTGATTAGTTAGATAAAATATACAAAAAATAAAAATATTGTTATTTAATGACAAAGTTGAGAGATCCTTCGCACCATGAACTCTAACCTATGATCCAGTTGATCTAGAGTAGGTTATTTTGCACGTAGTAGGGGAGAAATCCATACTACAATTTTGGTGACTCCACTGTCTTGATCCCATTGGACCTCTATTTTTGCAAGTGTTTCTCTTGGTTTATTTTACTTGGGAACCTTCATTCATCATAGATATGACCCCCCTATGGCAGATCCAAACCATTATTGTCCTAGTGCATGCTCCCCCGGCCCAAGCCGGTAGTTTTTCTAAAAAAAACTTAAGTTTTGTCCCGATTACACCTATTTGATAAAAATATACACTAGGACACACCTTTTCTCATGATAAGAGCGACCTAGGTCGTTCCTTCTGCCTCGATAAGTGTGACATGGACCAAATCCATATCACACTTTTCCAAGCTCCCAAAGTGATCTCGGTCACTACTATGACCTAGTTTTGTGCGACTTGCCACGCATAAACCCCTCTTTGTGTGACCTAATCCTTTCTATTGATTTTGCATCCTAATCACGACTATGTTATAGTTCTTTGCATCCTTGATCACACCTATTCCATCGATGGTGCAACCTACAATTTTTCAGTCATTTTCGGTGTTTGAGACCCTTTTTCCAGACCCCATTTCTGTTTTCTTCCCCTTCCCAACCTGTTTCTTTCTATATATTATCCATTACATCCCCCTACATTGTTTTGTGGTCCTATTCTCCTTATATGTGATCCCCTTTAGTTGAGCTTTGTAGTTGAGATCCCCTATGTGTTTCCTACAACCTGATATGTTCCTTATGTGCTCATTTACTTGTTTACATTTTATTTTCTGGAAGAATTAGTTATTTTGCATGATATTTACTGTCATTTATTGTTATTTATTTTCATTTTCGTCTCAACTGCGAGATCATTGGTGTTTATACATTACACATCACTTGTGAACACATCTCACACCCTAAAGTAAAACGCCTAGTTCATGACCCCAAGCTAGCCTAAAAATTAACTTAACTCAACCAACATTGTAACCTCATTTGAGGACCAAAACAATCTTCTAGTTAAGTTATGAAATTGGGGATAGGCATCCAAATAACACCCCTTTTTTCACTTACATATGAGCAATAGTTGTTTTCCATTAGAATACAAAAATCCTCTATTACTTGTTGACACGGTCATGACCGGTCTGTCAGAGGCCCCCCTACTCCACGAGATCAAGCCACAATGAAGGGGTTCCAAAAGTCAGGCTGGAATACTGAACTCCATTCTGCACTGAAGGCTAACCCTTCATAGTCCTCATGCATGCCTGAGTATAGTAGTTGTTGAGGAAAAAAAGGCTGAAGTGCAAGGAAAGAACTTAGGACATGTCATAAATGAGGTATCCTAGTTGTCATTCTACTTAGGGCTCTTGTACCCAAGGTCCTTCTCAGTAGTGAGATTCTCTTAGCCTATTGTTCTTCCATTTCGTATTGTTTGACTCATATTTCATCACCTAGCAGAGGATACAATTTGTGAGGGGATTCCATCTTGTAGCTAGGAATTTGCTTGCACTCATACCCCATATCTTGTGAACGACGATGGAAGGATCTATCCGTGGCATTTATTCATATGTCTAAGTGAAAATATTTCTGAATTCCTTGAAAAGGGTTGTATAAGACTCATGTTATGAAGTAGAATAATTTTGTCCTACGTGGATGTTTTCTACAACTCCAAGCATCACTGATATGCGACCGAAACGATCTTAGTAATTTTACTTGGATTACCCTCAAACTCAACATTGTGGATGAGTATTGGCGACTAAGTGGCTACAATATTAGATAAAACCATTGATTCAAAATGGTCTTCTACCATATGGTAATCGATAAGGAAAGAGATTCAATGATGATGATATTTCCAAGAAATCTTGTCTAAAGACATGACTTTCATGAGGGATTCATCGTACGAAAGAGTGTACAAAAGATAATCCATAAACAGGGGGGATTTAACCAATACAGTATGTGATACGGGTCGGATGCCACCAAAAGATGATTGTTTATGGTGGGGTCACTAGTGGATTGGATAGCCTGGTAAATTTCTTCAAAATGACTAAATGATGTCAAATCAACGATTGATTTTCCTTTGTCTAGGGTATCGTAGCTTGACGGTGAGATCATGTTCATAGATGCATCCAACGAAGTAGAAGGGGGTTTATTCAATGGAAATATTCCCATAAGAGAGGAATATTTAAGAATCCCTACTCCTATGTTTTGATACTACAAAGCCAAGGAATCTAGGAGTGGAAAATTAATCATAGAATTGGAACTCATGTCTGATGAACATAAATCTAATTGGTCAATTTGACAATATTCCCTTGGAATGGGAACTGGACTACCAGAAACACTATTGAAGTGAATTCTTTCATTGCATAGAACCAATTCCTACCTAGAAGAATATTGTAATCTAAAGGACCGTCGAAACCTTGAACATGGATGGACACTGATTTTCCCCTTAGTTCGACCTGAAAGGAGGAGAGTAGTCCATAGGCTTGAAAAACACAAGCATCAAAGTCCTTTAATGTCATGTGCATATGGTTAATTTCCAGGGATCCAATGGCTCTCCAACCAGATAGAGACATGACCAAAGTCGAGGCACCCTCGTCCAATACAGTATGACAGATTATCTTCCCAACAACGTTCGTTGATCATTGGAAGGCCAATTGATGGGAGAGCTTAGAATTGAAATCATCCATTTTGAAGGAGATAATGTTGTTCTTTTCAGGATTTGTTTGACCTAGGTTTGCTTTCCATATTTGTTAGGATACATTATCATTTAAAAAAAAAAAATCTTTTTAGTCTTGGGATTTTATTTTATTTGTTTTTACCCTAAAAGATTTTTTGTTTGCTTTGATTTCATTTTTAAATGTTCTAGGTATTTACAATATTTAGTTCTTATCCTAAGCTCCATTAGATGATTAAAATTTCATTAAAAAAAATTTATAAAATTTCTATATGATTACTAATGTGAGCTAGCAACACATGAACATTACTCAAGAAGTAGGTACGCTCCCAGCTTGTCAAAGATTGGATGTTCGCAGGTACCATCATTTTACTAGAATTTTTCGATCTCTGTGTTTATTTTCCATAATTCGACATCTGGTGTTGAGTAGTACTTAGGTTAAAAAACTTGTACAAAACCATATTTCTTCATCATTTTCCACCTTATAGTCTGTACTCTGAAAAAGGTCAGGAAACCGTGGTTTTATAGCAACAAGGGTTTCTTCATGTTTCTCAAGGATCTTGCTCTAGTATTGCATCTCCAGTTCAAGTCCTAGCTATGAGTGTTGACAAGAAAATTTAACCGAGTGGTGATCTACTTAGAATAGAACCTTCAAATGTTGAATGGATGTAGAAATTTCCTTCAGCCCTCAAGAAAGTAAAGGAAATTGGTTGGTATGTTATGTTTGAAAAAATTGCAGAACATCATATTGGGGTTACTAAAGCTTTCTATCAGAGTTTTTATGGATCTACGGTTAAAGTAGTAGGTTTGGAATTTACAGTCACAAAGGAGTCCATTTCGCATGTTATTGGTGATGTTCCTAAAGGGGAAAGGTGGTATAAAAGACAAACTACCTATGAAGATTATAGCCAATTCTTGTTACCATCTCATAAAAGTCCATATTGGAGCGAGGGAATCCAAATGGATTTCCTTTTTAAAGAATGGAAGGACATGGTACAGATTATCCAAAGGTATGTTACTTGCAAGGGAATATTTTGCACGTTGTATTGCTATCAGATGAGATTCCTACGGCATGTAACAGGTGCTAATAAATTAAACTTGCCTTTTTATTTATTAAAAAGTTTGGAAAAAATGGTTGTTAGGGCTCAAAATCATCCTAGCTCTTCCAGTAGTAATATGTTTCATCATCAATTGATTAAGCTTCTAATTACTCAGGAGTTAGGAAAAGTAGAAAGGTCATGGTCCCATTTTCTTTTCTTTAGGGGGTTTTCAAAGTTAATTTTAAAGATGTAGAGAAAAGAAAGAGAAAGCAAAAGTCTTCTAGAAATAAGGTTTTAGATACTTTTGATAGTGCAAAGACAAAACCATCATCTGAAAAATAAATCTGAAGATTATCATAAGCAAGAATGTCTTGAAGAGATAACCTCGGCACAACTACCAGAAGAAGAGCCTGGGTGGATAAAGAATGACAGTTTAGTTTTAGGTTTCGCTGATGAGATAGAGATGGTTAAAGAGGGAGTGATTCATATTGTTTTTTCTTTTAAAAATATTTCAGAGCTGGTAGATTTTTCATTCAAACCTCTCAAAGTATACTCCAGACCTAAAACGAGACCAGCGAGTAAACTCCGAATAAATATGAAGGCATTATTAAACCCTAGGTTTAATAAAAGGTAGATGATAAGTGTTCAAGATACTTCCAGTGATGAGGAGGAGAATAAGAAATCTAAGGAGTTAGAATCAGCCATGTATCAAGTCTTTAATAACATTAACCAAAGCTTAAGGAAAATTCGAGATCGAGCTCCTAAAATTTGCATCTATAATTATAATGATGTGGAAGAAGATAATCCATCATTTCTTCCTGAAGGTGAGATTGGTGAAACATTAGAAAATAAAGCAAGATGTAATGAGCAGGTTCTCACATATCAAGAAGAGGAAATAGTTGCAAAATTAAACAAGAAAAAGGTTATAGATGAAGATGCAGGAGGTAATATGATGGAATTAAAACAAGATAAATAAAACAGAGAAATTGAGCAGCTTAGAAGACAGAATGAACATTTAAATCAAATCAATGATCAACTGGTGAAGGAAAATACAATGCTAAAGAAAGATTTGCAAGAGGTGAATTAGAATTTTTCTGAGCTAATTCAGGTCTCAAAGGAAGCAGTGAAAAGGAGGAGACTAGTACAAGAGGAAAAAGATCAATTAGTAAAATATAAAGAGGAGCTTACAATAAACCTTCCTTGCATGCAAAAGGATATCAAGAGGTTACAAGCAAATTCATGTGCGCTAGTTGGGATAGCCACTTTGGCTAAGGTAGCAAGAAGGATTTGAAATGATCTTTAGTTGACACTTGTCATAAATTAGATTTCCTTTTTGTTATATACTTTTTCTATAACTAGAAGTCGTATCGTTAAAAAGTGGATCTGCTAAACAAACTTTTGGGATCCTACCTTTGGGTTCTATTCTATATATTTTGTAATATTTTTGAGAAACATGAGACACACATGGGAGTCAATCTGCTTTGAGACCGTGCAAACATTCAATGGTTATATCTGTAAGCACATCTTTTGTACTTTTGGAATGACACTTAATATCTATATGGAGCTAGGCCTTTGATCTATATTGTTTTAATATTCTTTTGTTTAGTTTGAACTCTTGTTGCATTGTTTTGATGTAGATGTTTTCTATATTCATTTCATGTATGCAAGTGAATGTTAATACTTAATGATGTTTGAAATGTGTTTTCACATACTAGTACTTTTCTATATGCTGCAAATGTGAACTATTTGTTTATTTATTGAAGTTATATATCTTGAAATCATGTCTCTTGTACGTTAAATGTTTTGTCATCCATTCCTACAGAATTTTTGTATTTTCATTTGTAGTATCTAATGTTTTCAGATATTGTGTCTCTACCTTTATCCTTACCTAATCTGATTTACATTGTTATCCAAACAAAACCCAAAAACAATCTTTTATTTGAGGTGCCTGAACACTACTGACCCCGTAGTCTAGGTAGCAGACTTTAGGGAAAACATATTCTGGTGACCATACCGGTGAGGAAGCACAAATTATTCTTTGGTTGAACATGATAGATATGACGTGTTGGGTGAACATTATTAGAAAATTGGTTATATAGACTACAATATCTTTCACTTGTTTTAAATAAAGAAAAGCAACTGCGGCTCCCAAGAAGACTGGGACTAGGGAAAACCCCTCATCACCTCTACATCCAAGACCCCATAGTCTAGGTAGCAGACTTTAGGGAAAACATCTTCTAGTGACCATACTGGTGAGGAAGCACAAATTATTCTTTGGTTGAACATGATAGATATGATGTGTTGGGTGAACATTATCAGAAAATTGGTTATATAGACTACAATTTCTTTCACTTGTTTTAAATAAAGAAAATCAACTGTGGCTCCCAAGAAGACTAGGACTAGGGAAAACCCCTCATCACCTCTACATCCAGGAATCCCAGATCCCGAGCAAATATTGAAAGATGATAGACAACGATTAATATCTACTTCATCAGGAAGGTTTATATATCCCTCATACTTGGAAATTCCCGATCCTTCACTGTTTCTTTCTCCTTATATTGATCCACATTCTGAAAAAGGTAAAGAAGAACTAGATTCACATTTACCCCCTTCTCAAATAGATAACTTTCAAGTTTCCACAAATCCCTTATTACTTGAAGAAGTTAAAGCTGAAGCATTACAGATAGGTGGTTCTTCTCTATTTTCATCCCACATTCCTTTTACATGTAGAGTCCCATCATTTATCCCAAACTTACATATGCAAATTCATTTGAGTCTAAGTTTTCTCTACTTCTAAGAGAAAGAAGGCCAGTAACCCTACTTAACATGCAGGAAGATGCATTGGAAGTTGAATCAAACATGTTAACAATAGGAAAACTTAGATATCATTCATATTACTTTGATCAAGATAAAAAAGGTAAAAAGGAAATGGATTCAACTTTAAAGGCTAAGTCATCAGACAAAACTGAGGATATGAATAAGCTAATTAAAAATTTGTGTGCAAAAGTAAATAGACTAGAAATAGAAAATAAAAATATGAGGTGATCTATGCATTAAGAAAACCCTAATCAGTTCAGGAGACCTTTTGTGCCAATATTTATACCGGGGGGAAGGAGAAATAATGATATTCAAAGGGAGAGGAAAGAAAATTAAGATCAACGAATACCACCTCCCTTCCAAAATAATTTATTGTATGAAGAAGGAGAAGTTGAGGATGTAGAGTATGAGGATTTAGATCAGAGTATAAATCATCTTGAATATGAGTTATATGACAATTTTCTTACCAAATATCAAGACCAAAATGCTGAAATGTTAGAGGAATTTTATTCTTCTTCAAATGATATCTATAGGACATACCCTAAGAAGTCTTACAATCTTAGATTTGGTGTTAGACAGGTAGCTCAGAATCCTAAAATGAAAGTAGCATCCAAGCAATACCCTGATCGTTCATCATAAAAGAAACAGAATCACAGACTTAATAAAGCTAACATTACTGAGTTGGAAGAAACAAATAAGCGTAATCAAGGTTTTAATTTTGAAAATGAGCTAAGTAAGTTAAATATTCCTGTTCCATTAACATAATTAATGAAAATTCCTTCATTCAGAGATCCTGCCTATAGAATTTTGAAATCACAAGGAAATGGGGTTTCTTTTGATGTCATAAATTTACATGATGAACATCCAACCATTTTTGTGGGTGCTCCTCCACATGATCATCTTGAGAAGAAATCAGATCCTCCTCCTCCTTTCTATGCTACTTTGACAATTCATGAACAAATGTTGCATAATTGTTTGTTAGACTCAAAATCTTCTCATAATTTAATGCCCAAGGCTGTTATGGAGTCCCCAGGTCTACGCATCACTAGAATTTATCATGATTTATTTTCTTTTGATTCAAGAGTAGTTCAATGTCTAGGATTAATCAAATATCTGGTTGTAAATCTTTCCCAATTACCTATGAAGAGTGTCATGATGGATGTGGTTGTAGCGGATATTGAACCAAGGCTATTAGGGCTCAAAATCATCCTAGCTCTTCTAGTAGTAATATGTTTCATCATGGATTGATTAAGCTGCTAATTACTCAGGAGTTAGGAAAAGTAAAAAGGTCATGGTCCCATTTTCTTTTCTTGGGGGGGGTTTCAAAGTTAATTTTAAAGATGTAGAAAAAAGAAAGAGAAAGAAAAAGTATTATAGGAAGAAGGTTTTATAGACTTCTTATAGTGTAGAGACAAAACCCTCATCTAATAATCAATCTGAATATTATCATAAGCAAGAATGTCTTGAAGAGATAACCTCAGCACAACTACCAGAAGAAGAGCCTCGACGAATAAAGAATGTCAGTTTAGTTTTAGGTTCTGCTGATGAGATAGAGACAGATGAAGAGGGATCGATTCATACTGTTTCTGCTTTTAAAAATATTTCAGAGCTAGCATAGTTTTCATTCAAGCCTCTCAAAGTATATTCCAGACCTAAAACCAGACCAGTGAACAAACTCTGAATGAATATGAAGGCATTGTTAAACCCTAGGTTTAATAAAAGGTAGGTGATAAGTGTTCAAGATACTTCCAGTGATGATGAGGAAAACAAGAAATATAAGGGGTTAGAATCAGCCATGTGTCAAGTCTTTAATAACATTAACCAAAGCTTAAGGAAAATTCCAGGTATAACTCCTAAAAGTTGCATCTATAATTATAGTGATATGGAAGAAGATAATCCATCATTCTTTCCTGAAGCTGAGATTGGTGAAACATCAGAGAAGCAAGCAAGATATAATGAGCAGGTTCTCACAGAGTAAGAAGAGGAAATAGTTGCAAAATTAAACAAGAAAAAGGTTACAGATGAAGATGGAGGAGGTAATATGATGGAATTAAAACAAGATAAAGAAAACAGAGAAATTGAGCAGCTTAGAAGGGATAATGCACATTTAAATCAAATCAATGATCAATTAGTAAAGGAAAATGAAATCCTGAAGCAAGATTTGCAAAAGGTGAATCAAAATTTTGTTGAGCTAATTCAGCTCTCAGAGGAAGTAGTGAAAAGGAGGAGACTGGTACAAGAGGAAAAAGATCAGTTAGTAAAAGATAAATAGGAGCTGACAGTAAAGCTTCATTGCATGCAAAAGGATATCAAGAGGTTACAAGCAAAGTCATGTGCACTAGATGGGCTAGCCACTTTGGTTGAGGCAGCAAGAAGGATTTGAAATGATCTGTAGTTGAAACTTGTCATAAATTAGATTTCCTTTTTGTTATATACTTTTTCTATAATTATAAGTCTTATCCTTAAAAAGTGGATCTGTTAAACAAACTTTTGGGATCCTACCTTTGGGTTCTATTCTATATATTTTGTAATATTTTTG
Organism: Pseudotsuga menziesii; assembly: GCA_001517045.1. Classification (NCBI taxonomy): domain Eukaryota; kingdom Viridiplantae; phylum Streptophyta; class Pinopsida; order Pinales; family Pinaceae; genus Pseudotsuga; species Pseudotsuga menziesii. The sequence continues at coordinate 174,240 of LPNX010137983.1, forward strand.
AGAAACATGAGACACACATGGGAGTCGATCTGCTTGGAGATCGTGCAGACATTCAATGGTTATATCTGTAAGCACATCTTTTGTACTTTTGGAATGACACTTAATATCTATATGGATCTAGGCCTTTGATCTATATTCTTTTAATATTCTTTTGTTTAGTTTGAACTCTTGCTGTATTGTTTTGATGTAGATGTTTTCTATATTCATTTCATGTATGCAAGTGAATGTTAATACTTATTGATGTTTGAAATGCATTTTCAAATACTAGTACTTGTGTATATGCTGCAAATGTGAATTGTTTGTTTGTTATTTGAAGTTATATATCTTGAAATCCTGTCCCCTGTACCTTAAATTTTTTTTCATCCATTACTATAGAATTTTTGTATTTGCATTTGTAGTATCTGATGCTTTCAAATATTGTCTCTTTGCCTTTATCCTTACCTAATTTGATTTACATTGTTATCCAAACAAAACCTAAAACGAGTCTTTTATTTGAGGTGCCTGAACACTGCTGACCTCGTAGTCTAGGAAGCAGACTTTAGGAAAACATGATCCATAGCTTTGATAACTGACAACAGGTTCTTCCACTATGCAAGACATGTTTGGAGTACTTAGAGGGTCAACATAACACAAGGTTCCTGGTCTAGATCTTCAACTACATTGTAGTATTGGGTATCACATGCGTTAGGATTGAATACGAGTTTGCAAAATCGTACTCTTAGGTGGTCAGATAACTGTGTCGAGAACAAATTTTTCGATCTGGAGACCATTAGTAGAAGTAGAGATGGAAGATGAATTTTTATTTGTTGGAGAATTATCAGTCTTCTTTTTTGGTGGAGGGTCATAACTCTGAGATCTAGTAGTGAGACTAAATGATTCACTGGGCATCATTTTAGCTTCATCTATGGACGACGAAGAAGACCCATACAAGGATTGGTGGTCAATTAATTGTTGTTGGGTGGGGAAAGGGTCAATTAAAAATGCCGGGGCGGGAGAGTTTTTTAGAAATTCACTGACCTCTTCACACCGAGGATATTCCTTGGTGAAGTGGTCACCTCCACATATGAGGAGGGGAAACTTTTCTTGTCTTTTATTTTTGGATTCGACATTAGGGTTTTGTGTTTTATTACCTTCTTGTTGATCTCAGATTTCTTGGATTTATTCTTTCCTTTCTTCTTCATTCCCGAAGATTCTGAGGATTGGACCGCATTCACTTCAGTCGAAACAATAGGAGGGGAAGTAGTCTTTGAATTTGAAATAGTCCGATTAGAAATTGCAACGGGTTGTTTTTGTTTCTTCGAGGATTTTTTCGTCGACTGTGTGTAGACAGAAATAAGAACGTCATCGTTGGGTGGTTCTATCGAAGGTATTGAAGGGTTTGAAGTAGGATGAGGAGAGTGGGGGATTAAGGCATACAAAGTTTCTGACTGGTAATAAACCAATTCAAGGTATTGAGCGTGACTAATGGCTTGTTCCTGAGTAAAACCACCTCCCATGGAAACATCCCTAGCAATGGGTGGCAGTAAATATTTGGTAAACAAATCGACAAGCAAGTGATAAGGACTGGGAGCTTTTATCAACCTATGTCGTCCTCTCCAATCGTGTAAATGATCGGATATATGGATGGAAGTGGTTTGTACAAGGGAGGCTAAGAGATTCGTACCCATTTCATATCAAATTGGTAATTGAAATGTGTCAAAAAGGCCATAGCTAAGATGTTGAAATCCCAAAAGGAATGTTGAGGAAACTCAATATACCACTTTGTGGCAACCCTGGTGAGATTTCTATGAAACAATCTCAAATGGATGGATCTATCCATCATAGAATTGGATGATCACCGCAAAACATATGCTGTCACGTGGTTCTTAGGGTCTTCACTGGATTTACCATCAAATTGGGTATATCAGAGGGTAACTTAACATGGATAGTTGTCCACAAGGGATCGTGGTGGATGGGGTCATTGATCAATCTAGACATATCTCGTAGATATAAAGTAGTCAGAAATGGTAACTTTTGATTAGGTTGAGGGTACTGGTAATACTGATAATGCATTTTCAGGCCAGTATGACCATAAGTTGATTGATAAAGAGGTGTTGACGATGCCCCCATAACCGGTTGGTTGGGTGGTTGATTAACAAATGATCCCCCGAGAGGGCCCTCCATACGATAATTTAATAATGTAGGGAAGGGTTGCATAGTTGTACTCATTATGTTCTAGATCTAAACCATTTAGGCTAGGGAAACTGTTCTTCTCCGCAAATATTGATACTCATTATCATTTCATTTGTGAGCTAGTCAATAATGGGGAAATCCGATTTACTATTTTGTGGCTCTAAGGAGCAATTGGCCAACATGTTTACCAAACCATTGAGAATAGTTGCATTTGAATTTTATAGACAACACTTGGGCATTGATAGTGCTGAAAATATTGTTCCACTTGATATTAAGGGGTGTGCTAAATTGATTAGGCATCTTATTTATTTAGTTAGAATTATCATCTTTGTGATGTAATCCTTTAGATGCTTGTGCTCAATAAAAAGAAGGGAATCAATATGCCCACCAATGTTTCCTCCTTTCATATTTCCCTTGTGAATTCAAACTTTAAGACGTTTCAATTCAATAAGATCTCAAAAAAATTCAACAAATTCCTTTATATACCTCTTAAACTAGTAAAACTTCGTGGCACGTGTTACATAGAGGTTTATCAAATGTACAAAATGTGTTCAACTTCACCATATCCTCCCATTCTACATTCCTTGCGAGAGAAGCTTTCAACAATGACTCATATTGATTAGTACACAGATCCTATACTATCAAGCCATGCTCGAGTCTCTCAAAAACATTCGAAACTTATAAATTTAAGTACACTATCCAGCCATGATCGAGTGTGTAAAAAAACGGATGTAAACAACAACCAAAAGACTTAAACCTACAAATTCCGAAATTTCAAATTTAGGTATTGATTGGCCCCAATTCCGCCTATTTTGATAACCATGGTTTATAGTTTATTTTTGTGTTCTTAAAAGATTTATAGATTTATGTCATAAGATTTATAGATTTATGTTATAACGATACTTAGGAAAGGTCATATTAAGCTCATAGACATCAAACCATCCTTACATTTCTCCAATCCAAAGACCAACCCAGAGAAACTCAGAGAAAACTCTTTGAATGTACATGTATGAGTCTAAACAAAGAATTTGAATAAAATTGAAAATAGAGCAAGACAATTATATCAAACAATATAATATAAGAATCTCAAAAGAACTGGTAGAGATATCGTCGCTTCCTTCTGATTAATTTCCCATCGACCATTTTTATAGCGTTATTGCTTTTTCAATTGCAGATCTGCTAATTTCATGTTTAGCTCTGTACAGAGAAAATTCCAATAAGTTGACCAATATCAATAGAATTCCCAATATGAGAGTTGGGTTTTTCTGTTATTCCACTTGTAAAGAAAAAGAGAATAAGCTGAATAGTCCTATTATTCAGATTCTACACGGTGATCAGGGACTGTCGTAAAGAAACGACCCCGAGGGCTCTCGGAAATCGACCTGATGGCAGTTACAAAGAGTTTGCATCTTTATTAAAGATTCTTTACCTGGCACAGAATATTTAAGATTACTATGTATAATCGCAACCTTTGTCAAGGCAAACTTACTGAAATGAAAATACCTTGTTAGTATAGAGAGCAAATGTCAGCTCACATATCATACATATTCCGAACTTGCAAAAGCACCAAGCCCCTCCTTGGGAGCGAAAAGGTAGGGTCCGACGCACAACTGCAGCTTGTCGTGAGAGTAACGCTATTGAAATGGAACAGTGTTAAGTGTATATAGCTTAATGCTATGTTGTGGCCTCATGGGCTTCTGCTCATTGAAATAACATGTTAAAAGAGGCCTGATTTCTCTGGTCCTTGACTTTGTAAAATCCGACGTCCTGCCAGCTTTTCCTACATAACATAGTGACAAACTTCTTACGCAGAAGATCTGTATCCACTTCGCTCTTTCCAATCATCTGAACCAAACCACCATGATCAATAGCTAATTGAAAATGAATTAGTTTACAGAATTTCAATTCAGCAGGTCTCACCTGGAGGTGAAGATTGTGGCAGACTTGGTGTTTAGAGAGGAAAGTAGAAGAATTAAGCAAGTCTAACCCCTCCTTTTCCAGCACCAGCAAAAGCGTAGAGAAGAGAAATCCAGCTCTGCCTGCGTAAATTGTAATTATCAGTTCTGAATTCCCCAAATCTGTATTTACTGTAACATTAATATGAATAGGAGAGCTTAAGTCCGCACGAGGACAGTGCCTAAAATCATTCATAAATTCATGATGACCATAAGCTCTAGCACATGATTTTGAGATCACAGCCGAGCTTTTGGAAATTCGCCGGTTAGCCGCTAACAATTCATTGCGTTGCTTGCGCAGTTCTTCGAGTTCCTTGCGCAGCTCAGGAATGTAACTTATAACTCGAGAAACAGTATCTGGAATGCTCAGTTTCCTCTGCAAATTCTAATTCAAATCAGATCGGAGAAGCTAAAAAACGAGGAATTCATGTGCAGGCCGATTCTGAGTAATACCCTAATCAGAAGGAAGACCAACAAGCTAACAACAAAGTAATCTGTCTAATTAATGAAGTTACAATAAAGAACCTTCGTATTTGGATTAGGCAGCAACGAACGTAGCTCGGAGTATAGTACTTTCAATTTATTTCGCCTGTGCCGTTCCATGGCATTATGAATAGCCTTTTTGGTGTAGTCTTTCGAATTGGGCGCCGATTCCTCATCATTATTGGGATGCTGCAGTTGATCCAAATCCATTGGTAGAAGCTGATCTGCATATTGATAATTGTTGTCATGCATTCCAAATTGACTAGTGTATTCCATGACGGTATTATCAGATTCAGCAGGTTGCTGCTGATCAATTTGAAACCAACATGAAGGCGAAAATATATTTATGGTTGCAGGTTGATCTTGAGCGTTCATTTCTGCTTCACGAAGCAAAGAGTTGCTGGGATATTCCAGGTTGTATGCTTCATTATAGGCAGCAGGAGCTGGGGCAGGCGCAGGGGCAGATGTTTGAATGCTCGAAAAGAATGGAAATAAGCCCATCATGATATATAGGAAGCAAGTAAAATCAGCGGGATAGGATTGAAAAGCTGTTTGCCTTGGTACAGAGTTTTGAACAGAACAACTTTTGTCTGAACGAAATTTGAACACATTGCAATGTAAGATCAACAACAGCCTTGCCTGCCTGTCGTTGTATGTTATCCAATGCTTGCTTTGACCAGCCTTTGCTCCACCCAGAGAAAGCAGACTTCTTACACGCTAACTGTTAACTGAAAATTTAAGGGGAGCAAACACTCAACTCAACTTATCGATCTAACTCTGCTTCGCATAGCCCTACAGAGCACGGAATGGATAGAATATAGAAGAAATTGTAAATGTGACGTTGATCATTTATATTTTGGAAGTTTACGGTAGAATACTATTTACGGTATTTATGCTTTTTCTTAGGACAATTGCGATTGATTTTATGGTAATTCTTTAAAATTATTTATTACTAAACAAGTAAAATGGTTGGTAAATGTTAATAGACAATCAAAATATAGTTGGTTATTAAACAAACCCCAAAGTATATAATTTTATATTCATTATTTATATCAAACTGTTATAGTTAATATAATTAGAAAATAAATATTATTTAATTAAAAAAAACTAATATGAAAAAACAAAACAAATTGTAAGCTTTCTTTTAACTGCTTATTTAATTCTTAATCAAGATACATTTAACCATAACAAGATAATGCTACCATGAAGTGAATCCTTATTGTAAACTTGTTACACTTGGGTTAATTTTGGTAATCCAATCAAACAAGTACAAAATCTGAGATAATATCTAAATGCCTATAGGCATAACTAACCCATCCTACCCATAGGTCAGAAATTAATATCAATTAGTTGTTGGGGCAGCCTTCTAATTAATTGAGTTGTATGTCACAAACTGGTAGTTACTGTGACATCAGCTAAGAGTTATCCATGCATCAACTAATATATATATATATATATATATATATATATATATANAATTAATGTGGACAGTACAATTGTCTTATACCTGTGCAATCTTAAAAAAGATAGGTGCTTGTCCACCCCAAAATCTCAAAAAAAGACACCTATGGTAGTTAAAAAAAATAAAATAACTGATGTTATAACTGCACTTTATGGTAGTTAAAAAAATAAAAATTAGCTCATGTGCTAACTGCACTTTATGGTAGTAGAAAAAAATAAAAAATAGCTCATATGATAATTGCACTTATAGGCATGGTAATGTGTAGGCAGTGTGATACTGGAATTACACAATTTGTGTGACAGTCTAAGTGCAACTCATGTAATAATTGTACTTAGTGACATGATACACTTACTCACATGGTAATGTGAAGTCTGCATGACACTTGAACTTCATCAACAAGTAGGCCATTAAACAACAAATTTAATTTTTTAATAACACTTAATTGACCATTGTGCTAATCTGGATTTTCCTTTGATAAACTTACTTTAATAAACTTATGCTAAGAAGAAAATAAAAATAATACAAATATATACTTTTTTGGATTTTGAATATATACTTTGAAATAGTGGAAATAATTCTGTGGAGAGGATGAGATCTAGAGGATTGATCTATTATTTATAACAGCATTGCCGGCCATGGGCAGGGCATCCTTGAGCGCTTACAGGGATCTATCGACATTCCAAACACCAAGTAGCAGATTCAGCATATAACTAAGAATCATAAAACTAATCTACCAATGGTTCATCTGGTTAGGAGAATGCCCAGTCCTCAATGCGCTCAGTAGGCACAGTGCAAATCTTGGTGGAAAGTATTTTCGACAGTGGGACACGGATTCAACAAATCCTGGGACAAAGACGGCCACTGGCATGTGCACATGGAGTCAACTGTGACAGAGATGCAGCCATTATTATTAATTATCGATAAGCATCGTGTAGCTTTCTAATTATTTTACAAAAATTAGGTATAGGTAACATCACTTCCTAATGGTATAGGTAACACAGCTTCCTATTTCCTATTAAACAAAAAATAACGTTTACAATGGTATATCCTATATACATATTCGCATATGCCAGTTTAAAATGCAAACAAATGGTGAAGTCATGAACCATCGGCCACAAAGAATAAAAGAGGTTGATATATTTAAAACTACGTTTAATGTTTCTGAGCAGGCTGCCTATATAGAGATAGTCGGCCCACAGACAGAATAATCTTCTTAGAAGCGTCATATGGCACATACATAAACTTATCTTAAAAATAGAAAATTTGGTGGTCAAGCGATCTCGATGAAAGGGCCGATACGAAAAATCCACTATGAACCCAACCTAAGAATTTCAAAAAAAAAAGAAATTACATGTATTATAATTTAGTTTACAAATAACTCTCCCATAAATAGACGAATTGTCTTAAATATATATTTGGAAACAATTTATGGGGTTTTATTTACCATACATCAATTGTTTTAAATATATATTCAAGGACATACCTTTTAATTTAGTTTTTGGAAACACATTTTAATTTACTAGTCTTTTTAAGTGTATCACAACATGTATGTGAATGTTTTAATGTTTTTAAACTTTTTTTAATAAAAAATTATATCCTATATATAAAACATATTTCAGGATTTTTCTCTTTCCCCGAGGAATTTAGAACCAATTTTATAACGTTCCTTATTAATCGGGAGAAGATGACTTCTAAATATATTAATTTTTTTGGAAGTCTGATTTCCACTCATTCAAAATAAGATTACCATAAGACATTTAATATACAAATATAAGATAATTAATAATGATAAACGTTTTATATTTTTTAACCAAAAATTGTAAGACTTACTTTATTGAACTTTTTTTTATGGATGGGAAAGAAGAACTTTTAAATATATAAATATATTAGTTTTTTTAAAAGTCTGATTTCCACTTATTCAAAATACGATTAAGATTACGGTTAAGTATTTAATATTAATCAGATAGAACAACTTTTCAAAAATATATATAAATATATTTGTTTTTTTAAAGTTTGATTTCCTCTCATTCAAAATAAGATTATGGTTAAATATTTAATATACAAGTATAAGATAATTAATATGATGAATATGTGTTTTATATTGAGTGTCATGGCATCTTTCAATGTAAGGCACGTTAATTTGAGGTAGGATATCTCTTGGGCTAGGGAAAGGTAAAGCAGAAATCTAAATGTATTCACTTAGAGTTATGTCTAAGTATGGAGAAGAGCTAAAGAAGAAGAGAAAGGAGTTGCGAAAGAGGCAATGACAAGAAAAAAAGAAGAAAAATGAGTTGTGACAGAGACAACGATAGGAAAGAAGAGGAGAAATGAGTCGCGACAGAGGAAACAACAGGAAGGAAGAAGAAGGAAGATGTACGACAAAAGGAAGGAGTGCAACAAAGAAAGATGCGACGGGATAATAGTACCAGAAGGCGTGCAAGTGGTATAACGACTGGAAAATGACAGTAAGGAATAACAGTTAGAAAGTGACAGGCCATAAAGATTGTGGGTACGAGTTTGGATAGAGCCAACAAAAGCCACACGTATGAAGGTATCTTTGTTAGTCTGGCCGTCAGTGCCTATTGTCAGGTGTTACTAGAATAGGAAAGACAACCTATTAGCTAAGTATAGGGAGTCAACTGAAAAATCGACAGGTAAAGAATCTATAACGAGTCTGTAAAAGAGTCTATAAAAAAAGGAACTCAAGTTGTATGTGAGTTAGCTTCTTTGTTGTTAGTTCTTCACGGTTAGACTGTTAGTTGCTCCGTATTTTGTTGTTTGTTAGTATTTGCTAAGTGCTTATGAGTTGAAGAATCTTCAGCTGAGTGCGCAGAAGTGTAGGAGAAGTTGATTTGATCCAAGTTGTGTGTGGATCGTTAGTAGAGTTGAGTAGGGAGAGAGGAAATGAGAAGATCAGAGAGCATGAGAAGAAGAAATATTCTATAAAGATAGAGAAAAACATCTAGAACAAAGTCTACAACTTATTGCATAGACAAAAGGTGCATATATTTCTCATGCTAGATGAAGAGCATCTTTGTGCTTTTTCCTTGATGGGTTTCCACATTAGATTATGTGTATATGTGTGAATGTTGAATGTGATTGAGTCACCTCTATAAATGTTGCAATGAATGAATGTTTATAGATTTGCTTATGAATGAATATATGTATATCCATCACACTATTATCAGTTGAATACGTTTGTGTTGCACAAAGGTTGTTGTTTTATTAGTTGCATAAGAGAAGTCGGGTCATGGTCTAACTATTCATGGAAAGAATAAATAATCCACCCACATGCTTATTTGAGCACCTTGGTAAAGGAACAAGGTACGAGAAATCCCCCACCCAACTGTGGACACCTAGTTCTAGTAGTTACCCATAGAAAGATATCTCGGGTGAGACTACATCTACATCACAGGTGTTGTTGATTGGCCTTTTCTCTTTCAGGACAATATCTTGGGCGTTGTTATGCTAAGCATAAGGGATTGAACCTAGGTCAGGGTCATGTTATCAAGAATATAGCACCTTCTACGGAAAGAAGTTGTTCCTCTAGTCTGAATGGTTCAGATCCAAAAAAAATGAGTAACAACTAGGTTGAAGACTTTCCCTGAAAGTTATAGATGCCTAGAATAAAAACTCTGATGAAAGACCTATAGACCTACAAAAGCACATCAAACATACAACAACATCAAGATACCAGAAAACTATATATAAATCCATATTAGTGACTAAGGAATCCAATAATATATATGTGAGATTAACACAACAAATATATGGGAAGGAAATCAACTTTGCATTAAAAGATGAATGAAAGAGCTTACAACCATTTTGACTTAGTGTCGATGCACTCCTTCACAAGACTAGCACCTCACCCCTGATAGCTCCAACTTGCTCATGTAGCATCCCCGACCCTCCGATCGGTGAAGAGGATGCTACCATGGCGTTAACCATCTGGGCAACCAACCCCATGAACATGTGCATTCATAGAATTGCTGAAATGTTGAAATAAAATGCTTTGAACTACAACATGCATACATGATAATTTATAATACACAGCGGAAGCAACATACATTCATACAAGCATTCAACATGTTCACCATATTCATTAATAGTAAAATGATTGCAGAAGTAAATTAGAAAAGATTACTTATCTTATGAAGAACGCATTCCACAACCAACTACATCGCTGCAACGTTCCACCCAACCATAGGCCAGCATGCTCCTTAATATCTCAGCAATGCTGCCACCCCCGAGCTGGGCATGATTCTCCAAGGAATAAGGAACAAGTAGGCTTACACATAGCCAAGGATACACAAAAAACAGCCAAGCCAACATAGTTGGGTTTATCAGGCCATCAACAAGATAGCCAATCCAACATGGTTAGGTTTATCAGGCCATCAAGGAGCTGGGAAAGTCTAAATGCTAAGCTGGTGAGCCCATTACAGAGCTAGGAACGCCTACACCAGAACTAGCATGACTTCTAAGACACCCACACACACCCAACACAAGGAATCAGTCCCTTCTCTGCTACATAGTCCCTCAGACCCTGCCTTCCCTTCCAGTGCTATTTAGGGGTTGTGGAGAAGAAAGCCAGCCCTCTAGCTCTGTCTATGTGGTTTCCAAACACACCAGGTTTATCAAGAAAACCAAGCCCCCATCTATGCTCCCATCACATTCCGAAGACCAACCATTGCACTCATGCAATCAATCAGTTGTCACAGCTTAAATAAGGAAAACGACTCTTGAGTCATTCTTGGCCCTATCATGGCCAAAACGAATCCCAAGCGAATTACACAGTCCCAGAACGTATCAATAAACACAACTCACAACATGGGGAAACAACAGTTCGTCCTGGATAATGAAGTCACCAGGAAAACTTACCCAGACCACACTGGGGAAGAAATACAGTCTCCCAGCTTGTGTGTGAGAAAAACTTGCACCAAACCCCAAAATACAGAGGGAAAAACATATGCACGAGCCACCAATCAGTGAGGAAAATTTACACACAGTCCCGGAGCGTAAAATGGCTCTCCATAGGAAAAAATTATGGGTGATAGTGACCGAACAGGCCCCCCCCAGCTTGCTGCATGAGTGGTAACAATGCAGAACCCAGTGCGTGAGAGAAACTTTACACCCAATTCCAAAAGTGGGTCGAGAACACACCTGAATCGTCGCTGTGGAAAAATGTGGATGACAATGGAGGCGGCTCCTCTCTCCTAGATGCATAAGACCAAACAGGAAAGGTGCCCGTGCGTGAGAATAAACAGCTCTGCCTATGCGTTTGGATGAATAGACAGTGGTGAGGATGCGTAGTAGTCAGAAGTGTGTGAGTGTTTCAACACCATCATGGAGAGAGTGGAGTGTCCGCTGGAGTGATGGCGATGGTTCTTTCTTGCCATTGTGAGGTCAACCACGTCGGTGGAGTGTGCATGTGGGAAAGGACTGACAGTCCTACCACACTCCATCCCCAGCCATAACTGCCCCAGCTAACAGTAGTAGTTTTTAATGGTGGTGGTTGGGTAAGGCAAGGGAAGGTGACACATGGCTTTTTCCCCCATTTCCCAAGGTTTGACATTCCCCACCCTTATCCCTGTGAAAATAATTCCCCTTCTCAATTTAGTTGCTGCGAACATAGCTGGTTGGGTTATTTAATTAAAGATGCATATTTACATGATGACAAAACTTAATATGTATGTCGTATGCCCCGATATATCATCGGTGGCAATTTCAATCCGAAACATAGCATCATCAATCGATGGTGGGGCCTCGGCCTTTAGCTCCGCACGATGATGATTTACAATATATACATCATGTACATTTAAAGCAACGGGGTCAAAATTGGGGTGATACAGCTCCTCTATGCTCTCTAATGGATCAGGCCAGGATGTTAATTCAGCAACATAACTTTACTTCTTTCTTCACCTCCTCAACCATGGAGTATGAGCTTGTATTGATAGGGCTCAAAGGGATAGGAATGGTTGAGAAATTGTTGGGTGAGGTGGTCATGAGATCCTCAAAGGAGGGATCTTGAGCTTAACTGACCTAGATGAGTAGGTATAAGGCTAGACACAAGGATTTTGTTCTAGAAGCTTCGTGAAACCTCTTTTTTTCACTTTTTACCAAAGTCACTAATTATACTCCCTTATGATAGAGAGGTGATGGATGAGAACCATACCAAAGACAAAGGTTAAAGGCAGTGGCATCACCTAGTTTCCACATAACTTGGGTGGTGCTACATAAGGTACCACTTATCTACTTAAGAGTGAGAGCGGTGCTGAAGTCTTGTATGTTAGAATCAACACTGTTTTCACTTCAAGTTTGGGATTGAGGAAAAACATAAGTGTTAGGGATCTTATCACATGCTGGTGATAGGATTTGGGTGTAACATAATGCCCCCCAAGGCATGAGGCTAGAGGCATATGATAGGCGAGAGATTTGATAGAGCAAGTTATCACTTTCGAGGTAAGAGCCAGCTTGATCGGAGAGTGTCATCGAGTAGGTATCTGCAATACATCAATACTTTGAATCATGAATAAATGTAAACTCATCATGGCTGCAGACCAATACAAGGAAGATCCATGAGAGGAATAAACAACCATGGCTACTAGAATACATCGTAGATCCATGTGATAGAGGACTCAAACTTGGACATAGCTACCAAATATACAACGTAGATCTATGTCATATTGACACAAATTTGAGCATATCCATGACCATACAAATGTGAATCCATGCTGGTAATTCATACAATATACTCCATCGCAACCTGGGGAGAAATCTATGAGTGATTCAATGAATACCTAGCGTCTTTCTCTCGTCTTCCACAAAGTATGATTCTAACCATGTGATTATAATGTTCTGAATTCGAACATGGTAGAAACCACTTGATTACCGACCAATGATGTGAACCGTTAACAAGTGCGAGGGAGATCACCATTAATGTCAATGATTCCCAAGGTACCCTAGNATGTTGAACACCCAGCAGAGTCTTCTGATCAAAGGTCAATGAAGTGAACCTTTGTTAATAGCGAGAGAATATGTCATTGAGGCATACAGATCTCAAGGTACTAAACTTGTTTCTAAGACTATTTCCTGGATGATGAGCTGATGTCGACGGGAATAGTCTCGTCAAAGGAGGGCCATGATGAATCCCACATAGACGACACGAAACTTGGAATAGATTTCTGGAATGTTGTAGATAATGTAACCATAGGACTGACTCAAAGGTATTGACACAAAGGTTGTTTTAACTGCAGAGGTAAAATCCTTTCTTCCTTTAAACATCAGGTTACACAACAAAAGAATGGGCAGAATTACTAGACCAGATGGACACACAATACGACTCTGGAAAATGCATTCTTTTGAAAGACTCAAAGGAGTGACACGACTCATGAAAGTGGATCGACTTGTAAGCCAGCTGAATACCCAGTTGACTGAATGATATGCAAACAAGTGCCATGTTCAAAGGTGACAAATAACTACCATTCGATTTATAGAATGATTCCCTTCCCTTAATTCCCCCATCATGATTGATGAGTGCCTCTTTTTCATTTTTACGAGTTCAAAGAGGGTAACAAACACTTTTTTTAGCTCATCTGAAGACAAGTCCATTCCCATATATTTCACGAACCTCAGAAAGGAGGGGTTCATTCCAAATAAAGGGTCTCTTAGTGTTTAGTTTAATGAGTCCATTGAAAGTAAACTCGGTATCATTCATACTTAGAGAGTATGAACAAAGACTAAAGAAAACTCCAAAAGGTCCTTTTTCGTATGATTTAGTCTCTTGGGCCCGAAAAAGTATAGAATAATACAGGAGAGAACTCTTCCAGTCATGATTGGTTGTAGTGTTCCTTTTTTGTAAATAGTCTATTCAAACCGAAAAAGAGATAACCTACCATCGGAGAGACGACTCTTCAAATACTTTTACGAGTATGAAGAAGGAAAGTACTCATCAATCTTTTCATATTTAGGGAGTCCGAAAAGAGTTTAAAGGAGATTCCATTAGGTCTCTTTTTATGATGAGAAGTTTGAAGACCCTAAAAAGAATCAGAAAAGGACTCGAAACTTTGATACTGAGTTCTAAGAGTGTGACCAAAGTGTTGAAACAAATGCTCAGGGCCTTTTTCTATTTTATGGAAGTAGGAAAAAGTCTAAAACAAACTCTCCATAGATTTTATTGTTTCCGTTTCTACCCCTACAAGACTCAAAAAATAATATTAATCTCTCAAAAAATGACATTAATGAACTTTACAAATGGATTTTATAATAATAAAGATTTTAAAATATAAACATAGCATTAAAAACCATAAAAATAGATATAAAAGTCATTTTAAATAGTAAAAATCAGCCATTTTACTATTTACTGCTTGGTGAGAGTAGTTTGGAGCAAATTTGAGCCACATCTTCAATTAGCAATTCTGGCAGATTTGACCATCCGATTTGAGCACCATCAGATTCAGGTAAATGAAAAAACCTTAGCCTTTCTTTTTAAAGCATCCATTTTTTATTTTGTGGGGGTTTTGGGCTATTTTAGGCAAGCCCTAAATCTCAAATGCAGGTACTGCTCTTATCCCTTACGGGATAGGTGGTGCACCGTGAGAACTGCGCATGCTACCCTGCACTTCAGCGGTGCCACCGCTCTGTGCAAATGAGGCTTAGGTGGTGCCAGCCATCAGTGGGGAAAAATAAATGGATAAGCAAAAGCACAAATTTTTAATTGATTTTAATGATTGATTGTGTTTGTCATTAGTCCATTAATTGTTTTTGGTAGGTTTCCAGCAATAAAAAATGGTTATATGGAAATAACGACAACACGATGAGGATGATGCTTTTGCCGAGAGAAATTCGGGTGCATAGCCACATTGAGGAAATGTGGCCTCTTAAAATTCTTTTGCACACCTAGCATGGTGTCTCATGAGCGATTGTTGGAGTATATCCTCCATACGTGGAACCCAGAGCAGCAATACTTTGAGGTAGGATCCCATGTGTTGACTGTTGAGGTAGAGGATATTCTACTTCTTGTCTCAATTATCAAGATGGGGTGCTTCGATTTCATTAACTGGTTCCCATGGAGGGGATGTGACTACCTAGGATTTGATCGACTGTTACTACATTCCTGGTACTAGAAATTCAGGGAAGAATATTCCCATTAAGGTAGTGAGGGATGATCCTCTCTGTACTCTTTTTTTCACCATGCAGAGGCTGGCTAGGAGAAAAGGGCCTTATCAGGATTCTAGGTCACACATTCTATATGCTATAGAGCCTATGGCACCTACTATATTTAACTGGGTAGAGGAATTACTACCAGTCTTCAAGGACCAGCTGACCAAGTTTCGGCAGGGAGAGCTGAAACAATTTGGCTATGGTTCCATCTTATCCTGTTTTTTCTTTGAATGGGTCCCTCATCTGAGGCCCCGAGTGGTATTTACTAAGCTGAGAGCGAGAGACCCTCGTATGTTGAGGTGGGTCAGGATCATCGCTCACATAGGAGCAGGAAGAGGGAAAGTGAAGTTCGGGGCTCCATTTTTTTGCTAGCTGAACGATCAAATCCTCATGATTGAGGATTATGCGTATGTGGGTACCGATTTCAAGGGTGACCCTGACCTACCATTTCCACCTAGCAAATAGTGGGGAGACATGGGTAAGAAATAAAATCCTAAGATGGCAACTTTTGTTTTTGTATTTTTAATGTTTTTAATTTTTCATGTATAGTAACAAGACCTAAATATTTTCATGTAGATGTTGGAGTGGCATGACCTGTGGTATTTTCCCTACTGGACAAACGAGAAGGAGCTCGATTTGTTTAATGAGGAGACGACATGATGGAAGAACTGGAAGAGAACCTAGAAAGGTTGACTCTGGATATACCCAATGCATCCATCGACGATCTCCCGATGTGATATCAGAGGCACACAGCAGGAGTTCCAGTCCGTTTTAGTCGTTTGCTATGTAGAGTAGTGCAGGCTATCATATGCTACCATGAGCACCACTAGATAGTTATACATGATGTATTATTGAAATCTGATATAGCTTTAGGATTTTGTATGATTTTGTGCTTTCTGAAAGCTAGAGTGCTTCATATGAGGTTTCGTGACCTATTTTTGTAAAACACTTTATATATATATATATATATATATATATAGATTTTTACTTCTGATTTTTATATGCTTCAAATGGGAAACATATTTACATGAGCTTTATGTGTTTTTACTATTTATTTACAATATGATGAACCATGTTTGATTTTCGTGTTATGAATGGGAAATATACCAGTCTAGGATATAATTTTCCAATGAATCAACAACTGCATTGTCTACCCTAGGGATATGCCTATAAGTAATAACCTCAAAAGAACTTTCCAATAGACGTACCCTCCAATAGAGATGGAGCAGTATAGGATTTCTGATGGTATAGACCTAGTTCAAATGACAAACCACTAACTGTGAGTCCATGAAGACTACCAAATCATGAATGTTCTGGGATGCAGCCTCAGTCAGAAGACCTATGACTGCTTCATACTCGGCGATATTGTTGGTAGCAGAACCAATACAAACCTCTCCCTAACTGACTAAATCATGTGCAGGGGAATACAAAACCCAAGAAGCTGAAGCAAGGTTTAGGGTATGGCGGCAAGCACCATTAGTGAAGCCATAAAAATCCACATGATCTGCATAACCAAAATGTGGTATAAACAGTCTAAACACTAAACTCAAAACCATATTGAAAGTACTAAAACACACTAAAAATTCAAACACTATACATATATACAAGGTACCATACATGAATGATCTAGGAATAGTACCTCTTCAGGTACAAACCATTGCGATGTCGCCCGAAGGGGACTTTGTCATAATCCACGAGCTCATAGGACCCTTTCTCTAAAACCTTGGAAATGATAAAAGGACCATACCACATTGATTCAAACTTCCATTTTTAGAGATTATCATGTCTCTGATCATAAGTTAGGACTAGGTCACCTTCGTTAAACACACGAGGCTCAACAGATTTATCGTACTACGCCTTGACGCATTTCTTATGTGCCTCATTGACTAAGGAAACATATTGTCTAGTTTCATCAAGATTGGTCAAGTATAAAAACCTTTCTTCCTCGGTAGAAGTATTAGGTAGAATTTCAACAACAAGTTTCAAAGACAGAATCTGACACTGAATAGGTAGGACAACTTCTAGTTCGTATACTAACTGAAAGGGTGTAAAACCAGCTGTTGTTTTCATTGAAGTTCTATAAGCCCAAAGAGAAAAGAAGAGAGTCTGGTGCCAGTTGGATTTGTGATCTCGAACCATCCGATGTAGCATAGTTTTTAAAACTTTGTTAATGGATTCAAACTTGACCATTATCTTGCAGATAATAGGGAGTTGATTTTTGATGGTGAAAACCCAGCTTGGCACTTAACTCTGCCATCATCTGATTTCGGAAATGTGATCTATGATCAATGACAATAGACTGAGGAACTCCAAGCCTAGCTATTACATGGTTAAAAAGGAAGAGGGCGATAGTTTTACCATCCTCTACGTATGTAGGCATAGCCTTAGTCCACTTAGTGAAATAATCCATAGCTACAATAATGTAACCATGCCCCCCGGCTGAGGTAGGCTTACAATGCATGAAATATATCCCCCATTTGGTGAAAGGGCCAATGAAAATGATGGGGTGTAACGGAGCGGGTTGGGTGTGTTTTTTCAGATAAAGTATTGGCAAGGTAGGAATTTCTTAACAGCCTTGTGACAATCTTTAAAGATAGAGGGCCAAAAATAGCTAGCGTGAAGAATCTTCTGAGTTGTAGCCATCCCAGAAAGATGATCACCACATGCTCTAGAGTGGCAGTTATTAAGAACCTGTTTAGCCTATTCATGGGTGAGGCATTGTCGGAGAATGGTATCTATACCACACCTATACAGTGTATCATTCAGGATAATATAGTACTTCACGTAGTGACGAATACAACGCCGATCATCACGAGATATATTAGGCTGAAAATGTTGTTTATGGAGATAAATGATTAAATATCTATACCAGAGATCAATTGTGCTTATTAGGAACAAAAATTCACCTAGGAATGAATCACTGGGCTCAGAATCCATTAAATCACAGGGAAGGTCACACATTAGCTCTCCGAAGACTAGTGATTTCTTTGAAGTAGCTTTGGCAAACTCAAGGTCAAACTCCTGTAGTATGACAATCCATTGGGAGTACTTTCCCCCTAGCACCTGATGAGTCAGGATGTAGTACATATGGTTTTGGTATGTGAGTATGGTAGTGGTGCGAAGAAGGATGTAGTGACGAAAATGTTGGACAGCAATGACTGTAGCCAATGCTAGCTTCTCCACACGTGAGTATTGAGTTTCAGAATTGATAATATTCTTACTAGCATAGTAAACCATGTGTTCTAGGCTGTTCTAGGCCATTCTGGTCCTCTTGGGATAAAACCATTCCGATAGTAGTAGTAGAGGTAGTAACATACAAGAGAAAATCTTTCGAGTAATCTGGGGGGTGTATCATGAGTGAATGAGTCAGAGCATGCCTAAGATTATCAAAGGCTCACTGGGCTTGGTCATCCTAGAAGAATGGAGTATCCTTCTTAAGGAGACGCATATAACCATGTATTTTCTCAGCAACATTACAAATAAAACAATGAAGAAAATTTTCCTTCCCTTCCAAACTTTGGAGTTAAAGTAGGTTGGTTGGGGTAGGTAGAGCGAGTATTGCAACAATATTTAATGGATCAATCTGAACATATCCTTGGAAATCATGAAGCCTAAGAGACGTGTCGTCTCAATGCACAAAACACATTTGTGTGGGTTTAGCCATATTTTTTAATGAATAAATCTCAGGAAAATGTCTCTAAGATGTTGAGGATGGTCTTCTCGTTGCTATGAATGCACAGGGAGATCATTGAGGTACGACTCCACAATATTCTTAATGTCATGAAATGCATAGGACATAGCATGCTAGAATGTGGCCCTATCATTCTTAATACAAAAGGGTGACTTCCTGTAGGAAAAGGTTCCCCACAGACATATAAATGTCATCTTATGTTGATCGGCAGGAAATATCTCAATCTGATTGTAGCTGGAAAATCCATCCATAAATGAGAAGATGACACTCCCAGCACAGTTATCAATAATCTGATTGATGTGTGGAGTCAGAAAGGTGTCCTTAGGACAAGCTTTATTCAAGTCTCGGAAATCGATGCAGACTCGAATAGTTCCCTCCTTTTTGTTCATAGGAACGATATTCGATACCCATTCTGTCAGGGGTACAAGATAGATGAATCTTGCCTTCAAACATTTTTCAACTTTAGCTTTGATAGCCGCAGCCTTCCATGGATAGACTTGTCTCAATTTCTTCCTAACTGATCTGGATGTAGGATAGGTTTTTTTCTCATGGACCACAATAGATGGATCTATCCCAAGAATTTCTTCATAAGACCAAGCAAAAATATCTTGGAATTCTTTAAAAAGTGCTCTATACTCTTTAGTTTCATCTATTGAACAGTTCTACCCAATGTGAACATGTTCAATAGTTCCAGGATTGATCGATATATCGATTGGAGCCGTTTTGGTAATGTTGCATAAATTTCCTTCTGACTCAGAATCTTGCAACAAGGCAGCTGTTTGCAGGATGTCGACAATATTAGTACCCAAGAGAGATACAAAATCATTAGATTCTGTACTAGTATTGGGGAGGAACAAGGATCTATGATGGTGATCCTCCCATATGGATTCATTCATATTCATAATCTCTACAATAGACTCGTTTGATAGAAAATTTTGGGAGAGATAATCCAAAATAGGAAGCGAAGGTTCTAACCAGTAGGGAAGGTGGTAAAGATATGAAGCTACAAGATGAATATCATCTATATGGACATAGAAAACAAATTGGATGGCATCATAAACTGCTTCATGCATGCTCAGGGAGGGTGGTTCAATAACTTGCTTACCCTTAGGATCATAGCTAAATGAAGAGATCATATTAACGACCGTTGTTTCTATGCTAGAAGGGGCTGATGGAAACACACCCATAAGGGAGAAGACCTTCAACATCCCTACCCTAATTGAATGGTAAGGAGGAGGGGACTAACCTAGCAAAGAGACATTATTTTCCATAGGGTTAGTAACATCCAGCGTACAAAAATCAAGTTGATCAATCATTACAATTCTTCCAAAATGAGGAAACTGAAGGGTTCTAAACACTGTTGAAGCGACAATGTTCATAGTGTAAAACCAATTTCTTCCTAAGAGAAGATTGTAATCTAATGGGGCATCCACTACTTCCACCTGAATGGAAACAGTTTTCCCCCCTACTTAAATTGAAAGGGTTGGAATGAGACCATGGGGCTGGAAACCTCTTCCATTAAAGGATTTTAGGGTTGTCGGTAATTTTACAAGTTTGGGAGAGCCAATGGATTTCCAACAACGCAGAGAAAAAACTAAGGTTGAAGCATTTTCTTCTAGAACAGTTCTAAATACCTTTTTCCCAAATAATCTCGTTACGATCTAAAAAGCCAGTTGGTGAGGTAATCTAGGTTTGTGGTTCTATGGATTGAAATGAATCAGATTAATTTCACCCAGGTCCATGGATCCTAAGTCAGTCAATAAGTTTTTGTGTTGTGTAGGACAACTTTGGAGTACTTCGAAGGTCAGACATTACACACGGTGCCTGAGCTAGGTCTTCTACAACATTATAGAACTGTGCAATTGAAGCATTAGGATTAAAAACAACCTTCCTAAGAGTACTCTTGGGAGGACACAAAATCACGTCAAGATTAGGTTTATTGATTGTTAAGGGACCATTAGACGAGGATGTGGGAGAACCAGTAGAAAAAACTTTATCTGGAGAAGGTTTCTCAATTTTCTTTTACTCAGTTTTGTCATATGACTGACTTCAAGTTGTTATATTAATATTTTTTGATGACATCATCCAAATTTCCTCTGTAGAACTAGAATTTCCCTAGCTAGACATGTGGTCTACCAGTTGTTGCTGAGAAGGAAAAGGATCAGTAAGGACTGCTAGTACGGGGTTACTCTTTAAAAACATATTAATTTCATCACATCGGGGACACTCCTTCATGAAATGATCGCCACCACACAATATGCATGGATATTTAGCTTTCCTTTTTCCTTTATTGTCATTCTCTGGGGCCGTAGGTTTGGGATTTTCCTGCTAGTTTTCGAGTTTCTTGTTTTTACCTTTTCCTTTCTTCTTACTATCGGATTATTGCATACTTTGAATAAAATTGACTTCGGCAGAAACCATAGGATTGGAAGGAGAAATAGTGGAAGGACTTGGTTTTTCGGCATCTTTTACTGCTGACGGAGGCTGGATTGAACCAATAACCCCATCAACAGGAGTTTTTGCAGGTGGCTTAGCGGGGTCCGTGCTAGGACAAGGAGCTTGAGGAATAAGGTCATACAAAGTTCTAGACTGGGAATACACCAAGTCTAGATACTGAGTGTGACTAATGTCCTGCTCTTCAGTAACAACAACCCCCATATCCACATCTTGGGAAATGGGTGGCAACAAAGACTTCGTAAACCAATCACCTAAGAGTTGGTCCAGGATAGGATCTTTAATGACCCTTCTCCACCTTCTTCACTCATGAATATGATCTGAAATGTGTGTGGAGGTATTTTTACGTAGAGAGGTCAAAAGGTTTGTACCTGTTTCGTAGTGAATGGGTAGCTGAAAGTGTGTGAGGAAGAAAGTTTCCAAAGCACTAAAATCCACAAACAAATGTCGTGGAAGTTCGATATACAACTTCACGGTCGTACCGGTCAAAATGTGCGGCAAGAGTCTCGATCGAATAGAGTTATCCATCAAGGAGTTTGACGAACATCATAGATGGAAAGTGATAACATGATTTTTGGGATCATCTCCCTACTTCGCATCAAATTTTAGAATATCAGATGGTAACTTGAATGGAATGGGGGGCCATGAAGGATTGTGTTGGATGGGAACATTGATCAACTTGGACAAATTAGGAAAGTCCAAAGTTACTAGGAAAGGTAATTGACAATTCGGTTCAACATATTGGTAATATTTATAAGGCATGTAACCACCAGTAGGAACGTAAGTGGATTGATATACAAGTTGTTGAAAATTCTGATGAGACGATGAACCTCTGAAAGATGGACCTCCAGGGTTAGGGCCACAAGAACCACTAGGGCCCTTAGGAGGATTAGGAGGAATACCACCAGGACCAATGGGAGGAGGACCACTAGGGGAAGGACCACCAGGAAGAGGACCACTAGGACCTTCGGGACCACCACGAGGAGGACCTCCAGGACCTCCGGGACCACCCAGAGGAGGACCACCAGGACCCCCGAGGGGAGGACCTCCATAAGGGGGGCCTCCAGGACCTCTAGGACCACTAGGACCCACTGGGGGAGGACCTCCATAAGGTGGCCCTCTGGAACCTCCAGCCATATGAATAGGTATTCCTTCCAATGTTGGCATGTAGGACCAATTAGGTTTCCCCCATGAAGTAAAAGTCTTTCCAGGATATGGAATTCCAGTGTATGACATGCCTGTAGGAGTAGGCTGGTAATTCATATTTCCTATGGGTACTTGATTTGATGGGTAACCATATCACCGAGAATCTTGATTAGCTACAGGTTGTGCCCCTAAGGATTGACCTGAGCTCAATTGAGGAATAACTATATTCGTAGGAGGAACATAAAATGTGGATGTTCCTGCATTAGAGGCCTATTTATTATGAGAAACAACTTCATTAGAAATTAATGTAGATCATGCCGAGGGTTCCCCCCTAGCATTATAAGGTACTGATACAACTGGAGTTGAAGGTTGGCCCTAGAAACAGACCTAACATTTGCAACTGTAGGGTTGAAAGTTTGATCTGGGTGGGGTGAAGTCTCAATAGGATCAACAAGTTTCATAGTGTCAACCAATGAATGATATCCATCTGGCCAAGGATCCGTGTTACGAGGAAGAAGAGCCGAAATAGGTTCTTTATGAGGGATGAGGGTTGCTAAGCTAGTATCTAATCTTTGAATTCTCTCTTGAAAATCTTATGCACATTGAATAGATGATTGAATTTGTCTCTATTCCTCTTCACTAAGTGAAGAATGTTCAAGAGAGGGCCTATGTAATCCAAATGAAGCAATGGCCTGTCCCATAGAGTTTCCCCAAAATGGAGCATCTGAACCATAATCTAGATGAACAGGACTATCAACACAAACTTCCACCGGACCATGGAAAGAAGTGTCACCCACAGGAGGTTGTTGGAACAAGGGAGTAACGTAAGAATCGAATTGGTATCTGCTTTCTACAACTAGGTTCTATTCCACATGGGAAGTAGTTGTAGCTCCTTGGTTAGTAGCTTCCATTAGACCTTCTCCTTTGACGGGAGGAAAGTCAGGTAGCAAGGCCTATGTTCTTCTGGACCGTATCAAATGAAACTCAGCCATATTGCACAGTCACTAATCTAACCTAGGGTTTTAGGGCTAATAAAAAACACACCAAACAAATTTATCCTACTCAAGCTATAGGACAACAAGAAAATTCAAATGATAGGATGAGATCAAATGGTTGATCTCTCACCAGGATTGTCAATAAGGTGCAACTTGCGATATACCACTAGGGTATGTGCATAGTAATCTCCCTGAATGTTGTTTTTAGTGTATTTCTCCACACAAGACAACCAAAGGGATTTTCACATATAGATAAGGTATCCTAGTGGGGTCTCCTAATATACTCAAGGTACATGGGAGCTCAAATCAGTAGTAGTGCTTTCTAATCCACAATTGTTCACAAGGGGCATTTCGATATATAATCAAGTACATGAAGTAACTTTCTATATACCTCAAGGGTACATGAAAGGCCATTTGATATACTGATGGTATGTGGAAGAACCGCGTGAGTCCTTGGATGTACTGCAAACAAAAAATGATAGCTCCTACGTTAAATGACGCCCGAACACGTCTCTAACCTAGCACTTTAACTACCATTAATTTTAAATTGGACTGTTAGGTGAATGCATTAGGTTCCGACAGAAAAGTAAAAGCATGCAAATATGAAATGAAAGTTCATTCACTTTACCATTCAATATGCCTAATTACGGGAAGGAGAGAAAATGTTTTCTTTTCAATTTTTATTTGAAACCAAAAATTCCCCAAATAGCTATACTAAAAATTCCTTTTCCGAGCATACAATCAAACAACACTTCTTCAAATCAAATATTTTGAAAGCAAAACGGTAGGGTAAGACCTCTTTCTAACAAAGAAGAAAGACAAACAACACCCAAATATGCATATGCAAGGTATTTTTCAATCTTTCTAAAACATGGAAAGATCTAACTTAAACTATTGATATTTTTTATTTTGATGAGATAATGATGAAAAAGAGACAAAAGAACAAAGGAATCATGAAATCTTGTGAGGATAATCAGAGACCCAGTGACTCAAGCTCAATAAAAGCAATGACCTAGTCTCAACAAATTTTCCTTTTTTCAAAGCAAAAAGAAGTCTTTCTCACACTTGATGAAAAATGGAAACAAGCAAACTGATCTAAGGGAGTCACTTTCTTTTCAGTACTAACCAATAATAGGTAGAGATCTAATCTAACCTAAATCTTTCAAAAAATCCTTTTAGAAAAATCAAACATACAAGCAGTAATGAATGATGAATCTAACCTATATTTTTTTTATTTTGAAAACCAAGCAATTTCAACATAAAAATTTCAGATTTCAATCACTCAGGCAATTTCAAACAAGTCTGGACAGAACTAACTAAACACACTAAAAACAAAAAATCACAAATCCTTTGCAAAATTTGAAAAAAATCAAGGTCTAGGACAGGCCTATCTGGCACTACCCCGAAGTGGTTTCTAATAGAGCGGTTTCGAAGAAGAACCGCTTCTTGTTCACTGAACTTAGGTAGTGGCAGTGCCTATTTCTAATTGGATTCAGGTGGTGGCACCACTTATTTCCTAAAGCACATGTGTGGTTCTCTGTAACAATCTAGGACACAAGGAGAGTGAAAAAACAAGTTAAAAATTGTAAAAATTCTACAAAAATTGATGAATCAACAATAATACAGATTATATAAAGTCGAGGTGACTCATATCTGAAGAGATTTGAAGATTTCAAACCAATACTTCACTAAACCAGATGTAGATATGACTGAAAAGACTGAAAGCTGGAGCTTGGATTAGGAAAAGAGTAGTTTAGAAACTGAGGAAGATCAGATAAGATAAACTCCCCAGTGGAGTCGCCAAATTTGTTATCAGGAATATAGCACCTTCTGCAGACAGAAGCTCTTCCTCTGGTCTGAATGGTTCAGATCCAGAACAATGAGTAACAACTAGGTTGAAGAATTTCCCTGAACGTTATAGATGCCTAGAGTAAAACCTATGATGAAAGACCTTTAGACCTACAAAAGCACATCAAACATACAATGACATCAGATATACCAAAAAAATATTTACAAATCCATATTAGTGACTAAGGAATTTAATAATATATATGTGATATTAACACAACAGATATATGGGAAGGAAATCAACTTTGCATTAAAAGATGAATAAAAGAACTTACAACCATTTTTCCTTAGTGTCGATGCACTCCTTCACAAGACTAGCACCTCATCCCCAATAGCTCCAACTTGCTCCTCTATTCTTTCTAATGGATCAGGCCAAGATGTTAATTCAACAACATAACTTTCCTTCTTTCTTCTCCTCCTCAACCATGGAGTATGATATTGTAATTATAGGGCTCAAAGGGATAGGAATGCTTGAGAAATTGGTGGGTGAGGTGGTCATGAGATCCTCAAAGGAGGGATCTCGAGATTAATTGACCTAGATGAGTACGGATAAGGTTAGACACGAGGATTTTGTTCTAGAAGCTTCATGAAACCTCTGTTTTTCACTTTCTACTAGGGGCATCACTTATACTCCCTTATGACAGAGCGGTGATGGATGAGAACTGCACCAAAGACAAAGTTTAAAGGTAGTGGCACCGCCTGGTTTCCACATAACTTGGGTGATGCTGCATAAGGTACCGCTTATCCGCTTAAGAGTAAGAGTAGTGCTGAAGTCTTGTATGTTAGAATCAACACTGTTTTCACTTCAAGTTTGGGATTGAGGGAAAACATAGGTGTTAGGGATATTATCACATGTTGGTGATAGGATTTGGCTGTAACAGGTCTTGAGAGGAGGGAGAAATGACAACAAATGGTTTTTTTTTCGAGACCGAATCATTTTGGTGAGGGATATTGTCACATGCCCCAATTTTGCAAAAAACAAATTTATATTATTTGAGGAACAATATGTTAAATTTTATGCTAAGTTGTAATTGATGACCAATGGGTTCAAGAATATTTAATGTAAATTTAGAATATTTTATTTATAAATAAATAAATGAGGAGACACCAGCTTAGGAGAGCTGTTAAAAGAGTGTTTACTGGTCAAATTGGTGGAGGAGACTGGGCGGAGAGAAAACTGACATGTGGCAGCATCCTCAAACCACTTCCAATTGTTTTAGGTGGAAACCTCCCTATATTTGTGGTCATGATTCCCCAAGAAAGTGGAATCAGAGCAGGTGGCTCAATTAATGAAAACTGACACAGAAGACCTAGGCATCTCTATAAAATTTCCCATCGAAGAGAGATGAGGCTGCTCATTATAGATAAGTGATCATTTAGGGTGAATGAATTTACTTCAGAGAAATTCAATTGAAGGGAATTTGGAAAGTGTTTGAGGGGATAATTGTTGATATTGATCTAGTTGCATCTTTTAAGTTGAAGATCATACTGTTGAGAGCAGATTGTTTTACTGAGGTATTGAACTAGTCATGTGACAGAGGGTTCTACAGTTGCATTCTCCACCCAGTTCTCAGCCAAGAAGACCAGGAACAGGCTCAGGGGTCCTGAGGAAGCGTTGTTTGAGTGCTCTCTAGGAGATTGGTAGGGAGGAACGGCCTCCTCAAGCTGTTGTCGTCTTGTCCTCAACATGTTCTATGTTATTTTATTTTACTATCTTAAATAAATTTTAGTTTATTTGCTACTTGAATGTTAAAAGTTTAGAGTTTGTGAAATGTTAGATTTAGTATTCTTATTATATTTTTATAGAAATTAAAATGGTTTAGGGAATAATGAAATAGAAAGAAATTAAATTTTCTAAGCTGTGTTTTTCCACACTTGGAAACCAGGTTTAGAATGCTCTAAATAAATGAAATAATCCTTAAGATAATGGAAATAGTAGATATGATTTTGTATCTGTAGGTAAAGAGATTAAATTTCATTTCAATGTTTTAAAATGCAATGAATAAGTAGTGTTATGTTTGTTTATATTTTACTATTTTTACTTAGTTTAACTAAATGAAAATGCAGGTAAAAGAAATAGTAAATTACGCTAGTATTACAGTAATAGTATACTGATAGGAAATAAAAGTTTATAGGAGAAATTAACTAATATTCAAGAAACCATATAAACAAGTTAATAACTAAATAGTTTCTTCTTTCAAAATATTAACTTAATCTCAACTATTACTTAATAAAAACCAGATTAGGGTTTCATTTATAAGCCCTTCATTTATGTAAAATAAACAAAGTTCTAGAGTTACCATTCTCTTCATTACAGAGCTCCAAATAATTATAAATCACCGAGTAGGAAATAAAAATAAATGTATTTATAAATAATAAATTAAATAACTAAGAATTATTTATATTTGTGCATTTCAAAAATTTAAAACCAGAGAGGTTTATACCTATGAAAACCTAAGGGTCGAAACCCCTTCAACTAATCTATTTCAAATACAATTTAACCTATAATAAGTTATAAACAGTTACATTGTTAACTATGTAATAAATTTAATAAGAAGGATACAATCCATGCATTAGACTGATCACGATCATTTCCGGAAAGTAAATATCTATTATAAATCTTTTATACAAAAAAATAAACACATTATTTACAGGCTAACGAAACCACAGTTCACATCTAAGAGTAAAACGAGACAGATCTTAAATGGAAATTTAAATATTAATGAATCCTTTATTTTTAAATAAAAAAATAAACTATGTTACATTATCGAGCTGCAAGGATAAGTCTTAACCAAAAAAACAAAATACATATCATGGCTCAAGGGCTGGTATTACCCAGCATAAACAACAAGGGTTTTAAAGTAAAACTAGATTAAGAACATACTCAACATTTAAGCCATTGAAGGAACCAAAGCCATGCTTCCTTCCAACTGTAAACTCCTTCCAACAACCATTTGCAAGTAGGGAGATGCCACGACAAGACTGAGGCTTACCCGTTGTAGGCCATGAAGTTAACCAACGCTGGAGAGGCTTGCCTTCAAATATGAAGCCATGACTATAATCTGCAAGTCCAAGCCAAATCGATAGTTAGAAATTTTATTCATCGTATCAAAAACCTTAGCTATAAATTAATGAAAGCGATGAGTGCAGGGTGAAGCTTTTTACTTGCAAATAAGAGGTTTGGAGTCGAGAAGAGAACTGAACCAGTTCAATTAACTACACCTAGAAGCAACCAAACCCTTGTTTCAACCCTGTGATAGAGGTAGTGAGGTTATTCCTCTAATCTTCCTGAAGCTAGAGCAAGTCACAAGCAGAGATAGGGTAACACTATTCCAGTTTTCGAGCTACTGACAGAGTTCTAAAATCACTCTCACTTTGTTCCAACAACTCATAGAAAGAACTAAATCACAAAATACGAATCCCTTAACACTTGCACAAATAATGTAGTACTATACTACATACAACGGAGCCAGCAAACAGTGAACCAACAGGCCTCTCATGGTCGCGAAGAACTCCCTCAACGCAGAGCAAACCCTCGATGGAAAATGAAGAGCATAGGGTTTCATTTTTGAGTTTTAAATTAACCATTGCATGGTGGAGACTCCTCCACGTTCCCATTGAAAATTTTAATCAAAAGTGGGTCGATCCCTATAGTCAACCCTGCACTGTTGATTGAAAATCATATCATTGCCAATCATATATACCATGCAACTAATGATATTGTTTTGTATTAAATTAGTTCTTATAATTGGATTTTTATAACATTACAATAAATCATTTGTAAAAGCATATATATATCGTGATCAATATTGGAATTTATGCCTTCGATATTTAGTCTTTTGCATTTCTAATTTCTCTTATTACAAACCTTGTATTTGATGATTTAAGCAATGTTTTAGGACTAGTTTTATGTAAGAAAAAAACTGATAAAGTCATTTATCTATAGTTAAATTTGTGGAGGTAATTGCTAGGTAGTATTTCCACCCTAGTATAATTCTTACGATTGCATAAAGTCGACAGTGTTATAATTTAAACCCTTCTTGGGGTTAGTGTTATTGTTGTTTTCTATAAAGAACTGAACTCATAATAAATCAAATCATTTATTAGACCACACCATGGTAATTAAAAGGTAGTAAGACTACCTAAGGATATAAGTAAAACTACTTAGTAATATTATTAACAATATGTAATGTAATATTACAAAAAACACATGTGGCATAGTGATTAACTAGAAATCGAAAATTATAACTTGATGTCTAGTAGTGCAAGGAGATCATTATTACTGTATACAGATAAACAAGTTGATATTCTTCACTACTAAAGAAGAGTTAAAAGTAGAGCTATGTAATCTATGGTAAACTTATTCCTTGAGGATCATAGGATTATATTCATGCATATAAAGCAGCACATTGAGTATTAAACATAACAATAGCAGTAAACTTATGCTACAATAAAAGTGTTTCCATATTAAATTATGAGCCCTATGCTCATCAATAGATTCTTGTAAGTGACTAGGTATAAAACAATAGAAACAAACTTAAGTAGAACTCATTCTGGATAAAGGCACTAAGTATGTTAAGAATATTGGTGTTTATGACTAACTTAAAATACTATCTTAGATCCAAAAGCAGTAGAGGAAGTTACTTTACCTCATCGTAGCCTTGCTTTCTATTAATCAATTTATGCTCTAGCATTTTATTATGCTAAAGAAGTACTGCTTGACTTAATGCAAAAATAAACTCCTACTTGTTCAAAAGTTTACCCGCTGAACCTGTAAGAACCGAAAAATCCAGTTGAGTTAGCAGTTGCTATGTAAGCCCAGATTTAGAACATGCCTTTCTCACATACTTGAAAAAAGCAAATCATCAGTACAGCTAGAAGCAACTGAATGCAAGTCATTTTATATAACTTACCAAAGTTAAAATGGTATTATTTTTTATGGATTTAAAGTTAATCACTACATATTGTTAACTGTTTCATTTTCCGCTAACCGCTAGCAGTTATTAAACTGCGACTTCAGACATTTTATATTACTTTAAAAATTTTAAGTTTTTGTGAAATTTTGGGGTTATGACGGATATGTTGTGGGAACCAACGAAACCTGAGATTCAATATTGGGTGGAATTCAAAGAGTTAGAATTCACACGAGAAGAAAGAAAAGGATCTCGGTGGAACCCAACATATTGGTTGGGTTAGTACCTCTATACAGATATCCACGAGATTTTGTTTTCTAAGTTTCCCATTGTGTTGCATCAATGCTTGTCTAGTTTGGAAACCCAACAAAGAAATTTCCAACGAGGAGAACCGAAGGAGTGGAAGCCTCAGTTGATTGAGCAAATAAAAAGAGTGAGAAACCCTGTGTTGATGGCTATATATTTTTGGATAATAGATATCTTAGAGAGATACATTATTGAGTTTATTGTTGACACAATAGCCTCATATAGTGAGGTGGAACATATTTTTTTTAAAGGACCATGCAGTAGATATTTGTCGTCTTTAAAGACGTGGATAAAAATTATTGTATGTGAAAAAGGAATTCTATGAATGTGACAAGTGGAATATGTGCACAGAAAGTTGGTTATGTCATAGTATAACTCTATGAAAAATGACTCAAACTGAGTTGAGATGTCCCCTGGAGATAGTGGAATTGAACTAGATTCTGGTTGTTTAAGAAGCAAAAGAAGATTCTAGTCCTGAAAGAGAAGAAAGGCATTGTTAAGAAGAGGCAGTTGCAGCGTGACAAGAGAAGAACAAGACTATGATCTTGCATCGTACTTAGATGAAGGGTCTTGCGATGAAGAAGAAGAATAATTGGCAACTGATATCTAAAGGAGACAAAGAATCAGACGAGTCGACTGAACCTCCAAATCTAGAACTTCAGTAGAACATTCCTACAACACTATGCACATCGCCAAAGGTAAGATCTAGAAACTTATATCCAAGTGCATTTGTAAATACAAGTAGTACTAATGTTGTAAATAGCGGACAAGGGAGTCCGTCTAGTAAAATTTTTGTTCCAACCATACCAACAATTAATACAATGGATTGCAATGAAATTAAGTTACCGATATTAAATGGAAATGGGTTGGAATACCCATAGAAACATTGGTTTCTATGTGAATCCATATGGACCGTGCAATAGATCTAGGATTAGAATATCAAGAAAGCACAAATGATCATGACTTTGCGAGGTCGTGCACTAGAATGGTACATGAAATTTTCTATAGTGCTAGAAGGAGTTGCACAGAAAACGCTTGACCATATTAGAGTGGGCATGATAGATGAGTTTAGGAAGCCAAATTTTGAGTTGAGTGCATTATTGAGATCAAAGAAATTAAGCAGCAACCTATAGAGCCTGTTTGGGACTTTCAACAGAGATTCAAGACATTAATGGCCAAAATGAGCTTCCAAATGTCATATGTACAAAATAAGGAATGGTTAATTTCCATCTTGTTTCCACACATTTTGATCTCATTGATGCAACATAAGATTGTGTTGCAGACAGAGGATCTGGAAATAGCAATGAAGCTAGAATCCTCGTTGATTTGAGAAACTGGCACATGAATGATGCAAATTCAGCCACAGCTGGCTAGTCTTACGATGCAGCTCCAGGACATCAAGAGAGGTAAGGAAGTTCAAGAAGAGCTATGGTGTACAATATGTAGAATAGATAGACACCATAAATAAAATTTAGTGGTGCTCATGAATTACATTGCAGCAAGGTGCCAAACCTGATAAGAACCCAAGGGATTCCTTAGTGTAGAATATGTCAGACTAGGGGCCATAAGTCCGAAGAATGTCTGTATTTATAGAAGATTGTAAGTACACCAGCTAGTATGTACTATAAAATTTGTAAATCAGTAGGACACAATGAAAAAGACTACATAGCACTTCAACTGTTGTAGGAAAGGATGATGGATACCTACTTGATGAAAAATGATGAGCAGATGCAAGTTGAACAAGTGCAGCCTCATTATCATCCTTCTCAATATACACCACTACAATATCAATAACCTCAATATACTCAGCCACAATATCATCAAAACAAGTATCCGCCACAGCAACAATACCCTCAACAAAGAGGGGGTGGAAATTTTCGAGGCCGAGGAAAACAACAACGAGGAAGACGATTTGGTTGAGGAAGAGACCAAGTCATATGTTATAAATGTGGGCATCTAGGATAGTTTTACCGATATTTCCAAAGTCCTGCGGAAACATGTACATACTATAAAGCATTTGATCACACTATTGAATAGTGTCCACAATTAATTGTGAAATGGAAGGATCAAACTGTGGGAAATCCCAACCCTGTGCAAAATCAGAATCTGAACTCCAATTAAAGAATTCAGATGATTTATGTTGAGCTGATAGAACCAAACATCGATTTTGTTACAAGAGGAGGTGCTGCGACATGAGAAAACCAGAATAAACAACATGTCCAACTGCAGGTGTGACTTATGGAAGAAAAGAAATCCCCACTAGATAT
Source organism: Pseudotsuga menziesii (assembly GCA_001517045.1). NCBI lineage: Eukaryota > Viridiplantae > Streptophyta > Pinopsida > Pinales > Pinaceae > Pseudotsuga > Pseudotsuga menziesii. The sequence goes on from LPNX010137983.1 coordinate 207,091, forward strand.
CCAGAAGGAGAAAGAAGTATTCTTAGATGGGTGACCAGAGTTTGTTGATGCTAATCAACCGTCATTATCTTGATATGTAAAGACCATGCCCAAAATATTTGAATAGTTACTAAGGAAGAAACCAATGAAAAAGGTTATTAAGCTTAAAGAATTTTTCAAAAGTTGTTTAGCACTAATTATTGATAGAGATGTTGTCACAGAATTGACAACACTCATAAAGTAAACTCCAGAAGATCTGCGACCTCTAAAGAGAGTTAACCATATCGGGGAGATATTCAAAACAAGTCGAGAACTGCGAATGAATGCACAGATAGGATATTATTATATGGAATATATAATATTAGATATGGGCTCAAATTTCAACATACTGACAAGATAGAGATGGGAAAACATGAATAATCCACTCCTGGATTGGTCTCCCATTTGGCTATGGTTTGTGAACCAGCTAAAGGTTCTACCCATCTGTAGAGTAAATCAAGTACCTGTTGAAGTGAAAGGCTTGAGGACATATGCATACTTTGAAGTAATCGACATTACCGATGAAAAAAACCATACCCTATACTTTTGAGAATTGATTGGGCGATAGATAACCATACCATTATTAATTTTAAGAAACCAATCTCATCATTTGAATATTCTGAAATAAGGGTGGTCGCAGTAATTGATTTTCTCGAAGGGAATAGATATGTCGATCAAGTAGATAATGAAGGTGTTGTGCCCCTGCTCAACAGCCTTCTAAAATCATTATTTCATCAAACAAAATCCTATTTTGTTGATGAAATGTTTAAATTTTAAAAGGGATAAATTCAGCTACTGAAAGGAGGATTTTTCCTTAGCTACTGATTTATTGACATTCAACATTTTCGAAAAATCTTTGCAAGTCACATTGGATCAATGAAATAGCTACCTCTGAGTCACTGGTTTGTATAATTTTTGACTAGGAAGGATGACACATGAGTGTTCATGGTCTTTATGCCTGATGTTGTGTATCCTAGTTGCTCATGTCTCTTTAAATCGGTTTCGTGGATGTCATTGCTAGACACATTAATGAGATTGTGTTACCATGGTTTTCATGCAAAGGTGAGTCATGGTGATCAAAGGTTTAATCCTTGTTACTCCATTGAAGCTTAGATACATCTCTCGTATGCCATATCCTAAAGTTTGTAAATCATTATTCATATTGATATTAATTGGTGTATGATGGTATTCAAAGGTTCGGTTTCAAATTATATGGTTTATGATACTTCACCACCTTTGATGAGTAGGCCAAATATATGTTTGGGAACGTATGTATTACGGTTTCAATGATTGATTTGTAACACGAGTCACACTTATCATGAATTCAGAGTGTTATTATGACACTCGTACTTACCCTGTCCTCCACGTACATATTCCTTGTCGTGGCTGTCTACCAGTGGAGCACCTGTTATTACATACACCTCGATCTCTCTTGTCATTTAATTCAGGCTAGATGGAGATAACATCACTCTTTCAGGGTTTAAACCGTCATTTACGTTTATCACTCCAAGTAGTGATGGCTCCGATCATGCCGAACCCGCAGGGGTTTCGCTTGCATTCGCATATGGATTACCCTCTGCATTATTTACTACTGCTAAGTCTTAGTTCCAAGTGTTCACGACCTGGTTTTCTGTCTCTGGTTCAGTGGTGGCATTTATTCTGTGCATGGTTACGCATCTGTAAACGATTAGTCATGGCCCCTGTTGTGAGAGTCGAACCCTATGAATTAACCCTGTTTAATTTGAACCCTGGGCTGTTGCAAAAGGTTAAGGATGTCGGGTGGCTGTCGTTCTTCGAGAAGTTTTCTGATTCCAATCCAGAAGTCACGAGAGTGTTTGCTTTGTCCCTGGTAAATTACCAAGCAGAAGTTGGCGATTTGTGCTTTCGGGTGGATGAGAGGTCGATTGCAAGTGCAATGGGTTTGCCTCTGTCTGGGCAGCGGTGGTTTAAGTATCAGAAAATGGAGATTACGGAATGGAGATCATTGCTGAAGAACCCAACTCAAGAAATTTCCTTTCGAACAGGAGTTTCAAGTAAGTATTTCCTCAAAGAATGGTGACCAGTGCTTGAGTTAATTCATAGGTATTTAACCTGCGAAGGTCGGTTGTCATCGGCCTATGTATACCATCTTCATTTGATGGCTGCTTTCATAGGACTTCCCATTAATCTCCCTTACTATCTTCTCCACAGTTTGTTTAAAATGTCAAACGCCATAAAGAAGGGACCAAAACACGTAAGCCACAGTCTGTTTCACCACGAGTTAGTGCGTATGTTAATTGAGAATGAGTTAATGAAGTCTGGTCGCTCATGGGAGCAGTTCATAGAATCAAATGGTTTTTCAGGTTTTTGTCATTGTATGTTTGACAGTCCAGATGAATGTAGCAAACATAAAGATTTAGGTTTGGCTTCTCTGAGCAAACCTACGTAAAACCCTAGCTTTAAGAGTGTGGAACTCTCTCAAGCACCTAAGGGTGATCCAATGAACACTCCTCATACACTTCCAGAGTCTAGGCGTGTAAAGAAGACCTCACCTCTGTCGCCTGTTACTCCGCCAAATGATAGTGATAAAATTGGGGACTGCCTAGGAGAATTCTCCAAATCCAAGCTGGCTAGAAGGCTAACCAGGAGTATGGCGAAAGCAAAGATGGATAAAAACCCCGTGAATATTAAGCTTCCAGTCGAAACGGTTGTGATTGATGATGAGGAAATCACTGCTCCTTCACCTGTTAATAATGATGCGGTTCATCGTGAGTCTGTTGCTGATCCAGCTAGTCGAAGTCACCCTCTGACTGTCGATGATATCTCTGAAAATCCTTCTCTGTCTGTAGAGGTTCAGCCTGTTGAGCCTGACATTGATGTTACCCTTGATCGTGATAGTCATCCAGCAGTGGATAAGAAGGTTCAGGAATTTTTAGGCGATTGCATGACTGATTTTGTGGTAAAAGAGAAGCCTGTTAAAACAACCTCGGCTGTTCCTCATGGAATTGGGCAAACTATTCATCCTCTGTTCATTAGTTTCCTGTTAGACAAGGTTTGTCGAATGGAAGACAAGATGAACGAAATAGTTGCGAGTCAGGGTTTATTGAGAGCTGATAATGTGAAATTAAAGACAAAAGTTGATGTAAGTGATCAGCATCTCTCACGACTGAGGAATCATAAAAACAAACTCATAAGGCGGGTTCTTAAGTTGCAGGATGAGAATGAAAAGAGTGAGGAAAAGTTGCGTGATCTCAATGCTCAAATCGCTCTCATGCAATTTAAAGCTCCTTCTCCAAGTCAGTCTAGTGGAGTTAATATCCAGGTTTTTAACGCTCCAGTCAATCTGTAGTGTTTGGTGATATGTTATTTTGATGATCGATTCCAGGTCTTTCATTATTTTAAATTGATTTGTGAATGATTTTAGTTGTTACTATTTTAATTATGTTTTAATTATATTTCTTGTGTGTTGTATCGCAGATAGCATTATGAATATCTCTTTCCCTGATTTTGATGATTTCAGTTATTTGGACGATCCCTTTATTTCTGGAGACAAATCGATTTTGAAGGACTGTTTTACAGGTGCTGTTATCTCATTTATGTTCTCGATCCTATGTGATGGATGGAATAGCTGTGCGTTTGTTGGAAAAAACGACATGTTCCACTTGTCGTTTTTATGTGATATCTGTTAGCGATCACAATGTTGGTTGTTATTATCTCTTTGAGAGGGTTATTTTGGAAATTCAAAATGTATTTAAAGGGCTGATAGTAAACATGATAGGGGGTCGATACTCTGGCGAAGTGAGAAAAAAACTGCTGGTTCGTTCTACCTGTGTTTCTAGGCAGTTAGCTGTCAGTAGCTACAGCGTTTGGACTGGTGATGTTGTACACACATTTACAGTTTTAAAACTTTATATGTGATTTATAGTATCTTTCAGTTTTGCTATTCGCTCTCCCATATCTTGGATGTTTGTTATAATTTCCTTGATGAATTGTGCAAATATTATTTATTAGGTATCGGCTGTTCCTGTTTTTGACTATGTTGGTATGTCATGTTTTGTATTTAATAATTGATATTATTGTTACATAATGTGTAACGACGCTTGTATGAATTTGCAATATTTGAATGTTTTTAAATATCAGCCATTGTTTACATACAGTGTCTTTATCAACGTCTGTCGGTTACAGGTTAAATTAATTATTGCTCCTGATCAAGATAGGTATTAGATCAGATTTGTATTTTATTTATTTTTTGCTTTTGTACTATCTGAAGAACCCTGTTGAGTCAGATATTTTCATTAATTATATTCAGATTATCCTTTTGTAATTACTGTACATGTATATATAATTTTAACATGACGTTGTAGGATACGAACTATGTCTAGGTTCATGTTCTTAGGGTTAATTGTTTCATTTTTAACAGTTTGTGATTGTTGTAATATATAACTTGGATTAATATTTGTAGTTATAAGCATAGGACTAACACTAATTATCAGTAGCATTAATTGTAACCATTAGTCTTCTAGGATCCCAGGCCAATAGAGCCTTTAAATCTGTCGGGAGCGACTATTCCAAACAGCTTGGAGCCTGTTCTAAGGATCCCGGACTGGGTCGTTTTCCCTCGTTGCGGGCTTAGTCAAATACGCCCGTCAACAATGGCCCTAGAAGGAGGGCCAGCATAAAATTGCTGATGACAACAACCCTGTTAACAAAACTAATCAGCCAACTACCCCTCAATTACAATCAAGTACTCAACCACGCACTCGCCACTCATCACGAGTGAATGAAACCCCAGTGAGCGACTCTGTTCGAAATATGATCTCTCAATTCAACTCTCCTGAACAAATCGACCAGTACGAACAAGCCATAAACGAATCCCGTAGAATCTTAACAAGGGCTTATTCGAATCTCACTGGGCGTCAGCCCACTAAATTACCCCTTCCACAGATTACGAGGCCTCGCACTCATCACCCTGAAGCCGTCTTGGAAGAACAACAACCATCTTTAACAGATATTAATCAGCCTTCGTCTTCTTTAGGACCACCTGTTTCAGGAGGATCCGGTCGACCACCGTCACCACCTCATTCGTCTAGTATTCCTCAAAAACCACCCTCGCCACCTCCTACACCTAGAAACATGGCAAGAGTAAACGCGAATCCTAATGCTAATATGCCATGGATGGCTCAGGATGCTGTTGCTGTCCCAGGCGTTCAGCATCCTTTGCCCAAACATCCGGAGAAGCTCTTACCTAAATTCAACCCTGAGTCAAACGAACCAACTGAGGACCATGTCAAAAAATTTATGCTGGCAGTCCGACTCTTAGATGTTGAACATGAGGATGTAGTATGTCGGCTTTTCCCTTACACATTCGAGGGAAAAGCATCAACCTGGTATTTTTCACTTACATCTGGTTCCATTACCAGCTGGAATGAATTTGACATTGCATTTATCAACAAATTTGGAGATGACAAAACTCCAGCTATCCTAGTGTCAGAACTGTCTAGAATTCGCATTGAACCTAAAGAAAAGGTTAAAGACTTTAATCAGTGTTTTCTGACTTTATGAAATAGGATCCCCATTACTTCAAGACCAACTGAGGATGTGACCATTGAATTTTATACTTCAGCCTTGCCTGGAAAGATAGCTATTTTTGTAAGACAAAAGGCCAAACTTACACTCGCTGAAAACTTTGAAGAAGCCATCAAGGTTGAAAAGGATGTGACTGCCACAAAAGCAAATCCTGTGACAGATACCGATGCTGCATCTTCTTCTCGTAAGAAGACTGACAGTCCAACCAAAGCTACCCCAAGCTCTGACAAAAGGGGCCAAGATGCCTTAGATCTTGACAGTCTTCAGAGAGTTATAAAAAAACTGTCTAATGAAATCATCGATTTGAAAAAGGGCACTTCTGATAACACCGCAAACAAGGAGCCACCAAAACAGTTATTTAGAAGACCTTTTCATAATCCAGCTGCCAAACAAAATTCACCCTCTGAAGCTAACAGCATTGAGGAAATTAATAGTTTTCTCAAAGCAATAGTTTCAGATCTGGAAACAACTACCGAAAATGAAACTTAGTCTTCAGGACAGAGTTCTCAAGATGAACCAAAAACCAATGATAACAATGATAATAAACCACCCAATGTCATCAGTCATTTCTGGGACACCTCAGAATTAACTGATGACGAAGAGGTGGCTGTTGTCAATGTGAATCAGCATCAGCATAACACCAGAAGTAAAAAAAACTAGCCTTCAACTGAACCTGCTACAACTGTTTCGGATAATAGTTCAGCTGATAAAGACAAAGATCACTCTGCAATTAGTAAATCTGCACCCTCCCTTGAGTTAGAATATGATTTGATTGAAGACTTAAAGAAGAGCAGGGCTAATATTTCTTTATATGAACTCATAAAAATACCTGTGATTCATGAGAAAATGGTACAAGGGGTTCCCCCAAGTAAAACTGGTAAGACTTCCTCCAATCAGAATAGTGCTGTTAGTAATAAAGATAATTCACAAAAGTCTTCAGTCAACGCATCATCAATAGGCAAAAAATCTGATTCTTCCACTCCACCTTTTTTACTTTCATTTGAAATATTTAATCGCAAGGTACATAACTGTATGATTGACTCAGGGGCATCCAAAAATGTTATGCCTTATTCGGTGTGTAAAAGGCTTAATGCTGTCCCTCAGCCTTGTGATACTAGTATTGTACAGCTGGATCGTTCAAACGTTAAAGTAATAGGTAAACTGAAGGAGGTGCTGATAAGGTTAGCTTCCAATCCCCAAGTACATTTCGTTATCGATATTATTGTTGCTGATATACCAGAAGCATATGGTTTATTTCTCAGTAGGGATTGGGCGCAGAAAATCGATGGATATTTCGCGACTGACTGGTCACACTTATGGATACCTCATAAGGGTCATCCGAACAAAATCAGAATCGATAGAGAACGGTATATGAAGCATACCGTCACGGAAATTGATGACTCAAATGAACCAGTCCTGTTTGTTGATACCATATTGGGTAACTATATGGATGACTCATTTTTTGGTAATTTCAAGGCTGAAATTTCATAAATTCCAGATTCAAATCAGTAGTCTGAAATCTGTCATTTTACACAAGTTCCAGCTGAAATTTCTGTCCCTGATACACCACATTTAGACCTCAATGACGGTTTTTGGTCTCTTTACTTTGATGGTTCCAAGTCAAAAGAAGGAGTTGGTGCAGGATGCTTACTGATTGACCCTTACGGGAAAAGGTACTTCATTGCTTGCAGATTAGAGTTTGACTGCACAAATAATATCGTCGAGTATGAAGCCCTCATTCAAGGGCTGAAGAAAGCGATTGATTTGGGAGCCAAAGCCTTGGTAGTCTTAGGAGATTCTGAAATTATTGTTCGCCAGGTACGTAATACCATACACTGCATAGCTGGACACTTGAGAAACTATCAGACTGAGGTATGGAATTTTTTGTTAGCATTTGAAGCATTTAATATAAGTTCCATCCCCCGCTATTTAAATCAAGAAGCTGATCTTTTGGCTAATGTAGCTTCAAGATTGATCCCATCTGAAGGAATTCTTACTGATGCTTTCTCGGTTGAATTGCTGTTCAGGCCTTCTATACCTGACAACATTGCAAATTGGAGTCTTCAATGATGACCAGCAATTGATTGATTTTCTGAATTTTAAAGATACTTTTAAGGATGCGGTTTTGGATGAAATGACTCACGATGAGGACCTACACAATTTTACGGTAATCCATAAGCCTTGATCGATTCAAGAATCCCTTGATCAAGTTAGTGCTTTTCCCAGGTCAGTAATCAAACTTGAAATTTTTTATGACTTAAAGGATAAATTCAAAGCTACAAGAAATTGTAAAACTAGTAGTTCCATCATGCAATCTGACATTGTCAATCTGGGAACTGAGCAAAACTCTCAATGCGTAAACCTGGGCAGTACGTGTACTGTTCAGGAGAAAACAGCCTTAATCAAACTCTTTAAAGAATTTAAAGACATATTTGCATGGACCTATTATGACTTGAAAACATTCGACCCCAATATCATGCAACATGTCATTCCTATGAAACCGGAGGCTAAGCCTTTTCAACAAAAATTGAGAAAAATGCACCCCAGCTTGGAACCAGCTGTAAAAAAGGAGCTAAATAAACTCCTTGCTGCTAGGATAATTTTCCCTGTTCGGCATGCCCAATGGGTAGCAAATCTTGTACCCGTAAGGAAGAAAAACGGTGACATCAGATTGTGTGTCGACTTCCGAAACCTGAACAAGGTTTCTGATAAAGACAACTATCCTGTTCCTACAATGGAGAAAATCCTGCAATAGGTTTCCAGATCTGAGATGTTTTCGCTATTAGATGGTTTTTCAGGATACAACCAAGTGTTGGTATCCAAGGATGACCAGTTGAAAACAACTTTTAGGACACCTTGGGGAACCTATGCCTATAGGAAGATGCCTTTTGGTCTTATAAATGCTGGTGCAACATTCCAGAGAGCAATGGATATCGCTTTCAGAGGTCTGATTGGTAAGTTTGTTGTAATTTATCTTGATGATATTACTGTTTTTTCTAAAAATAGGACTGATCATATAACTCATCTCAAGCGAGTTTTCGAGCGTTGTAGGAAGTACTGGATTTCATTAAATCCCAAGAAATCTATCTTTTCAGTTGCTGAAGGTAAGTTGCTGGGTTTCGTTGTGTCTAAACAAGGCATTAATATTGACCCAGAACATACTCATGCTATATCTCAGATTTCGATGCCTCATTCGAAAAATTCCATGCAGTCCTTTCTTGGAAAAATAAATTTTGTTTCTAGATTCATCCCTGGCTATACGGAAATTGTTAGGCCATTACAGAAAATGATTAGAAAAGATGCTGAGTTTAAATGGAACGCTGATGAAAAGCAATCTTTTCACGACATTTTAAAATCTATCACTGAAGCCCCCACTCTCACTAGCCCATATTTTTCCAAACCATTTATTTTATATACTTTCGCTTCTGATTTGTCTTATGCTGCTGTTCTGACACAGAAAAACCTGGAAAATAACGAGGCTCCTATCGCTTTTACGAGTTCTGGTCTTAACGGTGCAGAACTGAATTACCTGAAAGTGGACTAGCAAGCTTTTGCTGTTTTCAAATCTGTTAAACATTTCAGGCCTTACTTACTGAAGTCCCACACCAAGGTCGTTGTACCATATTCTGCAGTAAGAAATCTTTTGGTGCAGAAGGATCTTGGTGAAAAACGAGCACATTGGGTCACCACACTTCAGGAATACGACCTGGAAATAAAACCATTAAAGATTGTTAGGGGACAAGGTCTCTGTAATCTAGCAGCTGGCTCTGCAGACAGTGCTGAATCAGATCTGCATTTCTTCAGCAACCCTTCCTTATTTGAAAGGGAAGTTTTTCTGACCTCTACTCCTCCTGATCCTTGGTATGAGGATATTAAGTTCTTCTTATTACATGGGACTGCTCCTGAACATTTAGACCTACATCATAAGAGGGCTTTAAGATTTAAATCTGCACCTTATCAGCTCATTGACAGTATCTTATTCAGAAAGAATTTTGAAGGAGTATTCCTTCATTGTCTAGAAAGGAATGAAGTTGATGACGTGTTATCTCAATTGCACGTAGGACCAGCGGGAGGACATTTCAGCCGTGAAACTACTGCTCATAAGATACTTAAAGCTGGGTACTACTAGCCCACATTATTTAAAGATGCATATGCTTTCGTTAGGAAGTGCCAGGAGTGTCAAAGGACAGGGGGCAGACTGAAAAAGGCAGCATTACCCCTCCAGCCAGTTACTGTTGAAGTCCCATTTCAGCAATGGGGTCTGGATATTGTTGGCCCAATCACTCTAGCCTCTTCACAGCAGCATAAATACATCCTTACAGCTACAGACTACTTCACCCGATGGGTTGAAGCCATCCCGTTGCGAGTAGTAAATTCAGAGCAGGTGATAGCTTTCCTTGATTCCTTTATCATCACTAGATTCGGCCTACCTGAGTCTTTAATATTTGATAATGCTACTTATTTCTCTTCTGTTAAATTGACTGAGTATGCATTAGAAAGAGGAATTAAATTAAAGTATTCTGCTAATTATTACCCCCAAGGTAATGGGCTAGCAGAATCATCCAATAAAAATCTGATCAAGATTCTTAAACGTACTGTGGCTAACCATCACAGAGATTGGCATACTGCTCTGTCAAGCGCGTTGTGGGATGACAGGGTAACCCCCAAAGCTGCTATAGGAAACTCTCCATTTTTCCTAGTGTATGGCAAGGAAGCCATTTTTCCTCCTCACTTGTTCCTGCCCTCGTTACAACTTGCCCAATCTATGCAGGAAGTACCATGCTCAGCTATGGAACATCGGATTAACACCTTGCAAAAACTAGAGGAAGATAGGGAAATGGCTAGGAAGAAGTTTGAAAAACACCAGCAGACTGTGAAGCGTTGCTTCGACCTCAGAAAATCAGTTAGTCGGGATCTGGATGTAGGTGATTTAGTTTTGAGATGGGATAAAGAACATGAAGATAAAGGAAAACATACAAAGTTCCAAAGCCTGTGGCTAGGACCATTTATTATTACAGAAAAACTTGGTCCCAGCACTTTCAGGTTACAGACATTGGAAGGTGAGGTTGATGACCTTCCAGTAAATGGTCACCTAATCAAAAGATACTTCTGTTGATCCTCCTCAATGGATCATTTTGTATATATCACTGGTGTGGTGTGCCTGTTGTATGATTTTATTTGCTCTAGGTCTGTGTGTCTTTTCTTTTTTTTATTTGCTGTTTTTGTTTTTGTGATCTGAACCTGATACATTCATCAAACCCCAAAACAGATGACTAAATTCAATTTCTGAACTTACTCTGAAAATCATGCTCAAAGGCATTATCTTCCTGGAGACTGTCATTCTGTTTTACTTCTCATACAGAGAAGAGTATTATCACTGTTTTTGATATTACCAGCAGCCTGCAAAACTTGATTATATTAATTAATCATACTAGTGTCTACAAGAATTTGTCTAAAGAGATTAGAGCAGGGTTGGGTAAAGTCATCTATTTTAATCTCTTACGCCATTCCTTTTTCATAAAGAAAACCAGACTCGTCTCCCCATCCGCTAAGGCAATCTCATTTGGGATTAACGTAACTACGTTCTGTACGATATGGACTGAAATATTTCAAAAAAGAAAGAGATGTCTGAAGGACAGAAGGTCTTGTGATGGGCCGGTCTGTTTAGGATCATGAGTTTACATCCAGTAGCATTGTCGTCTCCGGTCACCAAGCCTGGGCAATGACCCTTGGACATAAAAGTCTGAGGGGTGAAAGGTCTCATCACGAGCCGGTTCATTTTACTGTTATGCAGACTGGTGACTGACATGATTACTACCGGGTTATCAAGCTCGAATCATGGCCTTCATGACTAATAAAAAAAAAAAGAGAAAAAGGAAAACAAAAAGATGATAGTAACAGTTCATATTGTCCGGAATTGTAAACTTTTTACTAGCAGATGGGATACTAACGGTCTGTGGATTTTAAAGCAACCCTGTCGAGGCTATGGACGCCTGCTGGCAGCAGGGCCATGCTTGTGGTATTGAGGTTTCATCTTTTAAGACTGAACCATTTACTGTTGTATTCTCTTTAGACTGAATTTTGGTAGAAATCTGATTTATATCGAATAAATAATTGAAACTGTAATTTGTTGGTAATGTATAGAACTGTGAGATACTTGAATCTGGTTGAGATGTTAAGATGGTATTATCCACGCAATGGCTCATGTTAAGGATTTAATCCCTTTGCTTGCATGGTTTCAGGTAAATGGACAGAGATAATTGTTTCGTCCAGCAAGTCACCATCTGTTGTGCCCCTGCTCAACAGCCTTCTAAAATCATTATTTCATCAAACAAAATCCTATTTTGTTGATGAAATGTTTAAATTTTAAAAGGGATAAATTCAGCTACTCAAAGGAGGATTTTTCCTTAGCTACTGATTTATTGACATTCAACATTTTCGAAAAATATTTGCAAGTCACATTGGATCAATGAAATAGCTACCTCTGAGTCACTGGTTTGTATAATTTTCGACTAGGAAGGATGACACATGAGTGTTCATGGTCTTTATGCCTGATGTTGTGTATCCTAGTTGCTCATGTCTCTTTAAATCGGTTTCGTGGATGTCATTGCTAGACACATTAATGAGATTGTGTTACCATGGTTTTCATGCAAAGGTGAGTCATGGTGATCAAAGGTTTAATCCTTGTTACTCCATTGAAGCTTAGATACATCTCTCGTATGCCATATCCTAAAGTTTGTAAATCATTATTCATATTGATATTAATTGGTGTATGATGGTATTCAAAGGTTCGGTTTCAAATTATATGGTTTATGATACTTCGCCACCTTTGATGAGTAGGCCAAATATATGTTTGGGAACGTATGTATTACGGTTTCAACGATTGATTTGTAACACGAGTCACACTTATCATGAATTCAGAGTGTTATTATGACACTCGTACTTACCCTGTCCTCCACGTACATAGTCCTTGTCGTGGCTGTCTACTACTGGAGCACCTGTTATTATGTACACCTCAATCTCTCTTGTCATTTAATTTAGGCTAGATGGAGATAACATCACTCTTTCAGGATTTCAACCGTCATTTATGTTTATCACTCCAAGTAGTGATGGCTCCGATCATACCGAACCCACAGGGGTTTCACTTGCATTCGCATATGGCTTACCCTGTGCATTATTTACTACTGCTGAGTCTTGGTTCCAAGTGTTCACGACCTGGTTTTCTGTCTCTGGTTCAGTGGTGGCATTTATTCTGTGCATGGTTACGCATCTGTAAATGATTAGTCATGGCCCCTGTTGTGAGAGTCGAACCCTATGAATTAACCCTATTGAAATTCGAACTCTGGGCTGTTGCAAAAGGTTAAGGATGTCGGGTGGCTGTCGTTCTTCGAGAAGTTTTCTGATTCCAATCCAGAAGTCACGAGAGTGTTTGCTTTGTCCTTGGTAAATTACCAAGCAGAAGTTGGCGATTTGTGCTTTCGGGTGGATGAGAGGTCGATTGCAAGTGCAACGGGTTTTCCTCTGTCTAGGCAGTGGTGGTTTAAGTATCCGAAAATGGAGATTACGGAATGGAGATCATTGCTGAAGAACCCAACTCAAGAAATTTCCTTTCGAACAGGAGTTGCAAGTAAGTATTTCCTCAAAGAATGGCGACCAGTGCTTGAGTTAATTCATAGGTATTTAACCTGCGAAGGTCGGTTGTCATCAGCCTATGTATACCATCTTCGTTTGATGGCTGCTTTCATAGGATTTCCCATTAATCTCCCTTACTATCTTCTCCACAGTTTGTTTAAAATGTCAAATGCCATAAAGAAGGGACCAAAACACATAAGCCACAGTCTGTTTCACCACGGGTTAGTGCGTATGTTAATTGAGAATGAGTTAATGAAGTCTGGTCGCTCATGGGAGCAGTTCATAGAATCAAATGGTTTTTCAGGTTTTTGTCATTGTATGTTTGACAGTCCAGATGACTGTAGCAAACATAAAGATTCAGGTTCGGCTTCTCTGAGCAAACCTACGTCAAACCCTAGCTTTAAGAGTGTGGAACCCTCTCAAGCACCTAAGGGTGATCCAATGAACACTCCTCATACACTTCCAAAGTCTAGGCGTGTAAAGAAGACCTCACCTCTGTCACCTGTTACCCCGCCAAATGATAGTGATAAAATTAGGGACTGTCGAGGAGAATTATCCAAATCCAAGCTGGCTAGAAGGCTAACCAGGAGTATGGCGAAAGCCAAGATGGCTAAAAACCCCGTGAATATTAAGCTTCCAGTCGAAACGGTTGTGATTGATGATGAGGAAATCACTGCTCCTTCACCTGTTAATAATGATGTGGTTCGTCATGAGTCTGTTGCTGATCCAGCTAGTCGAAGTCACCCTCTGACTGTCGATGATATCTCTGAAAATCCTTCTCTGTCTGTAGAGGTTCAGCCTGTTGAGCCTGACATTGATGTTACCCTTAATCGTGATAGTCATCTAGCAGTGGATAAGAAGGTTCAGGAAGTTTTAGGCGATTGCATGACTGATTTTGTGGTAAAAGAGAAGCCTGTTAAAACAACCTCAGCTGTTCCTCATGGAATTGGGAAAACTATTCATCCTCTGTTCATTAGTTGCCTATTAGACAAGGTTCGTCGAATGGAAGACAAGATGAACGAAATAGTTGCGAGTCAGGGTTTATTGAGAGCTGATAATGTGAAATTAAAGACAAAAGTTGATGTAAGTGATCAGCATCTCTCACGACTGAGGAATCATAAAAACAAACTCATAAGGCGGGTTCTTAAGTTGCAGGATGAGAATGCAAAGAGTGAGGAAAAGTTGCGTGAGCTCAATGCTCAAATCACTCTCATGCAATTTAAAGCTCCTTCTCCAAGTCAGTCTAGTGGAGTTAATATCCAGGTTTTTAATGCTCCAGTCAATCTGTAGTGTTTGGTGATATGTTATTTTGATGATCGATTGCAGGTGTTTCATTATTTTAAATTGATTTGTGAATGATTTTAGTTGTTACTATTTTAATTATGTTTTAATTATATTTCTTGTGTGTTGTATCGCAAATAGCATTATGAATATCTCTTTCCCTGATTTTGATGATTTCAGTTATTTGGACGATCCCTTTATTTCTGGAGACAAATTGATTTTGAAGGACTATTTTACAGGTGCTGTTATCTCATTTATGTTCTCGATCCTATGTGATGGATGGAATAGCTGTGCGTTTGTTGGAAAAAACGACACGTTCCACTTGTCGTTTTTATGTGATATCTGTTAGTGATCACAATGTTGGTTGTTATTAGCTCTTTGAGAGGGTTATTTTGGAAATTCAAAATGTATTTAAAGGGCTGATAGTAAACATGATAGGGGGTCGATACTCTGGGGAAGTTAGAACAAAACTGCTGGTTCGTTCTACCTGTGTTTCTAGGCAGTTAGCTGTCAGTAGCTACAACGTTTGGACTGGTGATGTTGTACACAGATTTACAGTTTTAAAACTTTATATGTGATTTATAGTATCTTTCAGTTTTGCTATTCGCTCTCCCATATCATGGATGTTTGTTATAATTTCCTTGATGAATTGTGCAAATATTATTTATTAGGTATCGGCTGTTCCTGTTTTTGACTATGTTGGTATGTCATGTTTTGTATTTAATAATTGATATTATTGTTACATAATGTGTAACGACGCTTGTATGAATTTGCAATATTTGAATGTTTTTAAATATCAGCAAATGTTTACATATAGTGTCTTTATCAACGTCTGTCGGTTACAGGTTAAATTAATTATTGCTCCTGATCAGGATAGGTATTACATCAGATTTGTATTTTATTTATTTTTTGCTTTTGTACTATCTGAAGAACCCTGTTGAGTCATATATTTTCATTAATTATATCCAGATTATCCTTTTGTAATTACTGTACATGTGTATATAATTTTAACATGATGTTGTAGGATACGGACTCTCTCTAGGTTCATGTTCTTAGGGTTAATTGTTTCATTTTTAACAGTTTGTGATTCTTGTAATATATAACTTGGATTAATATTTGTAATTATAAGCATAGGACTAACACTGATTATCAGTAGCATTAATTGTAACCATTAGTCTTCTAGGATCCCAGGCCAACAGAGCCTTTAAATCTGTCAGGAGCGACTATTCCAAACAGCTTGGAGCCTAATCTAAGGATCCCGGACTGGGTCGTTTTCCCTCGTTGTGGGATTAGTCAAATACGCCCGTCAACAGAAGGCCAAGGAAATTACCTGAACCACATATATATGTTGGAGTAGGGTCCCGCAGCTACAGAAGAAGCTGCTATTTTGACGGATAGACAGTTTTGGTGGAGATATAAGAGGTAGAGCTATGACACTATAGCAGGTTTCTAGCTACAGAGCAGAGACAGAACCCGTGACGTAGAAGGCAGAGAAGTCAAGGAAGACGATGGTACCTGAGCGGCCGAGAAGAGAGAGCTCAACCACTGCATTGAAGGCAGCGGCAGAAGATAGGAGGGATCAGCTACCCTCATAAAGGAAAAGGAGTAACGAGGCCGAGGCATTGAAGACGAAGGACAGAAAAAGGGAAGCAGCACCGGTACCCATGGTCAGCGCTGGGAAGCATGGAAGACTGCAGGAAGCTGTGGTGAAGGGAAGCGGTGCATAGTACCCATGATCAGCACCGGGAAGCATGGAAGACCACAGAGAGCTATGGTGTGACAGATAGCGGCTACCTCAAAGTACAGATACATCGACTGTCACTAGTTAGGGTTTGGGTTACTGTTGGGACAGGCCCACAGTGTTGTAATGGTGAGACCTTTGGGCCACCTATAAAGGGATATATTTTGTACTGTAAAAGGGTTGGTCAGTGGGTCGGTTGGTTGGTTCGTTCTATTTTTAGTTGTTTTTGTAGATTATTAGACAGTTGTAGAAGCCAATCTCTGGTTCTGTTATTAGCTGTAGTATCTTACTGTAACAAGGAGATGGCTCATAGAGCATTCATGTAACGATCTGCAGGGATCGACAGAGAGGGAAGAGTATATTGTAAGAGGTGCAATATAGAGATAGAAAAGAGATCTAAGAGAGAATATCTTAAGCTGCATATGCGGTGCAGCAGAACTGTGTTTACCTTCCCTTGAGCTATAATAGAAACACAGTTCTGTGGACGTAACTTCCATCCTGGAGATGAACCACGTTAAAATCATGCGTTATGCGATTGCTTTGTGTGTTGTGTTTATTTGATGCATCTGTCAGTTACTTTATGAGCCTTGTTTACAGTTTAATGTATGTATACATTGTTCAGTTCACTATAATATAAAAGGATAGACATAAGTTGAAATCGTTGACATGTTGTATGTGGGTTTAGTCATGCTTTGCTTGAAACAGTCACTAGTCGCGATGTTGAACATCCTGTTATGTTGAGTCTTGCAAGTTAACACGAACAACACTAAGTGTGCTGAGCCGCGGGGTTAGGGTATCGCAGGGAGGCGATACTGCACTGGCAGAGGAGCTGCGGTGCGCGATACCGTAGGTTAAGAACTTAGTGTTGGGAGGAAGTTACGTGTCGCCTGGTGCATGACGACGCGGTAAGGCTGGGGTCACCGCGAGTTAGTGGAAGTTGCGCGACGTAGAAAGGGACTGCGCGCTGGGTAGAGAGAGGTCTTGCAGTGAGAAGGGCTGCGAGACACTGAGATCACGCGACGCGAGCAGAAGGTCATACGACGCATAGAGAAAGAGGCCCTGCGGCTAGCAGAGTTGTTAGTCGCAAGTAGGATGCTACAGAACTTGGTCCAAGATGCTTGAGTCCTTGGCAAACCCATTAGAATCACTTCGGGTGAGACTTCAGGCCGCTTCGCGATCTGTCGCCGAAAGGGCCAGTGAGCTAGGGGTGTTATTGGTTAAATACAGTAAACCCGGGTCTGCCCATGTAAGCCAACAATATAATATCATGTATCCAAGATACTATTATATAAATCGAACAACTGATGGAAAGTTGAGTTGGTGGAATGTAAGCTCTTGCACATCCGATTCACGTGACACATTAGAAAATTGGAAGAATTGGTTGCATGAAATTTCCATGCAAATATGCAAAAGAATCACAAGATCTATCTGATGGGTAGGAGAGAGATTCCTACATATGAAGGATTACCCAACCTTACGTATTTTCTAGTGGAGTTTGAAGAAAAAGTTACAGAATCACAATGATTGTCTACCTTGGAATTTGCATTGAAAGCTATTCCTGCTAGATGGTGGGGTGCACATAAACAATCTCTCTGAATAGCCATAGTGTAGAATATTGTTAGAGATTAGATTTGGAGAAGAGATCAGTTATATGGATCATAAGTATACAACATTGAGAAATCATGTTGAACATATTGAGCATTGTTGCATGACATGGCAAGAATATCCGCGATAAGAGTGATTTCACTTATTCATACACACATTGGATATGGTAACAAGGAATTTGTATACATAAGTGGAGCTACAAAGAGGAACTACTGAGTGGGAAGAGTTAGCCACAAAATTCACTCATACATTTGAGTTTGAAAGTGAACACCCAAAAATTGATATTTCATTACAAAAAATGAAGGAAAATATATTTGAAGAAAACTCAATCACAGCCACAAATTTCCATCAATGTAGCACGATAGTCCACCACTAGATGGAATGTTACAATGTTACAAGAGAACCAAGTGATGATGATCTGCTCGATATAAAACCACCTGAGTCAAGAGGTATGCATGCAATGGAAGGAGTTGGAATTTCTAGTGACCAATTCCTAAGTCCACTTAAGATTAAGAAAGTAATTATTGGCTCATCTGAAAATCCAAAGTTTGTCGCTATTGGAGATTATTGGGATGATGAGACTGTGGGGAAGATCACTGATTTGTTGCATGAATTCCAGGATATGTTTCGTACTATTTTTTAGAGATGAAAGGAATAGTTGGTGACCTCAGTGAAATGAAGATACCTCCGAGGTCCAGCATAAAATCAGTCAAACAATGACCATACAGATTAAACTCGTGCTACAAAGAAAATGTTAAAGTTCAATTGGAACAAATTCTAGAGGTAGATGTTATAGAACCTTTCAAAGAATCATAATAGATTAGTCCAATTGTAGTGTAGGACAAGAATACCTCATGTGAAGTAAGAATTTGTGTTTACTTGAGAAAGTTAAATGATGCATGTTTTCATGATTCATTTCTGACTCCATTTATAGATGAGGTACTGGAGAATGTTAGAGGACAAGAAATGTATTCTTTCACTGATGTATTTTTGGGTTACCATCAGATGAAAATTGCAAAGTAAAACTGACACAACAATACCTTTGCAACTAAGTGGGGATGTTTCCCATATACGGTAATGCCCTTTGGACTTAAGAGTGTGATTGCAATTTTTTTCAGAATTGTAGTTTCTACGTTTAAAGAATTTATACATAAATTTGTTGAAGCCTACTTTGATGACTGAACATCATTTGGCCTTGTAAAAGGCCATATAGAGATAATATGAATGATGATGGAATGTTGTTTCAAGTATCAAATTTCCTTGAATTTGAAAAAATATATATTTTGTGCACCTTTTGGAGCTCTGTTGGGCCATGTGGTCTGTCGCAATGAAATTTTGGTTGATCTAATCAAGGTTGCAATCATCCTTGACCTACCACCACCTACCACAATTAAACAGTTAAGAACAACATTAGGACATGATGGATACTACAGGAAGTTTATTAAGGGATATGCATAGGTGAATGCTCTGATGGAGAAACTATTGAAAAAGAACTCTAAGTTTCATTGAACAAAATATTTTCAAAAGATTTTGGATAAGCTGAAGAATAATATGGATACTGCTCTAATACTTGTATTTCCATACAGGGAAAAATATTTCCATGTTCATGTCCACGAATCATTTGTTGCGCTTCGCATGTACTGACGTAGCTGAGTGAAGGATCGATTGATCACCCCATGGCCTTCCCTAGCAGGAAATTATCAACTGTAGAGAAAAATTATACCACAACGGAGAGAGAAGGGATAACTATTGTATATGCATTGCAGAAATTTAGACACTATTTACTGGGTGGACATTTCAAGATGTGCACTGACCATTCCGTGTTGAAATACTTGGTCAATAATGCATAGTTGGAGGGGGGATCTACCTGTGGCTTATCCTCTTCGAGGAATTTGATTTTTAGGTAATTTTTGAACCCGATCGGTTGAATTTGGGACTAAACTATGTTTCAAGGATTGAAAGTGGAGAAGAACCTATTAGTCTGGAAGATAATATTCCTAATGAAAAACTATTTGTAATAACTATGTTTGATGATAAGTATAAAGATATCATACATTTTATGAGTACGTGTTATGCACCAACTGAATTTACCTCTGAGTAGAAGAAATAGTTGGTGGTGCCAGCTATAGATTTCTAGTTGATCGCTGGACACTTGTATAAAATAGGTCCTGGCGAGATACTTCAACATTGCATTTTGGAGCACGAGCGGACCATGATATTATGTGAAGCACATGCTAGTGTCACACGAGGCCACTATGTATGAAAAGCTACAGTGTGCAATATTTTGAAAGCAGGACTATGGTGGATCACCATGCATGTAGACACATGGAATTATTGTCACAGCTATGATATCTATCAAATAAATGGGAAGCCATTTTGAAGGGATGAAATTCCATTGGCACCCTAGATAACATTACAGACATTCAATAAATGGGCTATTGATTTTGTAGAACCTATAAGTCCGATAGGAAAGCGCACAGGAGAATGGTATATTATCGTTGCGACTAATTACCCAACCAGATGGGTAGAAGTGGTGCCAGTAAAGGAATGTACTACTGCGACTACCACAAAGTTTTTATTTGAAAATGTCGTGACAAGGTTCAAGTTCCCAAATATTTTAATCAACAATCAAGGTACACATTTTGTTAATCAATTGATTGAAGAACTGATTGAAGAATTCTAGATACAGCATAGAATAATGATTCCATATCATCCTCAAGCAAATGGAGTTGTTGAAACATTCAACAAGATTCTAGAAAACACATTGAAAAATATCTACAATGCACAAATATATGATTGGGATCAAAATATCTTTGCAGTATTATGGGCATATCGCACAACATGTAAGAAGTTGACAGGTTAGAATCCATTCAGGTTCATGTATGGATAAGAAGTAGTCATGCCTATGAAATATATTGTACCAAGTTTAAGAGTGTTTGCGATCACTGAAATCACAGATCTTGATGATGCAGAAGGTAGATTACTTCAACTAATACACTTGGAGGAAGAACATTTTGTTACAATATTTCACCAGAACATAGAAAAGCAAAGGCAAAAGGTATGTCATGATAGACATATTTAGAGAAATCATTTTGAAGTTGGAGGTCTCGTTCTTATGTATGGCAACAAATTGTTCAAGCATCTAGGAAAGTTGAAAACACATTTGTTAGTACCATATGTTGTAAAGGAAATCACTAATGGAGGAGAAATGAATTTAGAAAAAATAGATGGGACAGAGGTAAGAGGAGTCATCAATGGGAGTCTATTGAAACTTATTTTTATAGATGCGACTTGGTCTCAAAAAAAAAAAAAAAAAAAAGAGAGAAAAGAGAAAAGAAAGAAAGATGAGCCAAAATGCATGATAGCAGATTGCTAGTCTGCCGCAGAGAGAAGTAAATTTTTGTAGACTTGGAATCTGTCCAAGGTAAAAATTCTAAGTGAAGAAAATTAGTCTGTCACAAGATGAGAATCCTATTGCAGGAAAAATTCAAGTTGCAAGGAGTGCGACGAGAAACTTAATGAACCGCGAAAGAAAGGGGATCTACCAAATGAAAGAAAATAGGTTGCAAATGACGCGATGCTTGCATAAGAATGAAGACACTCATCGATAGGACAACTTTCAGTCATTAATATATATTTATTGAGAGAATATGATAGTCACTTCGGTCATAAGTATAATGGCGTCACAACAAAAAGGGGTTTCATTGTTGGCAGTGTCAACATGATGACTTAGAGAGGTGACCCACATGATGGGTCGTGTTGTCATTATTCCACTTGATGACTACATGTGTGAATATTTGACAAACTGATCACCTAGGAAATTCTTCTACTTTCCCTCACTTTCAAATTGATTATGATATAATGTAGCAACGAGTTTCTTCCTAAAACACCCAGAGTCAAAGTAAACTTGTCGTGGAAGTATTGTGACTGTGAGATTTAGTGCTAGTGCCCTCAGGGGCTTTGTGATTGAAGTTGTGATACCTGTTATGGTTGAGGAAAATGATGCTAGATATGTTCCATTGAAATAAGGAATGCAATTGGAAACTTAGCTAATTCCAGTCCTCTTTGCACTAATAGTACATAGCATCTTACTAGGGTTGGAAATAAGGAAATGTTATGGTTCCCATAAGAGAAAGAATGTCTCAGCATTGCTGAGAAATAATGAAGAAGCAACGACTAGAATTCAAGAGCCAAAGAACCTCTCATGGAAGGCTCCAAATAGAATCAAAGGCCACTGTCATCACCATCATATCTGCAAAAGGCTCAAAACATATTGGGTGATGACGCTTTCAAAAAAAATATGAATTGGAATATTCCAATGAGGGAAGGTAAGACATTAATGAGATGACATAATTTACCAGCAGTAGGGAAAAGAAAATTCCTAGACACTGAGTTTCCTTGCCAAATGCTACGAGATCTAAGTTTTATATCGATGTTTTATACCCATTCAAGGATGATAAAGAGGAATATTTTGAAGGGGGGAAGGAAAAAACTAGGATGAATTGACACTTGAAGCTTGAAATGTAAAAAAATATAATCAATGAAGATGATGAGTTTCCCATATCGTTCATCCTACTGCTATGAAACAATAACTTTATCTGAGAGAAGAAAGAACTAAAGTAGTAGCAAAATCTAGAAATAACATACAAAAAGGAACATACATCAGAAGGTGCGAAGTAGCTTCAGCAATAGATAGGGTAATGTCAGAACATGTCAGTTCCAACCTTTTGTAGAAATTGCAGAAGACAGAGGAAGAAGTGTGGATGGAAATAGAGAGAGTGCCAAAATTCTTGTAATATTTCCACAGTAAAGTTGACACAAGGAAAGAAATGGAGGAATAGATTTGAGTGGATCAAGACGAGCCATAGGTGACTGTTGGGGGCATGTTGGTCCTAGGGAAAGGTAAAGAAGAATTCAATTACAATTTTTCCTAAGTATGGAGAAGAGTAAAAGAAGAAGAGAGAGGATTTGTGAAATATGCAGCGACATGAAAGAAGAAGAGAAAGGAGCTGCGATAAAGGAATCAACATGAAAGAAGAGGAGAAAGAAGCAGTGACAAAGGAAACAATAGGAAAGAAGAAGAAGGAAGATACATTATAGAAGAGGAATCTGTGACAGAAGAAAGGAGTGCAACACGGAAATATGCAACAAAATAATAGTACCAGAAGGCATGCATGTGCTATAATGATTGGAAAATGACAATAAGGTACAACGGTTAGAAAGTGACAGGCCATAACGACCGTGGGTACGAGTTTGGATAGAGCCGGTGGAAGCCACATGTATCAAGGTATATTTGTAATTCAGACTATTAGTGCCTACTGTGAGGTGTTACTAGAATAGGAAAGAAAACATGTTGGCTAAGTTTAGGAATTCTACTTAGAAAGTGACAGGTAAAGACTTTGTAACGAGTCTATAAAAGAGTCTATGAAAGAAGGAACCCAAGCTGTATGTGATTTAGCTTATCTACTATTATATCTTCACTATTATACTATTAGTTGCTTTGTATTTTTTGTTTGTTAGTGTTGTCTAAGTGCTTATGAGTTGACGAATATGTAGCTGATTGCATAGAAGTGTAGAAGAAGTGGAGTCGATGTAGGTTGTGTTCGTATCATTAGTAGAGTTGAGTAGGGAGAGAGCAGAAGAGAATCTCAGAGAGCATGAGAGGAAGAAAAAGTATATAAATATAGAGAAGAATATATAGCACAGAGTTTACAGCTTAGTGCATAGAAAAAAGGTGCATATATTCTCATGCAATATGAAGAGCGCCTTTGTTGTTTTTTCCGTACGGGTTTCCATGTTAGATTATGTGTATATGCGTGAATGTTGAATGTGTTTGAGTTACTTGTATAATTTTTGAATTGAATGAATGCTTATATATTTTCTTATGAATGAATATATGTATATCAATTGCACTGTTATTAGTTGAATACATTTATGCTACACAAAGGTTGTTGTTATATTAGTTGCACAAGATAATTTGGGTCGTGTTCTAACTGCTCACTGTAAGCATAAATTATCCACCCACATGCTTAGTTGAGCACCTTGATAAAGGACCGAGGTACCATAAATCCCCCACCCAAATGTGGGAACTTGGTTCTAGAATTTACCCATAGAAAGATATATCAGGTGAGACTACATCTGCATCACAGGTGTTGCCGACTATGATTTTCTCTGTCGGGATGATATCTTGGGCTTTGTTGTGCTAAAATGAAGGGACTAAACTTGGGTTAGGGTCCTAAGAGGAGGGAGAAAAGTAAACAATATCCACGCTACTAATAAAGTAAGTGGGAAGGACTTCATCTTAAAATTTATTCATTTTCAAAATTATGTGGATGACAGATTATGAATTTTCGCGCTATATAATGCAAAATAATAGAATTCAGAGGAAAGCTTGCACAATACACAACAATCCAATTTCGTTTAACATGTTGGTTCTAGACATAACTAGAAACTTACAAGGAAATATCAATATATCTAATGCTACTATTACAATAAACTTGTCAAAATCAACTTGCCAAGGTGTTGAATGATTAGACTCATGGTGCCTTGATAAATGCAAGGCCAGGCATCCACTTTTCCAATGCCTTCATAGGTGGGAAAAATGATTTGAAAATAGTGACCTAAGAGGTGGATTCCTGGACTAGTTTTTGAACAACAAAAAATATTGGAGTGTGGAAATTGAAGCCATGAGATAGAACAATTACACTCACAAAATTTCTAATCAAACATGCAAAATTAACACCAAAGGAGACTGAAATTGGAGGATAACACTAATATATATTGAATAAGTGTACAATATCCAACCTTGTGAATTGATAGGCTTCTGAAATATATCATTACATGAGAGAATAGAATGCATAAATATTCCATTCGAAATAGTCAAAAAGAAGGCTTACCAAATCTAGTCAAATCCCCCATAGGTGCATAAAGCAGTTTCCAAATCTATGAAGATGCTCATGAATTTGCTAAAGTCAAGTGGGAAATATAAAGAGGGATGGAAAGACAACTCATACATTCTTTTATTTGGATAAAATGAGAGAGGATGATGTGGGAAAAAAACAAGTCAACTACACCTAGTCTAGCTTTTCCTTTTTCCTTAAATCAGAATAAAACATGCATCTTTTCAGAAAAAGAAGATATGCACTTTGGAGGATATGGAATAAAGAAGACATGCTAAATTGGATTTCCAGGATGTTCCCCAAGCACCCCATGACTCAGTTTTAGCATGTGTTTACTTCTAGGACATGTAAAAGGCAACTAGCATAGAATGGAATCTAGGAAACTAGGTAATAAGACAAAAATAATTAAGTTAATGTCTAATGTAGGTCACTATGGGTTGATTATTCTAACACCCCCCCTTAATACTAACTTTATAAGTAAATATCAAAATACTATAGGGCCTAGCAACAAGGCTTATTCACCCTTTACATACTGCTTGTCCATACAACAAAGGAAAGTGGCAAAAACCCAGTGGGAAAATCCTCCCTTAAACATGGACAGGCAAAACAAAATTTGGAAATATTGTCATCAATCATGCTTCACATCATGATTAGTAATCCCCAATAGTGATTTGAGATTGCTGAAGGTATTCTCACAAAAAACTTTGGTGAATATGTCTTCTACTTGTTCTGAAGATGCACAGAAAAGTAGATCAATGGTACCATCATGCACAAGTTGTCTGATGTAGTGCATATGGATCACAATGTGCTTGGTTTGTTGTCTCTGAAATGGATCATTGTAGATTCAAATGGTGCTCTGATTTTTAGAGTAGATAATAGTTGAAAACTATGATTCGAAGCCACATTCTCCAAGTATCCCCTGCAACCACAAACATTGAGTTGTTGCATTTACAATTCCTCTATACTCTGCTTCTATAGATGAGAGTGCTATGGCACTCTACTTCTTTATTTACCAGCTGATTCGTCCTTCTACAAGAATGAACACATATATTGATGTAGACTTTTGATCTATGTTTCCACCTTCCCAATCACTGTCAGTAAACCCTATCAAATCAAGATCAGATTTTGCTTTGTAGAACATCCCATGAGTTCTTGTTCCTTGAACAAAGTTTAGGATCCTTTTGGCTTCTCTACAATGGATATCATGAGGCTGATCCATTTATATCAAAGATACACTAACTACAGAATATCAATCAGGTCGATTGTGTGTAAGATAAAGCAAACACCCAATCAACTACCTATATAATGTATTATTTACCATAGGAGAAGAACCTGCTTCTTCAAGCTTAACTCCTAAAAGAAGGGGAGTCTTTCTTGGCTTGCAATCTTTCATGTTGAACTTGTTCAGAAAATCCAAAGCGTACTTGGACTGATGTAATTTTATTCCATGTTGGGATTGAATGATTTTGAGACCCAAGAATTGTCTCAACAATCCCAAATCTGTCATAGAAAATGCATGGTTCATTGCATCCTTCAAGGAGGCAATCTCTTTCTTTGAACTTCCTGTAATTAGTAGATCATTAACATACAATACAATAATCATCAAAGAACCATGAATCAGATTCAAATAGACATTAGGATTAGAATTGCATTGAACAAAACTGAGTGATAGCAAAAAGCCATCAATCTTGGCATACCATGCCAAGGGGGCTTGCTTGAGCCCATACAATGATTTCTTTAACATGCACACTAAATAAGGATTAGAAAAAAACCCTTTAGGTTTCTGCATGTAAATATCCTTAGTGAGATCTCTATTTAGTAAAGCACACTTCACATCCATGTGATGCACTTCCCACTGCTTTGAAGCTACAATGGCTAGAGCTAGCCTTATGGAGTCCATCTTTTCCACTAGTGAAAAGGTTTCATTGTAGTCAATACCATGTACTTGTGAGTATCCCTTGGCTACCAATATTTAACTATATTTAAAAGGTGAACCATAAGAAGAAAACTTAGTCTTGAAAACCCACTTACATTGAACTAGCTTCCTCCTTCGGGGAAGATCAACCAGTTCCCAAGTGTTGTTCTTCTAGAGCGAGTTGAATTCTTCTTTCATGGATGTTTTCCATCTTGGATCATGTTTTGCATCTTCATATGTTTTTGGATATGATTCAACCATCATATATCACTTCTCATTAAATAGAGGATCTTTCACGCAAATGGCACTCTCAAATTGAGATCTAGTCCTCTTAGTGTCATTAGTATTTCCGGCTAGTTCCCCAGCTGCATGAATTGTATTTGCTCCCCATTTTGGTCTTATAGGAATGTTAGGATCTTCAATCAAATCATCATTATCAAACATATCAAAATCAGTAAACTCATTAGTCTCTCCACTTACAATCAATGGATTTGGTGGTGAAGAAGACTCTCCAAATTCAACTGCTACTAAAGGCTCTTCTTGGAACTGAACACTTCTTTCAATGAAATCTTTGTTAGTGCTCAATTTGATCAGATTGTACCCTTTTGAGTATTCATAATACCCAAAAAATAGGCACTCTTGGATTTGGGATTGCAAAGCCTTCCTCTTTTCAGTTGGAATTCTAGCCCAAGCCTTTGAGCCAAAAATCCTGAAATGGGTCACATCTGGCTTGTGCCCACTCCAAGATTTGAAAGGAGTCATACCATTAAGACGCTTATGAGGAATCCTATTCGGGATGTAGGATGCATAGTTTATAGCCTCGGCCCAAAACTTTGGTGACAAAGTCTTAGCCTCCATAATGCAGGTTGCCATCTCCTTCAGTGATCTGTTCTTTCTCTCAGCAACACCATTTTGATGTGGTGTGTAAGGGATCAAATGCTGCATCTAAATACTTGCATCTTTAAAATAATTAATGAACTCATACTTGACATACTCAGCACCATTTTTAGATCTAAGGATATTGACTTTCCTACTAGATTTGTTTTCAACCAAGGATCTAAATACTTTCAAGAGGTCAAAAACTTTAGAATTATGCTTTAGGAAGTGAACCCAACAATACCTGGAAAAGTAATCTATGAAGGTCAATGCATATTTGGATTGACTCATGGACATGTGAGGGAATGGAATAGAAATTCCACTATGGATCATCTCAATAAGTGCAGAGGTTCTCTCATTACTATATTTCTCATACTTGTGCTCTGGGTGTTTTCCTAGGATACAACCTTGACAGACTCCCTTAGAAAACTTGATATTTCATAACCCTATGACCATATATTTTTCACTCAAATCGAAAATATAATTATATTTAATATGGCCAAATATTTCATGCCAAATCTTGATTGCTTCATTAGCATGAATCAGAAGAGAAGAGGTGTTATAGTTCAAAATGACACATCTTTGCCTGTGACCACTTTCCCATGTTTTCGTCGCATGTCGACACTTCAAGAAAGTCATGGAAAAAACACCTAAATTTGAGGACCCATATCTTGAGTTCTGTAACTCCATTTGACCTCATATCTACACCGTTGGAAAGGTATTTCGGTTAGCTAAAACTTTTCAGAAGACACCAAAGTCTGAAAATGCCAAGAAATATCCTAAAAATGAGTTTTTGATGTGTACATGACTTTCAT
The DNA here is from genome assembly GCA_001517045.1 of Pseudotsuga menziesii. Taxonomy (NCBI): domain Eukaryota; kingdom Viridiplantae; phylum Streptophyta; class Pinopsida; order Pinales; family Pinaceae; genus Pseudotsuga; species Pseudotsuga menziesii. Next base: position 235,438 of record LPNX010137983.1, read on the forward strand.
TAAGGAAATCCATGTACGTACACGAGTTGCTATATATAATAGTCACATAATTCTTAAATAAGTGACTTTCTACATTGAAACCCATGTATACCTCCTCATGTATGTGACTATTGTCTCTGCAACCTGCATACGCCTCCTGAAAATATAAAAAAAATATGAATTTTGAAATTTGGATAGTTTAGGTAGTTTGGGTAGTTATGCAACTGACTCCTTTAGTTGTAAATACTTTGTCTTTGACCCTAACTCTTCTTTAAGCATATAAATAGAGGTAGGGAGGCCCATGAGAGAAGACATGAATCTTTGCATCATTATGCTGGAGGAATTGGGACTTTCCTTGCCCACACCTTTGCCCTAGTGATCATCCCCTTGTGTTGCAAAGCTTGGAGGCTGAGTTCCTTAGAGAAGAGAAGAAACAGAACTAGATCAAGGTTTTGTGAGGTTCCGAACTTGAAGAGAAGGTATATTTGTACTTGTTTTCAATATTAATAAAGATGTGATGTCCTTGTTCCTCCCAAATCATTGTTCAATGTATGATTGAATCTTCTATTTATGATTAGATGTTGATGTTAATTAGATTATTATTTCATGTTTCTTTGATTATCATTAATTTATATGTGGTCATATTGGTTTGAGGAAGGTATAATTCATTTTGCAGGTCTCTTGGAGCAAGAGGAGAAAGAGGAGTAAGAAGAGGATTGAAGGGCTGCTTTGATGAACCTTCATTTGGCTAAGGTATGAACCATTCCAATATCTGAATCTTGTTTGTATTTACTTGAATAACCATTTTCATCCACCTTTCAACCCCAGTATGTTGATGGCCTCTTAAAACCTAGCCATAGGAAACTTTCCTTTGCAACAGAACTAGCGACCATACTGGGGATAGCCTTGTTTGTTTGGGGTTTCTCTATCTTTCTTTCAGTCTTTTGCATTGGTTTTTGGTCCTTCTTGCCACTTAGGAACAACTTATTAGTCTAATAGAACACCTCCCCTACCTTCGTAAGGCAGTTTTTGACTTTTTTTGAGATTTTTTCCACCCATACGCGAGTTGCAGACTGAACAATCGCATGTCTGCTTTGGTACACGCGACTTTCTATACTGTCAACCCACATATGATACGCTAATTGTCAGTACAACCCACGTGTGCTTGTTCATGTGACTTGTTGTACTATCAACCCGCATATGACACGCGACTTGTTAGTAGTACAACCTGCGTGTGCCTCTAAAACAATGTTTTTTCCTCATTTTTGTGGTTTTTTCTACTGTTGTGGGCTATTTGGTAGGTATTTTGGTGTCCTCTGCATGTGCATGAATCCAGGGAGTTAGTGTCATCCCTTTTGGTTGTTCTTTATCTATGAGGTAAGCCTTTTTAATAGCATCAAGGTTTTTCCTTTACTCCTTCCCCCCACCTCCTTTGCTTGGCATGATTTTTGGCTTATGTTTCTGGTTAGCCTATGTTAGTGATCTTTGTCTGAGTTCAGAAGCTTGTTGGTGTTGGTTTCCTTCTTCTTTTGTTGGTTAACTTCATCTTGCAAAAATAGTTGACTTGTCTCTTATGCAATATTTTCTTCCAAGTAGGGTTTATAGTGACTTTAGGGAATTCTAGAGTCTGTTTGGTGGTTGTATATCAAAGTTCCTTTTGCTTTGTTCTTGTCATCTGCATACTTTTGTTTGTAGGTACTTTTTCTTTTTCATTTATAAAAGAAAAATAAAAAGAACATATACTTGTTTAATATGCATGTAGATTAGGGTTTTGTCTTTAATATACTGCATATCATTATTTTTGAAAAAAATAAAAAAGAATTTGTTCTTTTGTGAATTTCAAGTTTCTATTTGGAAAAAGAAAGAGAATAGTTTTTTTCTTTTTGCATTTCATTTCTCTTTGCTTAGTCATTTTGTTTCAACTTTGATTCAAAACACCACATAAGTTTCACACCATTTACCCTTTGACTAAAAACAACCCTTAAAATAAACAATATAATTTAAAAATTATTAGTAATTTTTATTTTATAGGGTCATACACCAACTAGCTTAGGCTAGACTTGTGGGATAGGGAGTTTAAAATCCCCACAAGTGTTAAAATTTTAGACGTAGTTGGCCAATCACTAGGTAAACCCTTTTCTATGTTGATTTTATTTGGGAAGCTCATTTCTAATGGGAGTTAAGAATGAGGCCGCGTGGAGGCTTGGACTGAGGAGATAGCCATCTGATTCCTTGTCAAAGCATAGACTAGGTTTTTTGCGCATCTGGGGATTCTGTCTTAGACAGGGTTTTGGGCTTTGCTACCCTGCCCATGCATATGAACTAGGATTGCGATTATCCCTCCAGATTGTCAATATAGTTAAGGTATCCTTTAGTCTCGTGGACATCTAGGGTTCATACACAGGTACACCGAAAGGCTATTTTTGGTTGACCTTGGACGGGCTTGGAAGGTAACCCCGGTATAAGGTGTGGGAGGGTGGCGGGTGATTCCTTCACTTGTGCATAAGAACATCTCCAAGGATTCCAAGTAACTGTCTATCAAATTTCTTTTGGGAAGCGTATCTTATACCTGTTTTTCTGTTTGGCTTTAGGAAATTTTTAGTGAGTGTTGTGTGGTCTATTTGTACTTAATCTGCCTTCAGGTGTGTGCTTGGTACTTTTGGTTTCTTGTTGGCCTAAAAATTTGCCTCCTTGTTTGAAACTATGTCTAACACCCCTTTGAACACCAACCAAGAGATCCCCATGCTAGGAACTCCTTGTACTATTCCTCTCACGGGGAATGTTGGTGTTCCCTTGATGGCCACACTGAATATACCTGGATTTACCCTAGGGCTACCAGTGTGGTTGTTTTCCACTCCAACTGTCCTAAATTCTCCTGGTGCTTCTCATGTAAGCTCCTTATATCAAGGGCATCAAAATGCTACTCCCCCTTCACCTGTAGTTGATTCTCCTCCTCCTTCTACCTCATGCGGTGAAAGTACTGATACTAGTAACCGGTAGTCTAAAAGGAGTAAAAGAAGGATGAATATGAAGAAGGCACATAAGCAAGGGGGTGCCCATTCAACCTCTGCAACTCAATTTGAACCTCACCACCCAACCTCTGCAGTCCATGCTGGGGGCACCTATCCAACCTCTACAGGTCATGTTGGATCTAAGCACTCAACCTTTGCAAGTCAAGTTGATATTCACCATCCAGCGTCTGTTGATCATGCTAGTGGGATCCTTCCAACCTTTCCAGGTCAGATCGGATCCAGTCAGTTAGCCTCTACATTTCATGCTGAGGGCACTTGTTCAAACTCTGTTGTTGAAGTTGAACCTCCCCATCTAACCTCTGTAAGTCATGTTGGATCCATCCACCCAGCCTCTGAAGCTCATGCTGGGGGCACACACTCAACTGTTACAAAGCATGTTGATCCTAACCATTTAGCCTCTGTTGTTCATGCTGGTGGTGCTTGTCCAACCTCTGCAAGTCATGTTGGACCCAGTCTCTCATCCTCTGCAAGTCATGCTGGGGGCAGTATTTCAGCCACTGTAGTTCATGCGGAATACAATCCGTCAGCCACTGCGAGTCATGTTGACATTGTTGAAAAGACTGCTTGTTCAAAACACAAGCCCAAGTTTCCTTGTAATATTTGTGTGGGAGACCACCTTACTTATAAATTCCCTTCTATAGCGGAGGTGCGAAGAGTTTGGTTTCATGGTCATCCCATTTTTGAACATCCTGAATATTTTCAACAACCAACCTCTCTTAGTCAGGTTGGACCCAGTCACCCAGCCTCTGGTGGTCATGCTGGGGGAAAAATCTCAACCCTTGTAGGTCATGTTGAGAGCAAATAGTTAGCCACTGCTAGTCATGTTGACACCATTGAGAAAACTGGTTTTTTGAAGTGCAAACTTAAGTTCCCTTGTAAGCTATGTGAGGGAGATCATCTTACTCACCAGTGCCTTGCTATCGCAGAGGTGCGAAGAGTGTGGTCTGAGACTGAAGAATTTCCTTCTCCTGAACAACCTATAGTTTCTCAACAACCTACTCAACCTTTGGTTGATCAAGTGGTCGAACCAATCTCAGCTTTGGTCGATCCCACTCTTCTTTTGGAGAGTGATCCTGATGTGATTGAACCAATGTAACATTTGGTCAATCCCACTCTCCCTTCCGAGAGTGACTTTCATGAAACGGTTGAATCGGTTCCATTGTCGACCAATCCCACTCTTCCTTTGGAGAGTGAAGTGTCTGCTAGACAAATTTTCTTCACTCCTAGTTTAGAACTTACTCAACAAGGGGGCACTGAATGCATTTTGGGTCAATCCCCACCAAGCTCTTGGATTGCTTCCTTTGATTGGGATAGCCTAGTTGAGCCACGCCTTCCTTTTGACACACCTTTCCAGATAAAGGTCAAAGTTGAATCATACATGATTGCTCATTGTATTGTTGATGAAGGAGCCTCAGTTAGTATTTTATCTGCTCGTGCTTGGCAAGGCATGGGATCTCCCAGCCTTCTGTCGACTGCTAGTCAGTTACTGGCGTTTGATAGAAGAACTTGTATAGCCTTGGGAATTATTTCTCAAACACCTATTACTTTGGGTGGGAAGACTGTCTTAGTTGACTTCAAGGTGATAGAAGACCCCTTGGACTTCAATATGCTCCTTGGACATGATTATGTCTATGCCATGCAAGCTGTGGTGTTAACATTATTTTGTGTGATGTACTTTAATCATGGCAAAAAAATTATCACTATCGATCAGTTGGATTTTCTTGATCCGTCTCCTGACCCAACTAGAGACCAGGTCTTTCCTTTATTGATTCCCACTATTTCTATAGACAGTACCTTGCCACAGATGAGCTATGTGGCCTCATGTCCTTTGCGTTCAATTGCTACTAAGAAGAAGCGTCTGTTTTCATGCTTACCTTCTCAAGACTTGGTCCCAGCAATTGACCAGGTGAGCCATCCTATACAGACTATGGATTCTGCTCTCCACTCTATTGATCCATTTGAAAGTTTAGACATGTGTCCTATCTCGGATGATCTCCTTCCTTCAGATGGATTCTTCCTAGAGTCTTTGATACAGTCTGATCTTCTGTTGGTTGTTAGTTCAATTGTGCATAAGTCTAGCCCCTATTTGCCTAGTAATCATGACCTTTCTTATTATATTGGTCTTGTTGAGTCTTTTGACTCTTTCTTTGAACAACAAGTCAGTGATCCTGATGAGTTTGATTTTTCTTATGAATTTTTCAACTCCTATGATATTGAGTTTGTTCCTGAAGACTCTATATCCCTTGTTGATTTTTTCTCTCCTTCTGAGGTTGATTTTATTGATTATAAACCCTCAGATCTTGGCACTATAGATTCCTCTTTCATTAATTATTCCTTGACTACATCTTTTGTAGAAGATAACAAATCCACATGTGTTTCTACGAAAGTGACCTGCATTAGATATTTTCTTCTAAATATGATTCTGATGTTGTTGTTTCTTGGTGTCACATCCCCGTCCCTCAACCGGCGAAGAGGAAACGACGAACACATCAAAACAACCGGGCAAATGGCCCCATGAACATAATCAAAGAGATCAATGCTAGACATAAAATTTACAAGCATACACAGATGCAAAAACTCTTCAATCATACAGCAGAAGCAACACAAATACATTCCATCATTTAACATCATTATAAATTGCAGAGGTGAAGTAATAGCAGCACTTATCTTTCGATTAATAACTTGCCCGCAAGCAGCTACGTTGCTGCAACGTTCCACCCAACCATAGGCCAGCTTGCTCATCAATCTCTCAGCCATGCTGCCACCCCCGAGCTGGGCATGATTCCTCAAGGACTAAGGGGGCAATTGCAGGCTTGCACATAGCCAAGGGGGCACAAAACAGTAGGCAAGCACCGTTGGGTTTATCAGGCTGTCCACAAATCAGCCAAGCCAACACAGCCCCAAAAGTCAACCACTGCACACACGCAGCAACAATCTCTTCACAGCTCCCGTGAAGAGACAAAGGCAACCAGGGATAATCCCAAACAGAAGATGAGGACGGCTCAAGTCCACAGGGAAACACGAAGTTGTTCTTGGCCCTATCGTGGCCAAAACAACTCAGCAACAACAACCCAATTTCACAATGAAAACGATGGAAACTATGCACAGTCCAAAATGGGGAAACTCAGCTGACATATTGGGAATCCACAGTGGCCCAAAACGAATTTGAGCACCACAGCCCACAACACATGGGTGAAACCAACAGCACCCCAAATTGTGGGTGAAATCCACAGTTCGTCCAAGGCAATTGAGCCACGGGAAGACTCACACAGACCACGCTGGAAACAAATTTACAGACTCCCAGCCTGGGCGTGGGTAATAATCAACGTCAAACCCACAAATTCGACCCATGGGGAAATGATTCAGCCACTCCATTCACCAATCCACAGAGGAAAATGACGTGGGTAAAACCCAGGAAATTCCTGTGCGCGAAAATGAGAAACGGGAGGGAAATTCTCTGCGTGAGAATGCACAGCAATCAGGAGGACGCGAATTGCAAGTGCCTGAGTGTTTAGCAACTTGTGGAGAGGAATAAATTTCCTGCGTGAGGCCAAAATCACCCAGGGCCTGTGCGTGAGGAGCCAACAGACCCAAAATCATGGTGAGAGCCACCGACCGTGAGGAGAATGGATTCGTGGAAGGGAATGGTGAGGAATGGGGAAGAATGGAGTTACCTCCCCTTACCCACGATTCCTCCAGCAATTAATGCCCTCAACCACTCAGCCATAACTCCTCAACCACCAGCTGAAGCATTAAAGAGGTTGACAAGGTTGGATGAGGCAAAAGGTGACAAACAACAAAGGTGGTGAAACATGGGTTTTTCCCCATAACCAAGGTTTGACATCCCCCATACCTTATCCTTTGGAACCATGCCCTTTTCATTCAACGTTGCACTGCCGTAGTTGGTTGTGGTTTATTTTAATTGATGTGCGGGTTTACATGATGCCGAATTATAATGTGCCTTATAGCACGACATATCACCGACAATTATCCCCATTGCCAAAACATACACAACCAAATCGATGGTGCGGCTTTTGCCTTGAGCTCCTCACCACGATTAATTACAATATATACATCATGCAAACGGGGTCGAAACCGGGGACATTACATTCCCCTCCCCCTTGGAATAACACCGTCATCAGTGTTCCATTACATATATACAATATATATACAATTGCACATCAAAGTTACAAAATTGCAGATCTGTCCCTTGTTCAATCATTTACTTTGAACATTCAAGACCAAGCCTCTCGGCTTCCATGGACTTTTCCTACTGGTTCTCAGCTTCCAGCTCATCCCGAAGTCTAGGAACTTTGCGGCTATTGCCTTCATCATGTTCCCTCATTGGACAGTCCCGACGTAAATGATGTCCTCCGCATCTCCAGCATTTCACTAGCTGCTTCATCATTACCTGCTCAATTTCCTTTGAGTCTTCGTGCCTGGACCATTTCTTATCGGGTCGCTTGGACAATTGTCCCATTGCTGATCCACCTTCCTTTCCTTTGCCAATTGCTCCCAGAAGGCTCTTCACCTCCCTTTGCAAACCAATAGAGTCTTGTAAAATCTGGTGGTTCATTTGATTCTGCCTTCTCTGTATCTTGAGCATCTCCCCAAGATTCTCTTGGGTCCTGGCAATCACTTGAAGGAGACTTCCAGCTAAGTCCAACAACTTTTGATCTGTTGCCATGATCAATGTGCACCACCTGGTTTCACTTTTCTCACCTGTGGAATGCACCATTGAAATTCTATTAGACCAAGCATAATATAGGCATCAAAATCAGTTAGTTAATTACCCAATTGACATGACAGTTCAAGTTCCATTAAGGAAACTTAAATATTTTTCATGCCTTCCCCAACAGGCACATGAGCTCCTTCATGTCCCTTCCTGGGTAGGGAATTAACTATTCCAGCATTCACAAATTTGCTTAAGCAATTACACACATTTCATTCTCAATCATACATGCATTCAACAATCCCTTGTTTTCACAATGCATAAACACACACACACATATATATATATATATATAATCAAAAGGCAAGAGAGAGTAGTAAGAGTTTTTCCCCTCTTTATTTTGTTCCATCCTGGAACCCACACCATCACTGTGGCTTTTCATGCTCTCAGCCTCTTTCACTTTACCGTGAATGCTGGACCAATCTCTCTTGGTCATGACACTTAGTGTCTTTGGTCTTTTCTAGACCTCTAAACCATGGATTCTCTCCACATGGTTTGTCTCGGCTGCTAGGACTCCCCGTCTTACTAGCACCTTTTCATTACTGCTCATTCTGAGCTTTCCAGGACATTCACATGTCCACGTGCACCTCTAGGATGCTCTCATAGTCCTCGCTCCCAGCGATACCTATATCCAAACATTGAATAGATTCACATGTTCAGTTTACTCTCATCGGTTTTATCTCTAGAACAAGAGCTTAAAACATCATATCCAAATCATATACACATGTATATTCATAAGCAAAATAATCCAATACTTATTTGTATTGTGTGTTTCCTCGTTCGTCCACAGGATCCTGCTTCGCTTTGCAAGCCTTGGGATCGCCTATGGACTCAGATGTTAGGTCAGCACGCAGGCTTTTCCTCAACATCAAATAATCAATGTCCAACCAGTACATAACCATGTCAACTGGGCTTGGAACTTTACCATGACCATTTCCAGATCTAGGATCTACTACGGATCCTTAGGCATATCACAGCCCATCATATACTCATGTCAACAATGACACATACATTTATACTGCCATACACTTATATCAACAATGCACTTATACCAACATACACTTATATCAACCATTTACCTTTACCTTCAGCCTGTCAACACAAGCAACACAAGCAATACAAGTAAACTCATCAGCGTCAATGCTTCAAAAACTGTAATCACATTTCATATCATTCACTATCAAATATTGAGACACCAGGAGTGTGTCCACTCCCCAGAGTGTAATCAATATTGAAAACCCTTTCATGACTCGACATCGGAAAAGTGTGCACTCTCTTCCGGTGTGTGCCATGTAGGCCCTATGCATACTCAAGCAATTGGTCATTATGGAAATAAATCAAAACATGTTCTGCATATGGAATTTAATAATTAAACATGCATATTCATAGCAAGGGTTACAGAACACTTATCCATTTTCCATCGCAGCATGCCTTTAGATCTGTTAGGCACCGTCAAGGAACTGGGAAAAACTGAATGCTAGGCTGGTGAGCTCGCTGTAGAGCTAGGAACACCTACACCAGAACTAGCCTGACTTCTATAACATCCACACACACACCCAGCACAAGGAATCAGTCCCTTCTCTGCTACACAGTCCCTCAGGCCCTGCATCCCCTTCTAGTGCTATCTCGGGGTTGTGGAGAAGAAAGTCAGCCCTCTAGCTCTGTCTGTGTGGTTTCCAATCACTAGGTTTAAGCAAACCAAGGCCCCATCCCTGTTTCTTATTTACGTTTCATATCCACACACGTCTCACTGACATAATCCAAACCATCTCACTCATGTTATCATCAAACATGCAGTGCAGATGAGACATTTTCAAAATGTCTAATGGAGTTTCACCCGAACCCCATTTCCAAGATAAGGGAAAACCTTCCCATGAAGCTTGGCTCTTGCAGGTCATCACACATGATCTTCCTGCAGTGTGTACTCCTGACACATTCATCAAATAGACAAATAGTCAATCATTACCTGATACTACAATCCAATTGATCGTTCCATAACCAAGCAATGACATTTAGCAATCAAATTCAATAAGAATTTGCAATTCTATCTATTACAGAAATTGACTTGCTCAATTGTGGTTCTCTTATAAGCAGCATTACTATGCCCATTATACTTTTATGCTTACTATCATAACATGAATACCCACTTACCATGTGTCCCTCCTGACACAATTTCACACAAGCCAACAGTGATTAGTAGCCGTTAGTACCTCTTAAATCCGAAATCCCCAATTCGAATTTAACAACCTGTACCAACTAATTTCACAACCATGAGAATTCTTCTCATAAATGGTAGATTCTGGCATTGGTCAGGGTCTTACCTCTCACTTCCAGGCTCGAATAATCTACCTGAAACATAAGCTTCAAACATCCAAACACAAGCTTATGCAAGCCAATAGTGACTAGTGGTTGTCAGCAATATTTGAAATTCACAATTCAAATTTTAACAACCTATTGTGCATATCATATGGTAGATTCTAGCATTCGTCAGGGTCTTACCTCTCAATGCCATTCTCAAAATAATCTACCTGAAACATGAGCTTCCATCAACCTAACACTTGGTAAGTATGGATGCATATACTATCTCATTGCTACAACCATCACTAAAGCATTTTCAGAATTTATAAAATTCAAATACTCCAGTCGTTAGTCACATCAATATTATCAAATCTCATTTACATCATGCAATCATTATCATACTAACATTGCAAGGTATAATCACAGCATTCATGCAATTAAATGAAGTGGTTAGATACTCCTTACTTCATAGGCGTATCATTCATACCACCTTGCTCTTCCATAGAGCTTTTCTGGCAGCCACTCGTTCATGACTATCCTGCATTCATAACAACCTCTGAAATGGTTCCTGAATTGTCATCAATTCATCATTTCAGCCATTAGTTCTCCAGAATATCACATGCATTCATCTCAATGCATTCATGCAATGCATCACAACCTTTGCACTTTTACTTAGGCAATCAGTCACTCACACCCTTCATATGCATACATCCATTGCATAACTACAAGATTCATAAAATCTTTCTAATGCATGTCCATTCAACGCTACATTGCATTGATTCAGGAATACTATGCATTCAACCATACCATGGCCTAACCATGACTGCCTCATACATGATGCATTACTATAATCAATATCATTAACATATATAGGCATGAAACCTTTCTACATTCCAATTTTCACATGGTGTGAGGTCTCTTACCTAGACCAATCCATTAAATTTGTCATAAGCAACTCTTACCTACATGGGTCATACTCACACCCTTTCCATGACCAATTTGGTTGGTCCTTGCAGGAGATTGCAGCATTTGCTCACCAACTTTTGTTATGGACTCGTTGCCTTATCCCTTCTCCATAGGGTTGCTGGTCTCATTCCATCAGCATCAGCAACACATTCATCCGGGTCCATGTCATCGTTGGTTTGTCCACTAATGCCAACATCAAAACAATGATTATCATCAGTGGTTCATTATACATATATATATTCCAATATTCTTACCAATCATACAACATCCTATGCATGCAATACATATCCTCATGCATTTCAAGCATAAACTCAGGAAATGTAGTTATAATCAGCAAGATAGGGTCTAATGAAAACTTCCCTTTCAAACCCCTCATCTTCTCGGGGAATTCCTTTTCCACACAGCAACTGGTTGACTTCATAGTCCTTGCTGCCCCTGGGCATGCAACTATCCAGATTTGTCCATTTGACAACAACGGCCATCCTTAGCACTTTGCTTCTTCATGCTCAGATGCCAGTCACTTATCCTTGTTCCTTGCTAGATAAGCTTTCCAACACCTATTCACACGCGTCATTCCGACCTCGGATGTGAAAACCACGCCATTTCCAAGAATGAAGACCTTCACTAATCTTGGCACTTTACACGCAGCTGCAAGGTAGAATTTTCACATTCTTCTAATGATCTCAGAGCCATTTTCGTAGCTGCATTTTTGGCATCCTTCTTGTCCCTTGTGAAAATCCCTCTGATTCGAACTCTGGCCCAAAACACAGGATTTTCCTTCTCACAAGAACGAGTGTCTCAAGGGATGATGGGGGTCAAGGGGGCTTGCCCCCTTGTGGCTTCCCTGCGCCACTGCAAGGCAGGTCGAGGGCAGTGCCCTCATTTTTTTTTTTTTTTGTAATTTGTTGTTTTTCGCGCAATCTGGCGCATTAGATCGCTGCCTCATTTCTCATTTTCAGCCCTGAAATTTCATTGAAAAACAGCTGAAAAATCCTTCTCAAAACAGTTGAAATCGGCTCCTGGAACCAATCTCGCAGCCACTGAATCGGCTCCCAAATCAATCTCCCAGCCACAACGTCGGCTCCTTTCCCATTCTTTCTTTCGCCGAATCGGCTCCCAAACAATTCTGTCTTCTGCTGAATCGGCTCCCCGGAAACTCTCAGCCTTCCACAACGGCGGCTCCTTGGAAGCTCCAGCCTTCCGCAACGGCGGACGCTCTTTCCTTTCCCTCTTCCGATCGGCGCACTTTCCCTTGCAGCGTCAGCAGTATTTTTGATCGGCCGGCAAATGCTTCCCGCCTCCACAACAGCAGCTCCTTGGAAGCTTCAATCCTTCCGACGTCGAGCGTCGGCTAACTCTCGCATCGGGCGTCGGACCATTTCTTCTTCCGGCGAACGCTAAAACACTTGGAAAAATTTCAATCTTTCTTTTACTGCGTTGGGTGTCGGTGGCCTTTCCAATCGGAATCCAAATCAATTCGCCGTCCGCAACGGCGGATGGGAGACTTCACCAATCCGTCCGCAACGGCGAACGCCCACTTCGCTAGCTCTTCCGATTTGGCACTTAGAACCACTTGGACATCGGACGTCGGTGGATTCTCGGAACATCAGACGTCGGCAGACTCTTGAAACATCGGACATCGGACCACTTCCCCTTCCGATCGTTCCGATACTTAGACAAATTTTAAACCTTTTTGTCGCGTCGGCGGTCGAGTGACTTTTGGATCGGAAGCATAATTGCTATGCCGTCCGCAACGGCGGAGGTTAACTCCATGAACCCTTCCGCAACGGTCAGATGGGAAACTTCATGAAACCTTCTGCAACGCTGGACAGGAACTTCACCAGTCCATCCACAACTGCGGATGTCCACTCCTCTAGTTCTTCCGCAACGGCGGAAGCCAATTCCTCCCATGGCCCGACTATTCCATACTTAGTCGAATTTCCTCAATTTTACAGTCATTCATATTATGACTTCTGCTAGGCAGAATGGAATACAACTTCTGTCAGTTGCTTCTTCTTGGCCCATAGAGGCCCATTGCTACAACCATGGCTCTGATACCACTCTGTCACGTCCCCGTCCCTCAACCGGGGAAGAGGACGCGACGAACACATCAACACAACCGGGCAAATGGCCCCATGAACATAATCAAAGAGATCAATGTTGGACATAAAATTTACAAGCATACACAGATGCAAAAACTTTTCAATCATACAGCGGAAGCAACACAAATACATTCCAGCATTTAACATCATTATAAATTGCAGAGGTGAAGTAATAGCAGCACTTATCTTTCGATTAAGAACTTGCCCGCAACCAGCTACGTCGCTGCAACGTTCCACCCAACCATAGGCCAGCTTGCTCATCAATCTCTCAGCCATGCTGCCACCCCCGAGCTGGGCATGATTCCTCAAGGACTAGGGGGGCAATTGCAGGCTTGCACATAGCCAAGGGGGCACAAAACAGTAGGAAAGCACCGTTGGTTTTATCAAGCTGTCCACAAATCAGCCAAGCCAATGCAGCCCCAAAAGTCAACCACTGCACACACGCAGCAACAATCTCTTCACAGCTCTCGTGAAGAGACAAAGGCAATCGGGGATAATCCCAAACAGAAGATGAGGACGGATCAAGTCCATAGGGAAACACGGAGTTGTTCTTGGCCCTATCGTGGCCAAAACAACTCAGCAACAACAGCCCAATTTCACAATGAAAACGATGGAAACTATGCACAGTCCAAAACGGGGAAACTCAGCTGACATATTGGGAATCCACAGTGGCCCAAAATGAATTTGAGCACCACAGCCCACAACACATGGGTGAAACCAATAGCACCCCAAATCGTGGGTGAAATCCACAGTTCGTCCAAGGCAATTGAGCCACGGGAAGATTCACACAGACCACGCTGGAAACAAATTTACAGACTCCCAACCTGGGCGTGGGTAATAATCAACGTCAAACCCACAAATTCGACCCATGGGGAAATGATTTAGCCACTCCATTCACCAATCCATAGAGGAAAACGACATGGGTAAAACCCAGGAAATTCCTGTGCACGAAAATGAGAAACGGGAGGGAAATTCTCTGCATGAGAATGCACAGCAATCAGGAGGACGTGAATTGCAAGTGCCTGAGCATTTAGCAACTCGTGGAGAGGAAGAAATTGCCTGCGTGAGACCAAAATCGCCTAGGGCCTGTGCGTGAGGAGCCAACAGACCCAAAATCGTGGTGAGAGCCATCGACCATGAGGAGAATGGAGTCGTGGAAGGGAATGGTGAGGAATGGGGAAGAATGGAGTTACCTCCCCTTACCCACGATTCCTCCAGCAATTAATGCCCTCAACCACTCAGCCATAACTCCTCAACCACCAGCTGAAGCATTAAAGAGGTTGACAAGGTTGGATGAGGCAAAAGGTGACAAACAACAAAGGTGGTGAAACATGTGTTTTTCCCCATAACCAAGGTTTGACATCCCCCACCCCTTATCCTTTGGAACCATGCCCTTTTCATTCAACGTTGCACTGCCGTAGCTGGTTGTGGTTTATTTTAATTGATGTGCAGGTTTACATGATGCCGAATTATAATGTGCCTTATAGCACGACATATCACCGACAATTATCCCCATTGCCGAAACATACACAACCAAATCGATGGTGGGGCTTTTGCCTTGAGATCCTCACCACGATTAATTACAATATATACATCATGCAAACGGGGTCGAAACTGGGGACATTACACTTGGAGACAAGATTTTTAGTTGTATTTACAACTGTTTACTAGCCTTGTCTTGTTGTTCAAGATATAACTGCATTTGCGTGTACCCTGCTCGCAATTATGATCCTGATGTCGGCTTTCATGCTTTTAGCTCATTGTATAAGCCCTCATCTTTGTTCTCATCACTGCTCAGCCTTGTATCATTTTTCCTTTGCAACTTGACACCCTTTACCTTGAGGAGACAATCCCTGAGTGTTCTTATCTTGCTCATGTTCCTTGCATTATGTATAGGTTTGTTCCTTGTGCTTGGAACTAGTTTCGCCTATCTATGACACTCGTCTCCTTGCATTTAGAGCATTCTTTCTGCTGTCCTTCGAGCTTGTTAAAAACAGTAAGGAGGCCATGATTTTCCTTTTCCTGACTCGTTAAAACTTCACAGGAAATATATTGAGTTTCTTTAGGCCCAGGTATGACTCCTCAAAATATACTTGACTATCGAGTAAACTTGTCCGTTCAAGCTTGTTAAGAATATGTGAATGGGCATCCACATTGGTGGTAGGTTATCGCTTTCTTGGACCATGTGGAATAATATGAGAAAGGAACACTCTCTTTTCTTTGGAATTGAGAAGAGTATTCTCAGGCATAGGTTTATCACTTTTGCGGACCTGAGGGACTAAAATTACGGAAAAGGAACCCCCGATATGAGCTTAGTTTTCTCTTTTTCATGCTCTGGACCTAAACATGAAAAAGATTTCTAGTGTACTTTATGTCTTTGTCATGCTCGTTAAACCCTAAAGAGCAAAGCATCAAGTTTATTTTTGTAAGCCCCATTCCTCGTAATCAAATGGATATTTCCGAGTGATCTTGCCTTCCTTCACACTCATAAAACTTAGGCTATATGCTGCTTTTGAAGGAGCATTGGTTATGTGGTAATTTAACCTTTTTCGGACCTTCCTGACTAAGTACAAAAAAAGTTCACCTTTTCTTCTATGGAAGTTAAGAGAGTTCTTCTTTGGTATGCTTTATACTTTTTCGGCCTCAGGAGACTAAATTGTACAAAAAAGCACCCCC
Organism: Pseudotsuga menziesii; assembly: GCA_001517045.1. Classification (NCBI taxonomy): domain Eukaryota; kingdom Viridiplantae; phylum Streptophyta; class Pinopsida; order Pinales; family Pinaceae; genus Pseudotsuga; species Pseudotsuga menziesii. The sequence goes on from LPNX010137983.1 coordinate 251,223, forward strand.
CTGGAGTCTTCTTTGGAGTTTTCATACTCTCTATACTATGAAAACACCGTCGAGCATGTACTAGTTCAGGCTCATAAAATCCACGAATAAGTGCTTTATCAAGCTTTCTTCTATCTTTTCTTTGAGCTTGTCAAAAATGAAGATGGTCCCGAGTTTGCTTTCTTGGACACGTTAAACCTTTACAAGAAAAAGGGGAAGGGAAGTTCATTCACATGTATTTTACATCATGGCAGCAATTCTTGTTTCCTTGACCAAAGCACTAGTTTTGAGTCTATCAAAAGTTGGGTCCTAGTATTTTAACCTTGTCTTGATTCAGAGTGTCTTACTCCTCCAGTTGGTCTCTTTTCCAATTATATAGGGAATTTGTCAATGTCTCCTACATTGCAGATTTGTGTCGTTGGTCCTTTTGTGTCAAAAGTTTCCTAAGTCACTTTTTTGTCGTGCTCACTGTTCAAGTATTAAACCTTTGTCGGCCATTTTGTAGTTTCCTTGACCTTTTGTGTCAGCCATTCCTTGGTATCAGTTCATTACATCATGTCTTTAGCGTTCCTTGTTGTGAAATTCAGTACCAATTCCAGATCCAATTAGTCTTTGACTTACATCGTGTTGGATGATGAAGGATGCCTTAATGCCTTCCTTCCAATGGATCTCTTCCTATCAACTGCAACACATCTTTCTCTGGGGATGAGATTTAGAGTTTTATGACAGTACCTTGGGGATTGTAGTCATCAATGGCAATTTCCCTTGCTATTGGGTAGTGGGAATACCTTAATGTCTCTTACTCAATGGATTCTTCAAGTGTTCAACTTCAAGTCCTTGTACTCACACTTGTTAGAGTGTACTAGGTACCTTGGGGACCATTTTAATTAATGGTGGTTTCCCTCACGTTTGTTAACTGTTTTCATTATTGACCGATAATCAAACAGTTTCATCCATGTTCGACTTCAACTCCTTTTATTTGCATGGTTAGATTTCGTACCTTTTTTGGGCGGTTTGGATTGAAGACCTTGGGCTGACAGTAGCATTGTTATTTTGCTATTACCCAAGTTGCGCAAGACATTGTTACATTTTATATGACATTTTGCTGACATATATCCACCTTGTATTTTTGTGGCTATGATCAATTGTCAAGTATGAATCCACCTTGTTCATTTGTGGCCATGACTCCTTTAGATTTTATATGGCACATTTTTGCATATTGAGTGACCATGATAGTTTCATCAGTTATACATATGTTGGATCCACCTATATCTTTATGGCAATGTTTTGTATATGGACTTGTATGTCCCAGAGATCAGATTTTTCTGACATTTATCTCTCTTTCAGGTACCTTTGTTCGATCCTTCTAATCTTGGATTCTCTGCTATCTACATACTCAGTTGTTTCCTTTATAATGTATTTCAGCTATCATCTTCCCCTCTAACCTCATACATTAGGGGGCATCTATTATAGCTCAAAATGACACATCTCCACCTGTGACCACTTTCCCATGTTTTCGTCGCATGTCGACACTTCAAGAAAGTCACTAGAAAAAAAAATAACTTGGAGGACCCATATGTTTAGTTTTGTAACTCTCTTTGACCTTATATATACATCATTAGAAAGGTATTTCAGTTAGCTAAAACTTTCTAGAAGACACCAAAGTCTGAAAATGCCCAAAAATACCCTAAAAATGAGTTTCTGATGTGTACGCGACTTTCCTTAAGAAAACCCATGTACATACATGAGTTTCTATATATAATAGTCACGTACTCCTTAAATACACAACTTTCTACATTGCAACCCACGTATATCTCCTCGTGTATGCGAATGTTGTCTCTACAACTTGTGTATGCCTCATGAAAATGTCAAAAAAATATAAATTTTGAAATTTGGGTAGTTTGGGTAGTATGGGTAGTTATGCAACTGACTACTTCAGTTGTAAATACTTTGTCTTCAACCCTAACTCTTCTTTAAGCATATAAATAGAGGTAGAGAGGTCCATGAGAGAATACTTGAATCTTTGTATCATTATGTTGGAGGAATTGGGATTCTCTTTGCCTACACCTTTGCGCTGGTGATCATCCCCTTGTGTTGTAGAGCTTGGAGGCTGAGTTCCTTGGAGAAGAGAAGCAGTAGAACCAGATCAAGGTTTTGTGAGGTGCCAAACTTGAAGAGAAGGTATATTTGTACTTGTTTTCAAGATTAATAAAGATATGATGTCCTTCTTCTTCCCAAATCATTGTTCAATGTATGATTGAATCTTTGTTTATGATCAGATGTTGATGTTAATAAAATTATTATTTCATGTTTCTTTGATTATCATTAATTTATATGTGGTCATATTGGTTTGAGGAAGGTATAATTTTTTTGCAAGTCTCTTGGAGCAAGAGGAGAAAGAGGTGTAAGAAGAGGATTGAAGGGCTACTTGGATCAACCTTCATTTGGCTAAGGTATGAACCATTCCAATCTCTGAATCTTGTTTGTATTTACTTACAGAACCATTTGCATCCACCTTTCAACCTGAGTATGTTGATGTACTCTTAAACCCTAGCCATAAGAAACTTTCCTTTACAACAAGAGGGGTTTGATTAGGGTAGAGAATGGGAAAACTTGTATACCTTCAAAGTGTGATCAACAACACCTTTTTCTATGAATTTACCATTCAAAATATCAATGATTTAAACATTATTAGGGGATAATATGACCTTCTTTGGAGACCCAGTATGAGTCATCTGATACACTAACAAGAGATTGGAGGAAAGACCTGGAACATACAACACATTATTGAAACTACCATGGTCAAGATCAATCCTACCCTTTCCCAAACTGTCAGTGAGAGAGTCATCTCCCAAAACTATTGGTGGCCCTTTTGACATGTCAAGAGAGGAGAATGTCCCATTTGTCAAAACCATGTGTCTAGAAGCTCTAGAGTCTATGATGAATCTAGGTGATCTTCATGTTCCAACAACCAAGGCATGTATTCTCGCTCTGTCTTCTGAATTTGATCATCCTTCCTTTTTCTTTGAGCAATCAGGAAGGGAGATGTTATTCTTCTCCAGGAGTTGGGTCAACATGTCAATTTGCTTCTTCATACAAGAGCTCTCAGGATGATAGCCCTTACTGCAGTATGCACACTTGCTCATTTCTCCTTTGTTCTTCTTTTTCTGGGAGTTCTTCTTGGAACCTTGGGGATCCTCTTGAGGGTTAGACTTGTCTCTCTTTTGCTTAGGTGGATTTTTAGATTTTTTATTGATTTTTGAATCCACCCTTGAATCTTTAGAAACCAAATCTTTGTCTTTGGAATGTTTGATGGTTCCCATCATCACCAACTTATCTTGCTCCTGTGTGAGGGTTTCCATGAACTATGCAAGCTTAGGCATCTTAATGGCTTGATATTTCAAATTGGTGGCATGGAAGGTCGAAACAAACACTGAATAGTCAGGACCAAGCTTAGAGAGTATGGTCAAGACTAGTTTCTCTTCCTTCTTTTCGATCCCACACTATTTCAATTGCAAAACAAAGGCCTTAAACATTGAGAATGAGATGATATCCTTCTTTTCAATCCCGCACTATTTCAACTGCAAAACAAGGGCCTTAAACTTGGAAAAGTAGAGTTGCAATGATTTGAAGCTACTAGGAATCAAGGAGATCATCTCATTCTTTATTTGATGTCCTCTCATCTCATCTGTATTTCCAAAAATATCTTCTAGTTTCTCCCACACTTCATTAGGTGATGTCAATCCATGAATATGGAAGAGGAGGTCTCTTGAAATGCTCAGACACAAAATGCCATAGTCCTCAGCCCTACTATTGTGCCATTTAATGTTCTCTACAGTTGCATTGGGATATACCTCAGTTTCCATAGTCACCCTATAGAGACCTTTCGCTCTCAACAATATCTCCATCTCAGCTTTCCACTCAAAAAAATTAAATGGAGTCAAGATGATCTTCTAAGATTTGTCCATAGCTTAGAAACTGTGCCCTCCAGTCAGCAGAATGTGTTCCCAGTCAATGATGTTGAACCTGTAATAAGAATTTGGAAGGAGATAAATTGATCTACAAAGGCTCTGATACCATGTGTAAATTGAACCCAAGAGATAGAAAAATTACACTCACAAAATCACTAATCAAACATGAAAAATTAACACCAAAGGATACTGAAATTGGAGCATAACACTAATCTATATTAAATAAGTGCACAATAGCCAAAATTGTGAAGTAATAGACCACTGAAATATATGATTACATGAGAGAATCGAATGCATAAATATTCCATTCAAAATTGTCAAAAAGTAGGCTTACCAAATCTAGTCAAATACCCCATAGGTGCATAAAGTAGTTTCCAAATCTATGAATATGCTCAGTAAAGTGCGAAAGCTAAAGAGGGATGGAAAGACAAATCATACATTCTTTTATTTGGAGAAAAGGAGGGAGGATGATGTGGGAAAAAAACAAGTCAACTACAGCTAGTCTAGCTTTTCCTTTTGCCTTAAATCAGAATAAAACAAACAACTTTTCAAAAAAATACTATATGTGCTTTGGAGGATATAGAATAAACTAGACATGCTAAATTGGGTTTCCAGGATGTTTTCCAAGCACTTCATGACTCGGTTTTAGCATGTGTTGACTTGTAGGACATGTATAAGGCAATTAGCATAGAATGGAATCTAGGAAACTAGGTAATAAGACAAAAATAATTAAATTAATGTCTAATGTAGGTAACTATGGGTTGATTATTCTAACATGGAGGAAACCATGGAAAAAACGTAATGTTGAAGCATAGATACCCCTCAATTTACTCTGATTCATAAGGAATTCAAAAGACACCAAGACAATTAATTTCTATTGGCTTACAAAATAACTCACATCTCTAATGGAAAGAAAAAGGAAATAAGGTAATGAAATTTGAAAAAGAGTGGATTGACTCACACAAAATAAGAAAATATTATCAATGAAATTTGAATTACTATTGGCGCAACCCACCAATAAAGCCTCGTCGACAAGGGTTCCAGCTTTGTTGACGTCCTATAGCTCGATCTCCTTGAGCACCGACCCGAGCAGGTTTTACCCTACCCAGCAACATCTGCGAAGCAGATGAGGTCTCACCTGAGGCATTCAAGAGAGAGCTGTCGAAACCGAGTTTTCGACAGTGAGGAAGGAGGACATGGGGATCCGACTGGGGGGAACCATGACTTATGCGATCACCCTATCTTATCACAACATTAATCATGAAAAATCATACCACATTCAACAGTCATAGAGGTTTAACAGATCGCATTAACAGAGCAAGGATAAACTAAGTCACATCATTGTATCAGAAGCAGAATCATAGCATCATAACAGATCTATATAAATCGCATTGCATTATAACAAAAGTGGTACTGCCGCATCATAACAGACAACAGATAGAGATTGAACCATACTCAACACATCTTATATTAATCCTGCGCAAATACACCACATTACACCATCCTTCTCCAAAGCCGGAGAGTGCATCAAAAGAAACCCATAAAAAATCATAGTCAATGTGCAACAATCCCTAGCACAGAGTGCACCAGTTGCAATGCCAAAATCACGTCTGTTTATTGTTACAAAAATGGATCTATAAATAGTCTCATGCCTTCACTGCAAGGGTCCACTATTAACTAATTTATATTTGCTACTAACCTATTACAACAAAATTGGGCCCACATATGCATAAAATATTCAAAAAGGGGTTACTTATCTGCTCATCGCGCTAAAGGACCCTTGTGCGGTGCCACGTGAGCTTGCGCAACTGCCGCAACGCTGCGCAACTCACTCGCCCCAACCCCTTTCCGATAAGTACTAAGGGTATTAGTGAGAAGTCAATAGGGAAATATGGAGTTGGAGCTGTAGTGTAAATGTTTGTCATTGATGCAATAATTGTAAAGTATGAGGCTTAAGCCAAGGAAATGATTGTTAGTCCACCAATGGAAATAGATGCGGACATCCATTGTCAAGATTTAATTTGATCTCTTCTAGGGCTTGGTTGTCTTGTTTATGTATTTAAATTAGTGTCATTGTTTTGAAATTGGCCCTCACATATATATATTTTATGTCAAAATTTTCAATTTTCATTTTGTAATCAATAACAATAATTCTTTTAAGTTGAGAGGGAGGTAACAAAAATAGTTACTTGGATATTTTTTAAATTTGAACTGCAACCACTTTACTTGAATTCCCTTTTGTATAATCAATATATCACTAGTTGTAATGTACCTTTATTATTAAAAGCATAAAATCTGCTCTGATACCAATTTGTAAAGCGTCCAACATTGCACTAGACTAAAAAAAAACACAATTTTTTAAAAATAAAACATATATGCATAATAATCACATGCATACTTTTAACACATGCACTACAGAGGTAAAATATATATATACATATGTTACATGCATAGTGTTTATATGATTTCTTATAATTAATGCACAACAATGCATGTCAAATACATACATATATAATCATTTAGCTAAAGCTTAATAGATTTTTTGAAACCCATATAAACATTGGATGTATAATCAATTATGCACATTTTTGGAAGCATAATCAAGTGAAATCAAATTGAAAATAAATCAACTAAGTCTAAAGTTGTTGAAAACAAGTTTTAGTTAATTAAGGAATACACTCCTTTATTTATGCAAAATCTTTGTTGAGGATGACACTGATGGTGAATCACTAAAGACATTTGGTTAAAATTCTAACTAATGGTCAAGCTATTAGTTGATCAATTATATTTAGTTCTATTTGGTTACATTCAGTTCATTTTAGTTATGATTAGTTACATTCAATTTTGTTCGGTTACATTCATTTATGTTTAGTTCAGATTATTTACATTCATTTATGTTCATTTCATATTAGTTACATTTAGTTTAGTTTTGTTCAGTTCAGTTACATTTAGTTCCATTCAGTTCAGTTCATTTCAATTAGGTAACACTCAGTCAGAGGTAGCTAACACTAGTGAAGTAATGGAGGGCACATATCTTTAGTGTGGGATATAATTACAAGGTAGTAAATTGGAAATAAGTCAAGGAAGGAACACAAGGTTAATGTGTATATAGTCTCCAGAGTGCACACAGTGTAGACAATTGTCATAGTTCCTAAAGGCATGCAACCATTCACTACCTCTCATTGTATGACTGAATAAGCTTGTTATTAAAGTGTTATGCACTTGGAAAGGATGAGACGGTATTTCGAGTGATCTCTATTCTCTACTGCTCCTTAGATATCTCTTATTAGGCAATTTTCAAGTGTTGTAAAATCATCCTTTGCATTTATCCATCATACTCAAAGGATTGTTTGTTGGGTTTTTTATCCTCTGGATTTGGAGGCTTTTCCTAGGGTACATAATGTGTCTTATGGAGTGAATAATTTGTGTGTTTGAATTATTTATGAGATATACATGCACTATATTTGTTTTATCAAAATTTTTAAAGTTCAAGAATCTCAATTATTTCTCAAACATTAACAGAATTCAACCAAGTAAAACATGAATTCCTATCTTGTATCCAACCTCAGAAAATTTAAACAAGGAAATCATGCAAAATTTTACCGTACATTAATTAAATATCATCTCATAAATTAAAATACAATTTCCAGGTATTATAACTTATCTACAAAATACTTGAATTTGGAAACTGGATTTGTGGAAGCCACACTCTACCCAATCGTAGGTAGTTGTCCTCATAGATATTTCAGGAGAACTAGATCCCCGAGCTAAGACTAATGCATTCACCACAACACCTCTCACCCAAACCAAGTTTCTCATGGTAACTCACTTGATAGTCAGGATTTTTTGGCTTATATCCAAATCCATGTAAAAATATGTGATTCATTTCCTTAGCTTCATTCTAATGAGAACCACAATGAATCGCATTGTTTCCCTCTGTGCTTCGAATTCCACCAAATCATTTTCATGCACCATTTGCAATTTTACTAGTGCAAAGAAAGGAAAAATAAAGTCACGAGTTTAACAACAAAAGAGTTGCATGTTTAGGTAAGGAACTTAGGTTTCCCAAACATCCCCAACTACCACTACAATTCAATGAATTGGAAACTTCAATTTGGTTCTTGACATGGTTTTATAGTTCACTAGCGATTCCAAATGACACCATTGTCAATGTTATAGATTCACAATTTCGGTTGTTGTGCACTACATTTTACCTTCTAATCACTATGCATACAACACCCCATGTTCAACAATCTATGCTACATAACTGCTCATTCCTCAATCTTTGTTCAACAAGATTCTTTCAACACCCGTCTTATTTTCTGTGTTACAAGAGTTGTTCTCTATTATGGGTCTCCTCTGTTCACTCAGACTTCCATACTACATAGGTTCTCCCATGAGACACACCTTTTCCGACTAAATCATAATTAAATAATAATTATGACTTAAAAAAATAAACTAAAGTCACTTAAATGGGTTTATGACTTAGAGTACAAATTTGGAACTTAAATACTTAATGGGGTCAAAAGATGGTTTTCTCCCCTAAGGAAATTTTAACCCCTTTCATTGCCTTAGGTGAATACATGAGTCCCTGATCTTCTATTGTTCTGACTTAGCCATGAACAGTTGTATATATTTTATTAATATTTAAAATATGCAATGTTTTTTTCCACATGGCCACTCATAGTCATTTACATAATTACATTTATAAAAAAAATTTAGTCCAAGGGTATTGCATTCCCCTTCCCCTTAAAATCGACACCCTCTTTGATGTTCTAATTATTAGAAACATTTACATCATATTTACATATTTCAAAATTCAGAAAATATTGTAGGTATCCTTCCTGCATTGTGTCCTTTAAGTTATATTTTAAAGGTATGGTCCATTGCACCTCTTCATGTTTCTCTTGTTGGATTTACCTTCCATCTCAACATGTATTTTGTGTTGTTTCCTTTTACAAACCTAGATTTTAATCCCAGTAGAAATATTCAAGTTGTTAGGTGTTTCCTTGGGGGAAAGTCTCGAGTCAAGTACTATTACTTTATATTGACTCCTCCATTTAGGCCAAACTACTAACAACTATGTTACACATAAATCTTGTCATCAACATGTGATGATGCCCCAACCACAATATTTTTCCCTCAATCCCAAGTCATGAAGTAAAATCCTAGTCCAGATACTAATCCTGCATATGAAAATCCAACACTGCTCCTTCTTTTTAGTCAATGAGCATTACCTTCTTCATCACCACCTTTAATATTTTGGAAGTAGGTGGTGGAACCACCTTTAACTCTTGTACAAGGCGCGGTTCTGCCTTGTCACTGCTCTGTCATAGTGGGGAAGACATGGTTCCCTTAGTAAAAGTGAAAAAAGAGAGGTTTCCACAAAGCTTATTGAAGGAAGGCTTTGTGTCACCCTTATCCCTACACCTGGGGACCACCTGGGCTCGACATCCATCCTTTTGGGATGTCCTATCCACCTCATCCACCATTTAATCAACCATTCCTATCCTCCCAAGTCCTATAAAAGAAGGCTCATATCCATGGTTGACTCAAGAGTAAAGTTATGCAATTGCATTGACATTCTGGCCTAAATTAGTAGGGTGAGAATAGGAGGAGCAAGTTGGATCTTTTGTGGACAAGATATTGGCATTTTGAAGGAGCATATCGACACTAAGGAAAATGGTGTAAAATTCTTCTTCATTATTTAATGTGAAATTGGTTCCTTTCCCATAAAGTATGTTATGTCATTATCATGTATTTTATTGTTAGATTCCTTAGTCACTAACATAGAATAGTGGAACATATTCTGGTGCTTTTTGATCTTGTGTGTTGGTTTCATGTGATTATGTAGGTACATCCATGAAGAGCTATCATTATAGGAAAGAACTACACTATTCCATCAAAGACACTCATTCCATATCTCCACCCATTCTAGTGAAAGTCTTCCAATTATGTTGTGAACTATTTGTTCTAGATTTGAACCATTACGACTAGAGGAACAACTCATGTATGCAGGAGGTGCATTTTTATTAAATTGAGCACATAGATCTATGGAAAAACACACAACTCACATGATAGATCACACAATTTACTCAGTTATTGAAGAATGAAACAATGCAAAAATGGCTTGCAGCTGTGAATGCTTTTCATTAATCAAAGAGTAATTAGATAGATAATTACAATGAAGTACAGTGGCTTTAATAGCCACAAGCAATTCGAATCCACATGAGGAAATTTGAATTGATTAGACTCTACTTGACTGTAGGTAACCAAGACCTTGTCTAAATCAATATCGGAGAACTCAATAGTTAATTGACCTTGTCTAAACCATAACTGGAGTTCATCGGAGCTCTAAAACACAAATCAAGTGTTACATTCAGTGTTGACTAAGGTTAACTAATAGTGGTAGGTGAGAAATGCACCCCACATGTGTTCAGTCAAGTAAACCTAGCGCTAACTGAATGTAGAGGACTAGAACTGAATGTAGCTGAATCCTAACTTACCTTGACTAGTCATTAACTGAAGTGAACTGACCTTGGTTTTTTTCAGCACTCCCAGTGGATTCCTAAATTGTAGGGATTGGTCTAGGAGGCTCCTAAACTGATGCAATCAAGTGCAATCAGTGGCAGTGAGCCTTAATTAGTGTTCTCCACACTTTAGTAACTGAAACATGTGCCCCAATTAGGTCAAGTGGACTCAATGGTGTTAATGACTATAAATAGACTGGATGGACTCCCGATTTAGACATATGACCATATTTGGACAAGGGAGGATTAATAATCCTAACACCCCCCCTAAATTCTAACTTGGAAAATCTATGGGCCCTGGTAACTAAGACTATAGGTCACCCATTACATCAAGTAAAGTAAAGTAACTGCTAAAAAACAAGGTGCTGGGGAAAAACCACATGGGAAAAAATCCCCTCCTCTAATTAAGCAGGTAGAATCAGGATCAATCTGGTTCTTCTTTGCACAGGTATCCTGGGGATTGGAATTTGAACCTCTCAATAATTATGTCTGGAGGAATCTTCCTGTTTGGAAGAAGAATGATATGCTCAACTAAATCAGAAATATAGACAGCTGCCGGATGAAGACTGGACCCATGTAGAGCAACTGAAGTCAACTGAAAAGTGAGAAAAGGTTCTTGAGAATTCAGAGAATGTGAGGAACACTCAATAAACTGATATGTTTCATCCATGAACATCAAACCATGAGTGTTAATAATATCCCAAAGTGTTAGGAGCACGTGTCCAGGCGGATGCAGAAAATCTTCCTCTTTACTAGTTCTGTGAGGAGATGAGCATGTGATCAATGGTAGAGAAGCACTGGGACTGTTGAGAGTGAATGATTGAGATCCATAGTATGATATAGCTTCTGAAATAGATAATGAATCACATAATAAAATATCATAAACCTCATATGAGGAAACTAACACCAAATCCCCATCAGTAGTTTTGAAGAGAAAGTGCGGTACTTGATTTTTCACACCGGAATTGGTGAGAGCAGCTACAAGCATGACTGAAGGCTTTTGGATTTTAAAATATGAACCAAATAATATCATATAAGAAATTAAATCAGATCTAAATAGGTTCAAAACAGATCCAAAACTGTGAAATGGAATCAAATCCCCAGAAGCAGTTTTGTAGGAGACTTGTGGTACTTGTTTCTTCACACCGTTGATGAGAACAGCTACAAGTGGTACTGAAAGATTATGAATTTGATATATTAAACCAAGAAATATCAGATCAGATATAAATAATATTATATCAGATCCAATAAGTTTAATATCATATTCAAATAAATGGTTAACTGAGACGGTGGATGCACAGCTTTATTCTTCTTCAAAATTCTGAATTTTGGTGCATGCAATCCTGCAGGAATTTGCTGGAAAATATAGATCATGGGGAGCGAATGGATCACTCTGGTAATCTGATATTTATTCCAAAATATCCAAGGTATCACATATTTTCACACCAGAAGCAACATTAGAGGGAGAAAAATCAAATTTCTCTTCACTTTCGGAAGCAATTACTAGTAAATTTTTCACAGAATTTAAAGGAAAATCACCGGCGAATGTTTGCATGGAAGTGCAGAAGAATTTTTATTCGATATAAGAGATTCAAATGTCTTCTTCTGTTTCAGAAATATGGGAATATGATATATTAGATATCTCATGAACTTCTGGAGCATCAAGAGAAGGAGTCACCGCATGGAGACTGTCTTCAATTCGAATTGACTGTGTAGAAGCTTCTGCTTCTTCTTTATCTTGAACAACTTCATTAGAGAGAGTGGAAACCAAGATTGTTGGATCAAGAATGCTTATGGTGCTGGATGTTCTATCCAAAGTGCTGTTATGATCATCATAAATCATTTCAAAGGTTCTATCCAATCTTGTCCAGAGTTCCTCTGGATCTTTAGTAGATCTACTGAGGTAGGGCAAGCTAGGAGAAAGAGCCAGTTTCATTATTTCACAAGCTACATCCTTTGCATTTAGCCGGTCATTTTCACTCTCAAAATACTTTCTAATGAATCCATAAGACACCCAAAGGAGACCTTGTCTTTTCAGAAATATAATCATCTTCACCTTCCATTCAAAATAGTCTGAGGATTGGGTCAGAAGAGGAACTGATGAATTCATTTCGAAGTTGTACCTGCAAAACAAAAAAAATGATCTAGTAGGAGATCTGAGGAGGAGAAGTGCCTTGTTTGTCGAGGCTATGATACCATATTAAATTGAGCACATAGATCTGTGGACAAACACACAACTCACATGATAGATCACACAATTTACTCAGTTATTGAAGAATGAAACAATGCAAAAATGGCTTGCAGCTGTGAATGCTTTTCATTAATCAAAGAGTAATTAGATAGATAATTACAATGAAGTACAATGGCTTTAATAGCCACAAGCAATTCGAATCCACATGAGGAAGTTCGAGTTGATTAGACTCTACTTAACTGTAGGTAACCAAGACCTTGTCTAAATCACCATCGGAGGACTCAATAGTTAACTGACCTTGTCTAAACCATAACCGGAGTTCATCGAAGCTCTAAAACACAAATCAAGTGTTACATTCAGTGTTGACTAAGGTTAACTGATAGTGGTAGGCGAGAAATGTGCCCCACATGTGTTCAGTCAAGTAAACCTAGTGCTAACTGAATGTAGAGGACTAGAACTAAATGTAACTGACTCCTAACTTAGCTTGACTAGTCATTAACTGAAGTGAACTGACCTTGGTTGGTTTCGGCACTCCCAGTGGATTCCTAAATTGTAGGGATTGGTCTAGGAGGCTCCTAAACTGATCCAATAAAGTGCAATCAGTGGCAGTGAGCCTCAATTAGTGTTCCCAACACTTTAGTAACTAAAACATGTGCCCCAATTAGGTCAAGTGGACTCAATGGTGTTAATGACTATAAATAGACTGGATGGACTCCCAATTTAGATATATGACGAAATTTGGACAAGGGAGGATTAATAATCCTAACAATTTTTCCTAGCAACAAATATGGTGACTCCGCTGGGGAGAAGAGCTTTCAACACATATGATCTTCCTTGGTATTCAACTCTTGTCCGAAATCCAAGCTTTAGTATTTCGTAATCAGATCTACTAGCTGATCTAGATAGATCTTGGTTTGTTATCATCAGATATGTTTACATCTAAGGTATTTTACCTTATGTACTTTATATTCCTGTCAATTCATGATTTATATGCCAATTTTACAGTAATTAACTTTGCTTTTTTTTCCATTATTTTGTTTTTGACATCTACAAGACACCACGCATGCATAGTGGGTAGTAAGCGGTACCACTACCTAGCTTTAGTGATCAACAAGTGGTGCCATTTCCTGTACTCAGTAATCAAGAAGCGGTGTTCTCTCAGAACCGCTCTATCAGTGACCCCTGAGAAGCAGTGCCAGGTAGGTTTTTAAAAACTTGTCATTGCAAAGTTTGTTTTGGTTTTTTCTTTCAGTTCTCAGTGTCTGGTATTATTTGTAGATATCTGATTAGTTTAAATTCAGAACCTACATGTGGTAAATGCTTGTTTTGTAAAAATAAAAAAGCTAGGTGTTGCAGCTGCAACAATTTTCCCAAATTTCTAAAAAAATTTGGACCCTCCTTTACTTTGGATTAGTTCAATCCTTTTCTTGGTTTCATCCTGTTGAGTTTAACTTATGGATTTTGAAGCACCTTTAGGGGATTTGAGTGCTTTCAATTGACTGGTTTCTCATCGTTTTCATGCCTTAATTTTCATCGTGGTTGAACCCCTTGCTATTTTTTTTGCAAAACTCTTGCAAAGCTTTCGTTTTAAAGCCTTATTGTAGCGGGAGTTAGTTTGTTGACAAGCCCGCCATTGCGGGTGTGTTTCGGATCCTCCTAGCTTGCGGTCGGGACGCCGTTGCGGGTGTTCTTCAGCTCATTTTTCTTCTTTCTTTCCCTGCCGTTGCGGGTGGTTTTCGAAACTTGATTTTTGTTTCTTGCCCCGCCGTTGCAGATAACTTCAAGAACTTGGTTGTTTGTTCCACCCCACCATTGCGGCCCTCATTCGAATCTTGGTTGTCATGTTTGTGCGCCGATTTTTGCGGGAGTTAATCTTTTTGTCTTGCCGTGGTGGGTGGTAAAACTTTGTGGCTGTTGCGGGCGTTGTCTTCATTTCGCACCGGAAGGAGATGAACTCCACCCTCGCCGCCGTTGCGGATCAATGGGAAGTCCGGAGATGTTGTTTACTTCCGACTATGTGTATCGGAGCCTTGGAGAGTGTTGACTTCCTCGTTGCATCCGCCGTTGCGGGAGTCTCCAAAGTCCTGGTCGTCCGACAAATGAATCCGCTGCTGCCCGACCACGTTTTAACCGTATAAATTATGTTGTGCGTTGCGGGTGATGGAGAAGTGAGTATGGTCCGCCGTTGCGGAGAGGAGTAGCTTTAGTCGCCCGCTAAGACTTTCCTATATGCCCCAACGGATTTGACTTCTCGCATGTGCGAGGGTTTTATATATGCGGGGAAGTATTTTGGGTTTTTTATTGTGGTTTTATCGCGTCCAAGCTGTCAACACTGTCGAGCTCGCGAGTTGTGTGGAAGCATCGTACCGGTGCTCGCGTCCAGCTGTTGATTGAAGGCTCCATCGTTGTCGCCATTTCATTTACGCACTCCTGCCAGGTAGGTTCTTAAACCCCTCTTTTCAAGGTTTCAGCTGGGTTACTTAGGATGTGTATAATGTAGAAGTTACGGCCCGTAGTTCCGTTTTGCTCACAAACGGGGTTTTTGTATCCGCGGCTAGGGTTGTCGGTTTCGTTTCCCCAGTATTTGCGCCCGCGTTTTTATCTTTTTGGGGAGGATAACTTGTGCGGTTAGAGGGATTGGGTTTTTCCCTTTTATAAGGCCCACGTTTTCATCTACCTCCTCTGTTTAGTTCATCCCTAGCGATAGAGGAAGACACGGTGCAGGCGGCCGTTATGCCGCCTGCACCTAGTTATTTCTTGTTATGATGAGGTCCTTGAAACAATTTGGATATGGTTTTCACTGTTTATTCATGATAGATGGCCGAATGTTCGTTTTCCTTTTTTTTTCGAGCCCTAATCTTCGCCTCCGCGCTGCGCATTTACTGTTGTCGGCCACCGTGAAGCCCTAGGGCCGTGCCGCAGTTATTTTCGAAGTTTGGGGGTAGAATGAGTGATGGCGCTAATGGGGTTCCTCTGTGCGAAGACTTGCTTTGGTTTTCCGCGGTTTATAGTCGCAGCAATGTAAAGCCATGCCCGCGATAACATGAGTTTTACCGTAGAACTATGTTTGAGATCGGATTTTTTGTAGTCATGTTCCCTACTATTGAAAATTATGATTTTGCACTGCATATCGTTTTAAATAACATCCTGTGAAATCATGAATTTTGATAATAGGCCGTGGAATGAATAATGCTAGCAGTTAGAACCTTGCTTGTTATATTGCAGAAATAATCTGAGTTTTGTGCTGATAGTTCAGATAGTCATGATATAGATTGGTTATGCATATATTTGTTGCTTTCTTACTTACACACTGATATAATATAATAGCATAGCTCAACAGGTTGCATAACTAGTTCAAATCCTTCAATGAAGAGAACCTATGTTTGATATCGTTGTAGCCACATAGACAAATGGAGAAAGAATAAACTGCTTCTCAATATTTTCAAATTTGAATTGCTTAATATCATGATGTTTTACATTGCAGGAAGATTTCAAGATGTCCAGGAGACAGAAAAAGAAGGCCCCTGTGGTAGAGGAACAAACAGCAGTAGAGGCAGACCTACCAACTGAATACATATATGAGGATACACAGTGTGTCACAGGGTTGGACCCTGAGTATAAGTGGGGAGACATACACAGAATGATTTCTCGTAGGGAAGTCCCAGATATGGGCCTGGAGGAGGAACATATCTATGCAAACATTGAGAAGTCTGCAATCATGAAGGTTACCACCAGGCCCGAAATGTTTCCATGTGCTGAGTTGATGAGGTGGATCCTTCCACACACAAACCATGGTTCAATGCTGATATGCAATGTTGAAGGTCAGGGCTATGCTTCCTTTAGCCCTGGATATGTGGCCTTAGCCTACCACTTACCTGAGCCTCAAGTTTTCTTGTCCAATGAGTGGTTGGACAATCTCAGGATGGATCTGATAGAGACCATGAGGAAAATGCTATTACCAGGGAAGCTCTATAGACATAGAGCTACTGAAGATTATGACACAGCCACTCTTAGACCCCTGTACAGATTCATAGCTCTCATGTTGAATAGGATATTCGGGAGGGCCAATGGTAATTTATTCAAATTCGAATGGATACCCCTGATGTTCTATGTGGCCACTGAAGGGACCATTTTTAACTGGTCCGGCTTGGTATCCAGCAGCCTATCTTCTTGTATAGCTGCAGCAAAAGGAGGAGTACAACAAAAAAAATCCAAGTTTTACATGAGCTCGATCTTGATTGACTGTATAATATGTCACCAGCCCTTCCCCGGGCTCAAATGTGTTTGGGACAGGAACAGAATGCCCGTATATGCAGCCTTTAAGCTACTGGGGGCTCATCAATACCATAGTCACTACCGAGAAATATATGAGAAGTTTATCATGCCTCTACATACTCTTGTCTTCCAAAAGGAATGTGACTGCATGTCTGAAGAAGCCATGCAGGTAATAGAGGAATATGGTGATTATTTCTTGACAGAGAACGAAATGTATCTGAGAATGTTCGGTGGGTCAAGGACACCTTATCTGCTGCCCAAGTACGCGACAGATTATATCATTCATAAGGAGGCTGTTAGACAGATATTTATTGACGGAGTTGGTCATTTCTTATTTTCAAAGAAGAAGGCTGTCTATCCTCCCTTACCATTTAAAGTAGGCAGCTATATTTTTTCCAATGTAAAACAAGCTCCTGAATTTATAGAGGAACTAGAAAAGTTCCATTTTGGGGAGATGACCTTCAGGAGAAATGACACTCATGAAAGGATGGATGAGCATTGCAGAAAGCACAAGGTACTCTATGAGTACACCCATCATTTCGACAATGATGAATCCATGTTCAGAAGAGCCCCGAACTTGACAGCACTTAATAAAAGGTTCAAACCAAATCACTCCACCAAAGGTGGGAAAGGGTCTGAACAGGACAAGGCTGAGTAGGCTAAGGCTGAAGATACAACCCGAAGAATAAGAGAGGAAGCTCAGAGGTTAGAATAGGAGGCTGCGGAATGGCGCCAGAAAGGAGAAGAGGAAAAGAGGAAAGCTGCCCAGGATGCAGCTAAAAGAGCAAAGGAAACAGCTAGAGAAGCAGAGGAAGCTGCTAAACAAGCAGCTGAGGAAGCCCAGAGAAAGCTGGCTGAAGAGCTTCGAAGACAGGAAGCTGAAAAGACAGAATTGACACAACAACAGGTCCCTGAGTCACAAGCAGAGCAAAGTCAGGGTGAGGAAAACCCTGAGACACAGGCCTTGCCAATGTCCACTGCCATCATTCCTTCAACCCCTATGCTACAGCTAGTGCCCTTCGAGCAGAAAAGGGGGGAGGAAGTCCCTGATTTTAGCACAGTATACTATGACAGGGCTACCAAAAGGATTATGAGGAGAACTGATCAAAAGATAGGGGCCGGAGGAATGACCAGTACCATGATAACTGATAAATCCGTGATGGTCGGGACGGATAAAGACCCAAGGTTTGTCATAAGGGCTGGTAGGGCAGCAATAGACGCTACGGAGGATAATGTAGATCGAATGATGAAGGAGATAGATTCAACCAAGAAAACCTCCGCCCAGCTGAAGGACACCCTCAGGAAGGAAAGAGAAGATGGAAATAGGTTGAAAAGAAAATATGAGTGTGTGCTTAAAGAAATGGAGGCCACCAAAGGTGAAATTCACGCCATTCAGCAAGAAGTCCAGGTGAGAGAAACAACACAAGAAGCCCTGAGTAAAGCACAACAAGAGATTCAAAATTTAAAGGATGAAAAGGAGCAGCTAAGAGTAAATATGGAAGACCTGATGGAGCAGCAAAGTATCATATATGAATCCAATTCTGAGCACGTTAAGGAGCTGGAGAAGCAGCTAGAAGCAGCAAAGGCATAGCAGGTCGATCTGCAGCCAGTTAAAGATCACATCTTGGCTCAGAAAGCCAATGTGCTGCACCTGTAAAATGCTCTAGAGGAGGAAAGGTGTCAGGTCCTCCAGATCGATGGCAGACTGGATGAAATTTTAGACACAGCTTCGTATTTTGTGGAAAGGTCACAAGACATACTTGAAGTAATGACTTCAAGGATAACCCGGATGGAGGATGACAAAGAAGTCCCAGCTGAGCTAATAATCAAAGATAAACAAGCTTTGAAACGGGACCATGACCTGATAGAATTTGTCATCAACACTGCAGAAGATTTTCAGAAGAATGTCAAGAAAACAAAGGGAGCATGCGCCGAATTCTTTAGAAGAGCCCTGGTCGCTCACAATCGTTGTCAGGCAGAAGCTGGGCAGAGATTACAGGAGTTTCCAACTCACGATGCATTTGCAGAAATGTTGCTGAAAAGGCAACAAGATGAGGAAGCCAAAGTGCAATGCATCAGTGCTATTGATGAAAAAATCCTCAGAAATGAAACAGGCCACTCGGCCATTAGCGTACAACTCTTGGAGGAACAGATACGGTTGAACACGGCCAGAATTGAGGCCATTCCGAAGCAAGCTGACAAATTCGATCTGAGCATTCAGTTTCTGGAACCTAGCTCGTTTGAGAGTCTCGCTGCTGAAGCAGCAGCATGGAGAAATTTCTTGGAAGACCAAGCGGCACCCCCCTCATGAGAAGGACCATTCAAACTTTTGTATAGTCAAATAATTTGTAAAAGGTTGTAGGAAATTGAAACGTTGGGGAGCCCAAAGGTCATTTTGGGCAACCCAACCAATTTTGCTTCTTGTATAAAACTAGGGAAGGTAGACTAGAAAAGGGCTTTTTCCCAGTGAGACTGGAGAAATTATTGTAAGAAGAACTACTTCATTTTGCAATAAATAATTTTGGTTTTCCTGTTGGAGAAAGAACGGTGAAGTGTTCCAAATGCTGTACCATGGATGGGGGAAAGATGAATTACTTTATTTTTCAGCTTATGTCTGTGAATCGTGAGATTGTTCTAACTTTATGACCTATGTCTGGTTGAATAATTTCTGATTTTATTTATGGAAATTTCACTTGGAGTAATGTATGTGTTTTTATATAACAATTGGCTATCTGATTGTTAGAATATTTTCTCACTCACGTGTTGTAAACGTAAATAACAGCTATCTGTATCTTCGTTTATCATACATGAAAGTAGTACATTACTCACAAATAATCATTTCCTGGCTCCCCGGGGATAGATATTTAGTCATCTCATTTCATAGTTGCATATGTGGTTTAGATGTTTGTGGATATAAGACGAGAGGTAAGAACCTGCGTAGCACATTGTGTCATTCCTTACATCTTTATCACCCTGCATGGTTAAGATAGGCATATGCATTGCATATATTAAGTCAAAAATACAAATTCCGGTGGACCGGGCCGCAACCAGTAAACCCTTGTTGTTACTTTAACCTATGGTAGCCGGACCGTAAACCGGACGGATTCCCTATACCAAACAGTCAGCTGGCTAGTTGGGAACGCTGATTGGGGAGAATCCCTTACTGTTGCCTCCTGCGAATTACCAAGCCTCAACACTAGTTTAGGCTCATCCTCTTCATTGCTTGTATTCTTGGTTTTCAAATTTTGAAAGGAGTGTTTGGAATTTGTAGC
This sequence comes from Pseudotsuga menziesii, assembly GCA_001517045.1. Lineage (NCBI taxonomy): Eukaryota > Viridiplantae > Streptophyta > Pinopsida > Pinales > Pinaceae > Pseudotsuga > Pseudotsuga menziesii. The sequence goes on from LPNX010137983.1 coordinate 271,441, forward strand.
TTAGTTAGATCTCGTTCTTACCATTTGATAAAACTAAAGAGAAAGACATGCTTTTTGGCTTCTTGTTTTCCATTTTTTCGTTAAGTTAACAGAAGACTTCTTTCTGCTTATCTAAAAAATAATTTTTTTTGTTGAGATTTAGTTATAATTATGTTTGAAGACAAATTATTGGATATCTGACTAGCCTCATAAGCTTCCAGATCTCCATTTTTCTTCTTTCTTTTTACATTCTTGTCTCAATCAAAAGAAAAAATATTAGTAGTTTTAAGTTAGATCTTTCTATTTTTGAAGAAAAAATGAAAATGTACTTAGTATGCCTTAGAGTGTTTTTTGTATTTCCTTTAGAAAAAAGAGATCTCTCCCTATTTGCTTGCTTTCAAATATTAGTTTAGAATTATCTTGCTTGTTTGTATTCTCAGAAAGTTAGGTTGAGTTAGACTGTTTGGGAAAGTTTTTGTTTTGAAACGAAATTGGAAAAAAGAAAAATACTCTCTCCTTGCCGTAAGTAGGCATGTTTTGAAAGGTAAAGTGAAATAATTTGCACATCATAATCGCATGGTTTTACATTTTTGCCATAACTCCATGCATTCACCTAACCATTCAACTTAAAATTAACGGTAGCCATAGGTTAAAATTTTTAGTAACTTGAGCGATAGGTTAGAGACATGTTCCGGAGTCGTAAAATATAAGAGCTCTCATTTATTGCATGCACTGCAACTAGGGACCTACAGATTTCTTCCACGTAACGTCGATATATTGAATGACCTTTCACGTACCCTTGCAGTATATCAAAATGTACTTCATGTACTCAATTGTATATAGGAAGGTCCCTTGTGAATGGTTTTGCATTAGATATCACTACTATAGATTTGAACTCCCATGTACCTTGTGTATATCGACAGGCCCTTCTAGGATTCCTGAGACCATCTAATAAAATCCCTTTTGGTTTTCTTGTTGGTGCAATACACCAAGAACAAGACTCTAGGAGATTACTATGCATGTGCTATCCAGGTAGTCGAGTATTCAGGTGAGGGACAGTTAATCCTCGTCACCGCGTTTTACTGTTGGAACCTGCGGTACATCGTGAGTTGCAGAGACATGGCAATCTTGGTGAGGAACCGTCTTGTTCATCCCATATTATCACTTAATTTTTATTGTGGCCTATAGTTTTTGTAGGAGAATTTTTGTGTGATTTCCTTAGTTTTGAAACCCTAGGTCAGGTTTTAAGATACCATGCAATCTGGGTGAGTTTTCATTGAGACGATCAAGAAGAAACTAGGTATTACCACCCAAATTTCCTCCTATTATAGGGGAGAGCCCCATGGAAACCACAAATCAAGGAGCTACAACTGAATCCCATGTGGAAAAAAGTACAGTTATGGAAAGAAAAGAATAATTCACTACTTACGTTAATCCCTTGGTCCAAAAGCCTCTTGTGGTGGACCCTTCCTTTCATTCTCCGATGGAAGGTTGTACCGATAGTCCTGTTGAAACTGAGTATGGATATAATGCTCCTTTTTGGAGAGCTTCCATGGGTCAATCCATCTCCAAATTCAGGGTTACTAGACATTCTTTTGAGAACCCTCCTCCAAGTGAGGATGAATATAGGACAATTCAAGCATCTCTTGATCACACTCATAGTTTTCAAAAGAGGATGGAAAGAGTTATGTCTACCCCTATACCTTACAAAGAATTCATGTTAGTTCTTTTACCCTGTCTGCCAGATCGATGGCCTTCTGAGTATCATTCACTTGGTGAGACTTTGGGTCCTATTGAAGAGGTTTCATTTCATAGTGTGACTTCTCATAATCTAGGTCACACCTCCAACCCTACAGTTGTAAATTCTAGGTCTGTTTCTAATCCTCCCATACCCTCTGTAGCTGTGGGGAAATCCTCAGCTCAAATGGTGTTAGTACATTCCAACATTGGGGAGCAACCCCCGGAGTGAGTTACATTATCTATTAGTCAATTTTCTACTAATACTAGATAGACTTTTGTTGTAGGACTACCCGTAGTAGTTGTTCCGCCTACCCATACCAATATGGTGAACCCTCCATTGATTTCAGGCCAACCCTTAGGGATACAACCTGCATTCAACCAACCTTCTTGGGGTTATGGTTACCTAGGGAATCAACTACCTCCAGCAAATATGAACTATCAACCTACATCTACGAGAACGATGTATCCTGGAATCCCTTACCCTAGAAACACATTCATGCCGTGGGGGAAACTTAATTGGTCCTACATGCCAACAATGGGATGAATGTCTATTCTTACTACTGGAGGCACTAGAGGGCCACCTTATGGTGGCCCACCCTTTGCAGGTCCACCAGGAAGAGGCCCACCTTACGGAGGCCGACCTGGAGGAGGTACACCTTACGAAGGACCACCAACCAGATGCCCTCCTTCTGGGGGTGCACCACCTAGGGATCCACTTTCTGGTGGACCACCACCTGCAGGTCCACCACAACCCAAAGGCCCACCACAACCCAAAGGCCCACCACCTCTAGGTGGACCTACTCCTCGAAACCCTTCCCCTTCGAGAGGTTCTTTGGGAGGATAATTTGCCCATTAACCAACTCAGCATCCAATATATCAATCAGCTTATGGTCCTACTGGTACACATATGCCTTATCAATACTACTAGTATGTCGAAACTAATCAAAAAATTCCATTCCTAGAAACTTTAGACTTGCCTACCTTGTCCAACTTGATAAATGATCCCATTCATTACAACCCTTTGTGGCTAATCATTCCAGTCAAGTTTCCATTAGACATTCCAAAGTTTGGTGGGAAGCAAGGAGATGATCCCTAAAACCATGTCATGACTTTTCATATATGGTGTTCTTTGAATTCCTCGATGGATGACTCTATTCCTTTAAGAATATTTCAGTGCACTTTGATCAGTATGGCCATGAAGTGGTAGATTGAACTTCCACAACATTTGTTTGTGGATTTTAGCGCATTGGAAACTATTTTTATTACACACTTTCAGCTACCCATTCATTATGAAACGGGTACGGATATTTTGACTTCACTCCATCAAAATAAATCCACACACATTTCGGACCATATCCATGAGTGGAGACGATGGAGATGACTTATTAAAGATCCCATCTCAAACAAACTATTAGCTGATTGGTTCACAAAATCCTTGTTACCTCCTATCACTTGAGATGTGGCTATGGGTGGTGTGAAGAGAAACCTATCATTCGAACTCAGTATCTAGACTTTGTATATTCCCAATCTGAAACATTGTATGACCTAATCCCTCAAGATCCTCGTCCCAGCATGGACCCTGCCATTCTACGCGCAGAAAATCCTGTTGATGGCATTGTTGGTTCAATCTAACCCTTTCTATAGCCAAACCTTCCAAGCATCATAATGCTTCTTCTACTACTCCTTGAACTCCTATGGTTTATACTAAGGTAAATGTCATTCAAAGTACAAAAACACCTGGCAATAAGAAAAAAGGAAAAGGTAAAAATAAAAAACCTAGAAACCAATGGGAGAATACCAAGACTGTAGTCATAGAGAATGATAACAAAGGGAAAACAAAAGCTAAGTACTCTTGATTTTTATGTGGGGGTGATCACTTGATGAAGGATTTCCCTCATCGTGAAGAGATTAGTAAATTTCTGGAAAGTAACCCTACACCTACGATGCTTACTGATCATTTCCCATCTCAACAATAATTGATAGACCACATGTCTAATAAAGGGACCTATGGTTCCACGAAATAAATCAGAATGATATCTTCAGATACCATCAACTTGAATACTTGTAGTCAGTCATACAATAAGCCTGTGGAAAAGAAGGATGAAAATCCTTCTTCCGAGAAAGTTCCTTCTACTAGTTCACCTCCATCTTCGTCTAATGGTCCTCTCATAACCTACTCTTGATTTTATTTTATGACCACCTATGGATACCCTCAGGAAGGATGTTTTTAATCCCAAAGGAAAAGAAGTTTTTGATTCATCCTCTCTTCACATCTATGAAGCGTTTTATGATGTTGTCCAATCTACCTCCGATGTCAAACCAAATGATTTGCATTTGGTAGCCTCTGATTCTTATCACTTGCCCTACTAGCTAGAACCCTCTCTTCCCACTCTAGACTATCTCACACAAACTTTTCCTTCGAATGAGTCCATCATGGAGATCATGAGTGTGAATGAACTCATATGGGAAGATCACCATCATCGATCTTCTTTCCTTCCCAACGCTAGTTCGGTAGGTTTTGACCTTGTATCCCTTGTCAATACTGATATTGTCACCCATCCACAAATTCTTGTATTGTTGCAAGACATGGATTCCAAACGAAATCTTTGCAACATCACTAAAATGAATCTGATTGACATATCAGTCAAGCCCGAAACCATTGAACATTTTCACGTAGGATAGAAATGCTTGACGAAGGAAACTGAATATTTTAAAGCTCTTTTCAAAGATTTTCATGATAGTTTTGCTTGGACTTATGAGGAAATGCCTAGGATCGATATGTCAATTGTTGTACATGAGATTAAAACCTATCCCCTAGTAAGAATTTTCCAACAAAAATTATGTCAAGTCCATGCTAGGAAGGTTGCGGCTATCAAAGCTGAAGTAGAAAAAATTCTGAAGGTGGGGTTTATTTATCTCGTACCCCTGACGAAATGGGTATCTAAAATTGTCCTTGTAACCAAAAAGTAGGGCACTATTAGAGTCTGTATATATTTTCAAGACTTGAATAAGGCTTGTCCTAAGGACGATTTCCCTACTCCACACATCGATCAGATCATCGATAACTCTGTTGGGAATGTCATCTTTTCTTTTATGGATGGATTTTTTGGCTACAATAAGATAGAGATTTTATCCATTGATCAGCATAAAATGACATTTATCTACCCATCGGGAACCTTCACATATTAGAAGTTACCTTTTGGTCTAAAGAATGCCAGAACTACATTCCGACGAGCCATGTCTTATGCCTTTCATGATATCAAGCACATTGTGGAACCATATATTGACGATTTCCTTGCTCATTCACAGCAACGATAGGACCATAGTGGGCACGTTAGAGACATTTTACTTACGTGTTGTCACTATAACATTCAGCTTAATCCACACAAATGTGTCCTTTTTGTTGAGACTAGAGTCCTTCTTGGCTTCATGGTTTCCAAATACGACATCCTGATTGATCCTATAAAAATTGATGCTATCTTGGCCTTACCTTCCTCAATAAACCTTACTGAACTCCAAAGTTTGAAAGGGAAGGAAACATTTCTTCATCATTTTATGTGCAACTTCGCAGAGAAAATGCACAGTTATATGTGTCTCCTAAAGAAGGATACTCCATTTTTTTGGGATGACCAGGAACAATGAACCTTTGATAATCTAAAGCATGCTCTGACCCATTCATCCATGATACACCCCCATATTACTCGAAGGGATTTCTCTTCTATGTTGCTGCCTCCAATACTACCATCGAAATGGTTCTAGTGCAGGACAATCCCAATGGCCAAGAACACATGATATATTACATGATTAAGAGTCTCATTGAATTTGAAACTCGTTACTCGTGTGTGGAGAAGATAGCATTGGCCATAGTCATTGCTGTTCAAATATTTCATCATTACATTTGCTTCCTACCACAACTATACTCGCAGATCAAAACCCTATGTACTATATTCCAACTCGTCAGGTAATTGGGGGGGAATATTCTCATTGGATCATTATCCTATAGGAATTTAATCTTGAGTTCTCCAAGGCTGCTTTGAAGAAATACTTGGTTTTTGTAGAGCTGATGTGTGACCTTCCCTATGCTTTGACAGAAGTTCATCCCAATGATTCATTCCTGGATGAATTCTTGTTCTTGATAATAAAAAATGACCCATGGTATGGAGATTTGATCATCTATCTCCAGACCAAAATATTTCATCCTAACACATCCCGTGACGATCGCCATCGTATCCATCGCCATACAAAGTAATATCTCAGTTTGAATGATACATTGTACCGACGTGGTATTGATTCTATCCTTCGACGATGCCTTACTTCTGAAGAGGATGAAACGGTTTTGAATGATTGCCACTCTGTAGCATGTGGCGGTCGTCTTTCTGGGATGGCTACAACCGAAAAGATCCTTCACGTTGGGTATTTCTAGCCTTCGATCCTCAAATATTGTCCTCAGGTGGTTAAGAAATTCCCACCCTGTCAACATTTTAATCTGAAAAAATGCACCCAACCTGCTCCTTCACACCCCGTCATTGTAGTTGGCCCTTTTTTGAAATGGGGTATTGATTTTATGCATTGTAAGCCTACCTTAGACAGGGGGCATAGTTACATCATCATTGTTATAGCGGATTTCACCACTCCAGGTGAATCACACTTTGTATGGCCTTGCCCTGTCCCGCTGTAGACTCTTTAGACCCCATGGACCATCTTTTATCCTTTGATGTTTCCTTGATCATCCCTAAAACTATATGAAAAATGATATACACGGATTTTTACCTGATAACCGCGTACATATGCGGGTTTGACCCATATAACCGTGTACATTGGGATGTGTGCATAATCCAAATCCTTTTGGAGTTTTCCTTGACATGGATCCGACTCATTCGACTCCTGGCCTTCCATATGCCTTGAGATCGCTCAGATTCAACACTTCATTATCCCTTGTGAAGCTATATAAGGAACCCCTTGGTACATTGCCGACATGTAGAGAGATTGAAAGAAAGAAACTATAGTCCATTGTTGCCAGAATTTATACTTGAGTCTGCATCCCTTTTTCCCTTTGGAGCACTTTTGTGTTCTTCCCAAGCTTGCCTTTTGTTAGTGAGCTTGCTATCGTGAGATGGAGGATTGAGGTGGTGGAGGCCCAAGTGGGGGATTCAGTTTCTCTGGTTCGCAGACGTGCCGTCAGAGGTTGTATCTATCTTGTAATCTCTGATTTATATTAATAAGAACTATCTTTTCCTGTCCCATGATGTGTATTTGATTGAATATTGTATCCATTGGAATATGTCAAATGCTTTTACATTATTGATTATATATGCTAGAATAGATCTAACACCATGATATATAGTATGCTTGTATTGTTTACTTGTTGTTGAGGAAGTATTATATCAATTCAAGCTGAAGATTGGAAAGCTCAACGGGGATCTACTTCAACCATCCGGAATAAGGTATGAGGTCTGATCCTTTAGTGTTAGACATTTTATTTCTATTGCATATTGGGAAAGATTGATTTCTGGATTCAAAGTTGTCTGTTGTGGTACCTCAAGCCATAGGAATTTCTCTCTGTAATAGAATTGGTGACTCCACTGGGGAATTCCTCGTCATTTTTCCTTTGGGGGTTTTTATCGGTACAATGGGCTTGATATTATTGACTTGCTTTTTGTGTCTCCTTATTTCTGGGTTGCATTTTATAATATGTTCATCCATTGACACTCCCCTTTATTTGTTTGACCCTTGGCCTGCTTTTTACCACTGCCTTCTCTGTATACGCAGGTTTTTGGCCAAAAGGCACGTACATATGCCTATATACGCAGGTTTTTGGCCAAAAGTCGCATACATATGCCTATATACGCAGGTTTTTGGCCAAAAGTCGCGTATAGATGCCCATCCACGCGGATTTTTGGCCAAAAGTCGCGTATATACGCAGCTGTTCTTTAAACAGTCGCATACATCCTCCCTTTTGGTGAGTTTGATGTTATGGGAAGTTGCTGGGTGGGTTGTGAGTGTGGTTAGGTCTTCCTTGGGTCTGATGTTGTCTGTTGGATGCTTCTTTTGTGACCAGAGACCGCTTTTTCATTGATTTTTCTTTGAAAGTAGTTTTAGTCATTTTTCCTTTTTGTTTTTCCATTAGTGCATTACTCTTTTTGTCTTGGTGTCTTGTTGGGCTTGTCTTTTATACTTTCTGCAGAGACTGAGAGTTTTAGATGACTTTTATTGAATTTTTCATTCTTTTATATTGAAAAATACAAAGTAGTTGCACTCTTAGTTTCATCTTAGATATGGATTTGAGGAGGTACTTGCATTGGATTGCTTGGATGAGAGTTGTGTTTAGGCTTTCATATAGGAAGGATTGCATTGGCATTCGGAAAGGAATATATATGTATGCATCTCATGTAGTGGCATACCCTATTTTTCATTTGACAAAGATTGCACTTAGCATTATTTGTTATGGTGTGCACTTTTATTTCACTGCTGAGTCTTCATATCACTAGTTTCACGACCATTTCCCTTTGAGTAATTACAGCCAATTAAAATCAATGCTAATTAAAATGAATTACACTCTTTTCTTTTCTAGGGTGCACCAACAAGCTTAGGTTTTAGGATCTTGGAATAGTTCATTGTAAGTCAATTCTCTAAGATCACTAAACAACAACATCTAGGTGTCTATCCAGGTGAGTGTGTGAAATCCTTGGTATAGCCATTGTTCTCAGGATCCTCGTCTCAAACAGGAGTTAAGCACGAGGTAGTGTGAGCGGTTATGGATTGGGATGACCCCTAGTCATAACTAAGTAGCACCGAAGATATTTCCAGGATTGTATTCGTATCTGGGGGCTCTTTCGAGAGTTTCGGGCTTTGCTACCCTGCCCATACTGTCAATCCCGCCTGCGACTATCTGCCTGAGCATTGAGTATATTGAGGTGACCTTAGTGGCCTTACCTAGGATATCGAGGGGGTACTTGTAGAGGTTAGTCTGTGGGTGTCTCATCCAGGTAGAGGTCAGACAACATAGTCGCTTTATGCCTTGAAGCTGAGGGCCACTATAATTGGTTACGTACCTCTGCCTGTAGTCTATGGGAGTTTCGAGCCTCTCATAGGTGAGACATACCTGCTACATTCGGGAGCTCACATATCCTCCCCTTGGTTTGCTTGTATTTTGGCTGTATATTTTCATAGGAGTGTGCTCTTTGTGCGTTAGTTGGCCTTTGGGATCGTGGTTACTTGAGTATATTTATGCTCTCTTGAGTTCAGGTCCTTTTATTTTCGGCATGCCTAGTATCTTATCGCCCGTCCTTGGTCCTAGTATGGACCTTGGTGTCAGACTTGGGGGCATCACAACCCCTTACCATGCTCATAGATTTGGGAATGGTCATATTCCATCCTCTACTCCATTTGCGGAGGATTTTTATTCCTTTCGCTCGGTCTTTACACCGATGGTCACCCTCATGGGGGTGGTAGTTGATGCGTGAATGTTGGGTCTACACCTTACTTTTCTTTTTATGTCCTATCGTTCACCACATTTTATCCTTTGGGTGCATTTGTCATGATCATTCCTCCCTATTCCTTATAGTTTGGATTGTTTATTGACTATTTTGGGTTGTTTTGGACTAATATGGTTGTCATGTAGGGTCCAACTTTTGTACACTCTCTTCGAGGTTTCGACCCGTTCGTGTCTATCACAGGTATTATGTCTGAACTAGCATATAGGTTAGGATTTCACATCCACTTGCATTTATGCATTGCATTATGACCATTCCATCTTAACCTTAGGTAAGAACCCATTCCATGGTATCACGGAACCTTCATGCTGCTGTTAGAAGTGGTACTATGTGAATGGTAGAGCTTTCCTATACATGGGTGTCCTAGTCAGCTCCATTTTGCATTTGGTACCCATGATGTGAGTCCTCTCTTAGGTTTGGGAGTCCATTGTATAGTAATGCCATGACATTTCGCAAGAGCCTCATACTCCTCTTGATCTTATGCTGGCCTATTTCCCTCAGGACTCCCTTATGTCAAGTTGTGAATGCATTATCATGAGCTTTTCCTGCCTTATTGAGCTTTATGCCAGCTTTCCTGACATTGCGTTTCATCCATATAGCCCGAGCTTGTCTCATGTCTAGACATGCAGAGCCATTTTTTTATATCCTTCGCAGCTTGATTCCCTTTTTACTGGGAGGGGATTTTCCCCCGAGTGTCGATATCCTACACATGTATCCTTGCATTGAGCATAGGTATGTTCCACTACTTGGAACTAGTTTGTTTTCCCTTATGACACTCGTCTCCTCTTAGTTTGTAACTATAAAGCTAGTTTTTTCTTTTTTCAAGCTTTTCAAATAACTGAAAAAGTCCAAAAAAATCAAAAAACCAAAAAGCTGGACAAGGAAAGATGTTATCTTTGGCAGCTGTCGAGTCGTGTCACCTTCGAACAGAGCACTGTATATCACATCCATTGGTTGGGTTATAGTTTGAATTAGGAGTTGTACTCATTTACTTGAGTTTATCTCCACCGACTGGTTAAGCTTCTAGTCCCTATGGAGCCTCTTTTGATGCCTCCTGTGTCACAGAGATGTCCAAGTTTGTATATCGAGTCTATGCTACCTTCATTTAGTCACCACACATCGTTATGATCTTGTTCGAAGGAAGTTGAAACCTGTGTCGGCCATTCCTCAGTTATCTTGACTTTGCATGTAGGCCATTCTCGGTACAGTTACTGGTTTGTGCACCTTATGATCGAGTCCTTCCACATTAGACAGCTTTGCTGAGTACCTCGTATTGGATGATGGGGGATGCCTTAATGCCCTCCTTCCAGTGGATTTCATCCCATCGACTTCAAATCATTTATTCTGGGATTGGAATCTAGATTCCTTTTGAGTGCCTTGAGACTTGCAGTCATCAGTGGCAGGTTCTCTCGCCATCGACAGTTTCTTAGGAATACATCAATGTCCTCTAATCGATGGATTCTCTCAAGTGTTCGACCTCAACACATCTATTCAAACTTGTTAGTTTGCACTCTAGTACCTTGATTCCCATTTTCATTATCAGTGGGTAATCTTGCATCTGTTAACGGTATACATCAATCACCGGTAATCAGACGATGGACTACTATGTTCGACCTCGACACCTCTATTCGCATAGTAGGACATGTACTTGTAGCAGTTTGTGTAGAATACCTTCCAGACTGGTGGCATCTCTTATATGCTACATCCTTGATCGTGCCAGTGTTCATGAGATTTCAGCTCTCATGACTTCATTCCAGTGTATGTCAAATATGTCCAGCCACTATGGAGATCTTGATCTATTGTATATCTTCATCCATTTTGGAGATCATGGTCCTTTGTATATCTTCATCATGGATATTCTGATCTATGTATATTGTACGTGGTGATGACCACATATGTGATATCATGTATTATGCCTATTCATGGCCATTGTACTCTTATGTATCTGAGACTGCTATATGTACTTGTAGTTATATGCAGAGTTGTATCATTGTACTATGCTGATTGGGTGGCTGGTCTTCCATTTGGGATCCTTTATCACTCCACTTCTTGGATAGACTTATAATGTATTTCATCCATCGTATGACCCCTCTGACCTCACACTTTAGGGGGCATCTATTATAGTGGATTTCACCACTCCAGGTGAATCACACTTTGTATGGCCTTCCCCTGTCCCGCTGTAGACTCTTTAGACCCCATGGACCATATTCTATCCTTTGATGTTTCCTTGATCATCCCTAAAACTATATGAAAAATGATATATGCGGATTTTTACCCGATAACCGTGTACATACACGGGTTTGACCCATATAACTGCGTACATCGGGATGTGTGCATAATCCAAATCCTTTTGGAGTTTTCCTTGACATGGATCCGACTCATTCGACTCGTGGCCTTCCATATGCCTTGAGATCGCTAAGATTCAACCCTTCATTATCCCTTGTGAAGCTATATAAGGAACCCCTTGGTACATTGAAGGCATCTAGAGAGATTGAAAGCAAAGAAACTATAGTCCATTGTTGCTATAATTTATACTTGAGTCTACATCCCTTTGTCCCTTTGGAGCACTTTTGTGTTCTTCCCAAGCTTGCCTTTTGTTAGTGAGCTTGCTATTGTGAGATGGAGGATTGAGGTGGTGGAGGCCCAAGTGGGGGATTCAGTTTATCTGGTTCGCAGACGTGCCGTCAGAGGTTGTATCTATCTTGTAATCTCTGATTTATATTAATAAGAACTATCTTTTCCTGTCCCATGATGTGTATTTGATTGAATATTGTATCCATTGGAATATGTCAAATGCTTTTACATTATTGATTATATATGCTAGAATAGATCCAAAACCATTATATATAGTATGCTTGTATTGTTTACTTGTTGTTGAGGAAGTATTATATCAATTCAAGCTAAAGATTGGAAAGCTCAACGGGGATCTACTTCAACCGTCCGGAATAAGGTACGAGGTCTGATCCTTTAGTGTTAGACATTTTATTTCTATTGCATATTGGGAAAGATTGATTTTTGGAGTCAAAGTTGTCTGTTGTGGCACCCCAAGCCATAGGAATTTCTCTCCGTAACAATCATAGCCATGGATTATTTCACAAAATGGGCTGGGGCAATTCCTACATATGCAGAGGATGGTAAGCCCACTGCCCAATTTTTATTAACCATGTGCTAGCTAGGTTTGGAGTCCCGCAAGATATATTCATTGACCATGGATCTCATTTCTAGAATCATATGATGGATGAGATGAGTGATAAGCTTGGTTTTTGTCATCGAAACTCAACTCTGTATTATCCGCAGGCTAATGGTTAGGTCGAGGCCATTAACAAAGTTTTAAAAACTATGCTGCGTAGGATGGTTGGAAATCATAAATCCAACTGGCACTTGACTCTCTTTTCCACACTTTGGGCTTACAAGAACTTCAGTAAAAATAACAACTGGTTTCACAACCTTTCATCTGGTCTATATACTAGAAGCCATCCTTCCTATCGAGTCTCAAATTCCGTCACTTAAACTCATAGTAGAAATTTTACCAAACACTTCCACCGAGGAATAAAAAATTATGTACTTCACTAACCTTGATGAACATAGAAGAGATGCTACCTTGGCTAACAAGGCACATAAAAAATGCATCAAGGAACAATATGAAAAGTCTGTTCAACCTCGTGTCTTCAATGAAGGTGACCTAGTCCCGACTTATGATTAGAGATATGATAAACTAGGGAAGGGAAAGTTCAAATCCATGTGGTATGGTCCCTTTATCGTTAGTAAGGTCTTAGAGAAAGGGGCTTATGAGCTCATAGATTATGACAGGATACCCTTCGGGAAGTCTCACAATGGTTTGTACCTAAAGAGGTACTATGCTTAAGTCATTTTTGTATGGTACCTTTTATATATGTATATTTGGATTTCAGTGTGTTTTGTCATTTTCAATATGATTTTGAGTTTGATGTCTATACTATTTATACCATGTTTTGGTTATGCATAAAGGATGGATTTCTACACTTTCGATGATGGTGCATGCCATCATACCTTGAACCTTGCTTCAATAAATTGGGTTTTGTATTCCCTAGCTCATAATTTAGTCAGTTAAGGAGTGGTTTCTATCATTCCGGCTACCAAAAACATTGTTGAGTATCAAGCAGTGATAGGTTTACTCACTGAGACTGCATCTCAAGACATTCATGATTCGATAGTGTTTATGGGCTCTCAATTAGTGGTTTGTCACCTTAATCACGTTTACATTATTAGGAACCCTACACTTCTCTGCCTCTTTCAGAGGTTGTGTCTATTAGAAAGGCCATTTGATTTCACCACTTATAGGCATATCCCTAGGTCTAATAATATGATTGTTGATTCATTGGAAAATCTCATTCTAGACTGGCATATTGTCCATTCATAACTTGTTAAAATAAGCATGGTAAATTGTAAAGTAAAATAAACAGTATAAAACATGTAAAACTCATGTAAAGATAATTCATCCATTTGAAATCACATGTAAACACTGGAATCGAGTCTGTATATATATATATACATATATAAATTTATGTATGTATGTATAAAAAGTGTTTTTGCAAAAAATATGGTCATGAGACCTCATATGAAGCATTGTGGCTTTCAGGTATATCCACAGCCACCATGCTCCATGAGCTCATCATCACCTCTATGGACAAAGCAATATTCTGCTCTCCTGTCCATTAGGGAGGATCCCCTAGGCCATGCATAACCAACATCTGCATGTAAAAATTCAAGTCTTTTTATCATCCATAAAATTTATAAAACATGAAAACATAAAAACATAATCAACAACTTAGGAATTTCTTCCTACTGATGTCACCCCACAGAGCGCCATATGGTAGTGGTAGGTTGGGATCTCCTCGTAATTTGGTCCCTGCATATGCATAATCCTCAATCATGAGGATCTGATCACTCATCCAGTGGAATAAGGTGGCCTTGAACTTCACCTTAGCCCTGCCACCTCCTGTGCGGACCATGATATCTACCCACCGTGACATGTGGGGGTCTCTATCTCTAATCTCTGTGAGTACTACGCGGGGCCTCATGAGGGTACCCTCTAAAAAAAGAAGCATGCTAAGATAGTCTCGCACTTGAACTGTTTCAACTATCCTTGCTAAAATTTCGTCAGCTGATCCTTGACTACAGGTAATAGTTCCTCGGCCTAGTTATATACCGTGGGTGCCATGGCATCGAGGGAATACATCATATGTTCCCAAGATGCTTGGTGGGGCCCTTGGATGCCTGCCACCCTCTGTATAGTAAATAGAACTGTCTGAAGTGGTAGATACATCAAAAATTTGATAGGGATCTTTTTACCTGACATTTTAGTTCCCAGAAAGAAATGGCGAACAATGAGATCCTATGTAGTGATGTCCCCTCCTCAGGAACCAGTAATAGAAATGGGAGCCCCTTGTCTAGACAACCCTATTAGAAAGTATATGTCTTCTACCTCCATAGTCACAATATGATGTCCTATCTCAAAATACTGTTGTTTTGGATTCCACATCCGTAGGATGTACTCTAGTAAGCGGGCCTGTGAAACCATGCTAGTATTGCGGAAGAACTTCAGGAGGCCACATCCTCCTAGGGTAGCCACACAACCCGCATCTCTTGTGGCATGAGAATTATCATCATCATGCTTTCTTTCCTTCCAGACCACCATTTTTTACCAAATAGACCTACCAAAAATCATCAATGAGTTAATTAGAAACACATTCTACCATTAAAATTGCTCAAATTTTTTTTATATGGCTGGGAAAAGTACTTCTTTGAGCTCATGGCCAGCACCTCCCTTGTCCGATTGAGACAGAGTAGTGCCACCACCTGAGTATAACTAAAAAACCGCGGTTTTCATCAGGCACCGCCTTTCCCGTAATGACCAATCACGATGCCCACTGTTGGTCTTTTAAGTTTTCTCATTAAT
Source organism: Pseudotsuga menziesii (assembly GCA_001517045.1). NCBI lineage: Eukaryota > Viridiplantae > Streptophyta > Pinopsida > Pinales > Pinaceae > Pseudotsuga > Pseudotsuga menziesii. Next base: position 286,591 of record LPNX010137983.1, read on the forward strand.
CTTAAAAAATCAAGAAAATTAAAAATTGGAAACCATAGAAAGGAGGGGAAGGGTTCTAGTTTTTACCTGGACCTAACAATGCGAAAAATGAATGGTCGATGGCTCTACAATCTCCAATTGAAATTTGCACTTCAAATATCCCAAAATACTCTCCAAGGTATGGTAAATGGTAAAATGACTTGTTTTTTACTATTTAATTATCTTTTATAACATATTTCTAGTGTTTATTTGTATTATTTTAATATTTTTAAATAATTTTTATCAGAAACACCCTTTTACATAGTTTATAAAAGTCATTTTCAAAATATTTTGGGAAAACTAATAGCTTTTTAAGAATTTTGCAGGGACGAAAATAAACGGTTTTGTCTATGGGGAAGTTAGTTTTTTATAAAAGTTCTGAAAAACGGAAAAGGTCCTTGAGCATTCTTTCCAAACTTTGATCATGCTCTTGAAACTTAGTATCAAAGTTTCGAGTCTTTTTCCAATTCTTTTCAAACTCATAAAAAACTATTCATCGCGTAAAAGAAACCAATTGGAGTCTTCTTTAAACTCTTTTCGGACTCCCTAAATGTGAAAATATTGTCAAGCACTTGTCTTCTTCATGCTCGTAAAAGTACTTGAAGATTCATCTTTTCGATGGTAGTTTATCTCTTTTTCGGTTCGGATTGATTATTTACAATAAATGACCCTTTTTGGAGTCTTTTTTCTTCGTTCTGACTCTCTAAACGTGAATGATTCCAAGTTTACTTTCAATGGACTCGTTAAATTAAAAACTTAGAGACCCTCTTTTGGGAACGAACCCCTCCTTTCTCAGGTTCATAAAATGTATGAGAATGGACTTGTCTTCAGATGAGCTACAATGAGTGTTTGATACCCTCTTTGGACTCGTGAAAATGAAAAAAGGAACTCATCAATCATGATGGGGAAATTAAGGGATGGGAATCAATTCACTTTGCAAATAAAAAGGCAGTTTGTCATTACCTTTGAACATTGAACTTGTCTACATTTTATTCAGTCAATTGGGTAAATTAGCTTGTCTCTGAGTCTATCCAATTTCATGAGTCATGTCACTCTTTTGAGTCTTTCAAAGAACTGATTGTCCATTGTCACATTGTGTTCCTCCTCGTCGAGTCAATGCTGCCAAGTCTTTAGTTTTTCTGCCCAATGTTCAAAGGGAAGTTGAAATTTTATCTCTGCAGTCAAAACAACCTTTGTATCAGTACCTTTTGAGTCAATCCTATGGTTAAATTATCTACAACATTCCATAACTTTGTTCTGAGTTTCGTGTCGTCGATGTGGGATTCATCATGGCCCTCCTTTGAAGAGACTATTCCTATCGACATCATCTCATCATCAAGGAATTAGGCTTAGAAACAAGTTTAGTACCTTGAAATCTGTATTCCTTAATGACAGATTCTCTCACTCTCAACATAGGTTCACATCATTGGCATTTGATCGATAGAATCGACTGAGTGTTCGACATCAAATCATCTATTCACCCTCAATATATTTTACTAGGGTACCTTGGGAATCATTGACATCAATGGTGACTTCCCTCACACTTGTTAATGGTTCAAATCATTGGTCGGTAATCAAGTGGTTTCTACCAAGTTCGACTTCAAATCATTGTAATCACATGGATAGAATCATAATTTGCAGAAGACGAGACGAATACCTTGGGTAACTTTTAAAGAAATCACAACTTTATCCCCAGGTTGCGACGGAGTATATTGTATGAAGTCCCAGCATGGATCCACATTTGTATGGTCATGGTTGTGCTCGAATTTGTGTTCATTTGACATATATCTACAGTGTATTTCTAGTAGCTATGTCCCAAGTTTGAGTCCTCTATCACATGGATATACCATTGTATTCTAGTAGCCCTGTTTGTTAATCTCTCTTATGGAGCTGCCATGTATTGGTTTGCAGCCATGATTAGGACACATTTGTTCATGAGTAAAAATTATTGATGTATTTCATATGCCTATTTGATGATCTCCAATCAAGTCAATTCGTGCCTCAAAGTAATAACTTGGTCTTTTGAATATCTCGCCTATCATACCCCTCTAGCCTCATGCTTTAGGGGGAATTTTGTTACACATAAATCTTGTCATCAGCATGTGATGAGGCCCCAAACACAGTATTTTTCCCTAAATCCCAAGTCATAAAGTAAAATCCTGGTCTAGATATCAATCCTGCATATGAAAATCCAGCATCGCTCCTACCTTTTAGTCAATGAGAATTACCTTCTTCATCAATGCCTTTAATATTTTGGTAGTAGGTGGTGGCACCGCCTTTACCTCTTGTACAAGGTGCAGTTTTTCTCTGTCACTGCTCTATCCTAGTGGGGAAGAAGTAGTTCCCTCGGTAAAAAGTGAAAAAAGAGAGGTTTCCATGAAGATTCTCGAAGGAAATCTTTGTGGCACCCTTAGTCCTACACCTGAGGACCACCTGGGATCGAGATCCATCATTTTGGGATATCGTATCCACCTCACCCACCATTTAATCAACCATCCCTATCCTCCCAAGTACTATAAAAGCAAGCTCATATCCATGGTTGAGAGAGAGTAAAGTTATGTTGTTGAATTGACATTCTGGCCTAAATCAGTAGGGTGAGCATAGGAGGAGCAAGTTGGAGCTTTTGGCGACAAGATATTGGCATTATGAATGAGCATATCGACACTAAGGAAAAGGTTGTAAACTTCTTCTTCATTATTTAATGAAAAATTGGTTCCTTTTCCATAAAGTATGTTGTGTCATTATCATGTATTTTATTGCTAAATTCCTTAGTCACTAACATAGAATAGTGGAACATATTCTGGTTCTTTTTGATCTCATGTGTTGGTTTCATGTGATTATGCAAGTACATCCATGAAGTTCTATCATTACATGAAACATATACACTATTCCATCAAAGACACTCATTCTAGATCTCCACTAATTCTAGGTGTTAAGTCAGGAACTTGTTTTCTTCAATTTTATATATTTTGATTGTGATTTTTATTTTAGGTTTGCTCATATGCTTAAATTTTCTCATTTGCTTATTTTAGGAATTTTTGGTTTTAATTGAAATTTGGAATTTTTGCTTAGATTTGTTTTATTAAGTTTGTTTTCTTAGCTCTTGAAGGGTGTTAAAGGTCATATTATTGAATAATGGGTTCACAAATAACATTATGATCATAGTTTATCACTTAAACCCGATTCAAAGCAGAAAAAAGGATTAAAATAGTGCCAAAATTGGTTTTAAATTATTCTTGTAGTGCAACTACAAAAAAATTACACTGCGGCGCTACAAGAAAATCATTTTTTTGCCATAATGGTCATTTTTCAGTCCGATTTTTTGGGGATTTCGCTGGGGAAGTGTTAAATAAATCATTGGTCACGTTTGATATGTGTTTTGCCAAGTTTTTTTTCATGTAAACAGGCGTCAGTCTCATGTGAGGGAGATTCTGGCAACTGTCTGGCAACTGTATGCCGATTTATGGCAAAATCGTGACAGACAGTGGAATGGGGCGCGATTTCCGGTAGGAGATTCTCAAACTGAAGGTTACAAAGTTGGTAAACACTGAGGTGGAGACACATTGCCTAAAAATATGGAATTTTCCGTTGCAGAGGAATTTAGGTTTTCGCCAGTGTGACAGTTGGGAGTAATCTGAAGAGCCACAGAATTCTTTATGACCCTGTAGATCAGTGATTGTACCCATATTTGGAATGGTATGCATGATATAGCTTTTATAAAAATGGATGATGTTGCCAGTTAAACAACTCAGAGAAATGTTGACCAGACTCAGATAGAAATGGGATCACCAGATTATGACAGAGATGATGAAACTGAGGATCAGATCCTTATTTAGCCCCTCAGATGCTGATAGAAAGAATCATGAATTCAAGTCTACAATGAATGGACCATTGGCGGATGTCTTGAACAAGTGAACATTTAGAAGAGTGAGAAATCGAATATTCAAAAGCATACACATTGCCACTATGCAAAACAAAATAAATTTGTTGCTTCCTTTTGGTCCTGCAGCAATGATTTTAGCTCATTTATCAGAGCATATCAATACATTTCAGAGATGGGTTTTCTTTTTCAGCTTGTTTGGAATAACACCTTTGGCCAAGCAACTAGGTTTTGCAACAGAGAAGTTAGCATTTTTCACTGGTCCCACAGTTGGAGGCCTTTTGAATGCCATATTTGGAAACGCCACTGAGATGATCATCTTATTATATGCTCTTAAAAATGGAATGATTCGTATTGTGCAAACAATGTTTACTTGGTTCTATCTTGTCAAACATGTTGCTTGTGCTTGGATGTGCCTTTCTAATGGGTAGTGTTATTCATCATAGGAAAGAACAGGTCTTTAACAAGGCTGCTGCAGTTGTCAACTCAGGATTATTATTGATGGCTGTTATGGGCCTACTTTTCCTAGTTGTACTGCACTTTACACACACAGAGTTGCATAAAGAAAAATCAGAATTAGCCCTTTCAAGGTTTAGCAGCTGTGTTATGCTGGTATCATATAAAACAACAACATTACATTGAACAATTACCTTTCAAAACCTGAAAAGATGACAGTGTGAAGAGCTGTGCATTTTCTGTTATCCAAATTTCACAAATTGATTTGCTGCTTCTAAACAAGACAACAAAGGAGCCGAACATTTGAAATTGCAGGAAGAACTAATTTCATTAGGTGTTAAAGCTTACTGTTTTTAGTGTTTAAAGCTAATGGGAGCAGAAAATGGGCATACAGAAGATTGTTTTTTATATCTCCTCATCTATTGAATAAAATTTCAGTTGATCTTAGAAATCACAAGTTGATATAAGGAGCTAACATTCCAGCAAACCTTAAACTTTGTTTATTTTATTGAGTTTTATTTGAGATTGTGTTGGCTTGTTTTTTAGCCTTGGAAACAATTTCTGTCACAAACATCTTTGGCGCCATTGCCGGGGAAGAAGTTGAAGACATATCTTCCCTGGGATACTTATCAGTTTTTCTAGTTTTGAGAGGTGAACTTAAACCAACATTTTATAAGGCTATTTTTCACCAAAGTTTGACACAGTGGCTACTAGAGGAGTTGGAAGAATTAGAAGGTTTCAGTCATCCTCAGCTTTATGCAGCCCTAATTAATTTGAACTACTGTCACCCCTTTCTCTTTCTGAGAAGAAGAAACAAAATATGTCTTGACAAATTGATTGGCGACACCACTATTTCAAGATGTAGAGACCAATGTCCATGGAGGCTATTCTGGCTCGAAGATTTGCACCTTTCAATTTTTCTGATATTCCAAGTTTTCCAAGTCCAGTACCTACTATGGATGTTTGGGGAGATTGTCTTCCATGGTTTAGAGAAAGCAAAGAGAATAATCCATCAGATCACCTCATCAAATTTCATCAATGTATGGTCCATTTAAATATCCAGCATGAAGATGTGTTCATGAAGATGTTCATGTATACACTTGACCAAGATGCACGAGATTGGTAGTTTTCTCTTCCCGCTACTAGAATTTGCTCACTGAAAGAATTCCACACATGCTTTTGGAGACATTGTAAGTATCTATTCTTAGCTGAACTCTTTTTGAAAGATTGTTGTGAACACGCTGATGTTTATAACACAATTTCTGATTTAAAAAATCATGATGATGAGTACAATCAAGGGTTCAAAACACGTCACGAAGAAGTTGAAGTTTCAGAATTTGTTGAAGATGAAAAGGTAACATTTTCAGATATCGTTGTCAAGGAAGAATGCCGTGATCATTATGATAATCAAGTTGTTGTTTTAGGTCAGTTTGAGGATTATTCAAGTGATGAGATTAGTAGAGATAGTTTGGAATATTCTCATAATGATTTCAATAGTCTTAGTAACCATTTGAATGCTAATCCTTTTGAAGATCAGTATCTAGTTCAACAAACTGTTGGAAGTCATTGTTGTGTTAGAGATCAGCTTTGTATTGAAGGAAAGACAAACCTTTAGCAGCATCATTCGAAGTTTCTTAGAATGCTCCTTGTTATGATGAAGAGATTAGGGTTCCAAGACAAGAGTTCTGTGATGGATCAGATTCTATTTCTTTTGATTTTGATACTAAAATTGATGAAGGCCGGACTGTTCACATTTTTTCAGAAGTTACTCGTATTCCTGGTTATGATAAATCTGCTATTCAAAATTATTATGAAGATGATCTAATTTTTAATAAATATGATGATGAAATTGAAGAGAAAGACCCAGAAATCTGTGAGGTGTGTGATATGTCACAATCTGATCAACAGACTCAAGAATGCATTCAGTATATTATCCTTGAAAAACCAAAGCCAATGCCTAATACTCATTCATTTGAAGACAGTATGGAAAAGGAGGTTCAAAGTGTTGACATTGTTGATGATACTATCCAAAAAATTATGGAGAAAATTCAGGCTGATCCTGATGTCGTTTTTTGCCAACGCCTGATTGATATTCATGGAACAAAATATTCTTATGGACAGCTTGTCTTTTTCATAGAGCAGGAAGAGGTAACTTATGGAATTTTTTATGACCCAATAGCAGATTATTTAGAGTCAATACCAGGTTATAAATCTGTTATTTCAGAGATGCCATTTGATGAAAGTGAGTATAAGTTGTTAGATCATTACTCTTCATGTTTTCCAATATTTCTGATTATATATATATTTGGAGTTGGAAACAAGTTTTGGTGGGTTGATCAAATTTTTTCTTGGTTACATTGGAAATGGGATTTCGATTTGATTCAATAGATGGAAGGTTCCTCAGAGAAAGAGATTTGATTTTCATTATATATATCAGTGTGTGAAGGATTGAATAAAGACTCCATAGCCCAAATGGATAAGGCACTGGTCTACAGGTTCTTGAAGCCTCATAGGGAGGACTTCATCCCGCACCTGGAGCCAGATGTTAAGTCGGGAACTTGTTTTCTTCAATTTTATATATTTTGATTGTGATTTTTATTTTAGGTTTGCTCATATGCTTAAATTTTCTCATTTGCTTATTTTAGGAATTTTTGGTTTTAATTGAAATTTGGAATTTTTGCTTAGATTTGTTTTATTAAGTTTGTTTTCTTAGCTCTTGAAGGGTGTTAAAGGTCATATTATTGAATAATGGGTTCACAAATAACATTATGATCATATTTTATCACTTAAACCTGATTCAAAGTAGAAAAAAAGATTAAAATAGTGCCAAAATTGGTTTTAAATTATTCTTGTAGCGCAACTGCAAAAAAATTACACTGCGGAGCTACAAGAAAATCGTTTTTTGCCAGAATGGTCATTTTTCAGTCCGATTTTTTGGGGATTTCGCTGGAGAAGTGTTAAATAAATCATTGGTCACGTTTGATATGTGTTTTGCCAAGTTTTTTTTCATGTATATAGGCGTCAGTCTCATGTGAGGGAGATTTCGGCAACTGTCTGGCAACTGTATGCCGATTTATGGCAAAATCGTGACAGACAGTGGAATGGGGCGCGATTTCCAGCAGGAGATTCTCAAACTGAAGGTTACGAAGTTGGTGAACACTGAGGTGGAGACACATTGCCTAAAAATCTGGAATTTTCCGTTGCAGAGGAATTTAGGTTTTCGCCAGTGTGACAGTTGGGAGTAATCTGAAGAGCCACATAATTCTTTATGACCCTGTAGATTAGTGATTGTACCCATATTTGGAATGGTATGCATGATATAGTTTTTATAAAAATGGATGATATTGCCGGTTCAACAACTCAGAGAAATGTTGATCAGACTCAGATAGAAATGGGATCGCCAGATTATGACAGAGATGATGAAACTGAGGATCAGATCTTTATTTAGCCCCTCAGATGCTGATAGAAAGAATCATGAATTCAAGTCTACAATGAATGGACCATTGGTGGACGTCTTGAACAAGTGGACATTTAGAAGAGTGAGAAATCGAATATTCCAAAGCATACACATTGTCACTATGCAAAACAAAATAATTTTGTTGCTTCCTTTTTGTCCTACAACAATGATTTTAGCTCATTTATCAGAGCAGATCAATACATTTCAGAGATGGGTTTTCTTTTTCAGCTTGTTGGGAATAACACCTTTGGCCGAGCATTTAGGTTTTGTAATAGATCAGCTAGCATTTTTCACTGGTCCCACAGTTGGCGGCCTTTTGAATGCCATAATTGGAAACGCCACTGAGATGATCATCTTATTATATGCTCTTAAAAATGGAATGATTCGTACTGTGCAAACAATCTTTACTTGGTTCTATCTTGTCAAATATTTTGCTTGTGCTTGGATGTGCCTTTTTAATGGTTAGTGTTATTCATCATAGGAAAGAACAGGTCTTTAACAAGGCTGCTGCAGTTGTCAACTTAGGATTATTATTGATGGTTGTTATGGGCCTAATTTTCCCAGTTGTACTGCAATTTACACACACAGAGTTGCATAAAGAAAAATCAAAACTAGCCCTTTCAAGGTTTAGCAGCTATGTTATGCTGGTAACATATAAAACAACAACATTACATTGAACCATTACCTTTCAAAACCTGAAAAGGTGACAGTGTGAAGAGCTGTGCATTTTCTGTTATCCAAATTTCACAAATTGATTTACTGCTTGTAAACAAAACAACAAAGGAGCTGAACATTTGAAATTGCAGGAAGAACTAATTTCATTAGGTGTTAAAGCTTACTGTTTTCAGTGTTTAAAGCTAATGGGAGCAGAAAATGGGCATACTGAAGATTGTTTTTTATATCTCCTCATCTATTGAATAAACTTTCAGTTGATCTTAGAAATCACAAGTTGATATCAGGAGCTATCAACTGAGATTACTTGTGTAACACCTTTTTTGCACAGAGATAGTTCATTAGTTTCATTTAAAGGAATTAAAGGTTACTTTGTACAAAACTACAATACACAGGTGCTGTTATATTTTATGGAGATGAACCAGTATCTAAATGAGTAGCTTGGATGATAACTAGTTTCATCAGCAGTCTCAGTCAAGAGTATGAAGCATTCTGTGACCTAAATCACTTGAGCCTGTGGTAGAGCTTATCCTACAGTAAAAGAACAAAAGAAAACAGTCAAGGAAGTTTGAGGAGAGCTGGTTATTCAAACCTTAGAAGCTTCAGGAGAAAAAAGGAGCTGTTAGGTCATTCAGAGGGCTTTAAATTTACACAAGTTTTTCAGTCATTGAGAATAGATAGGAAACAACTTAGATATCATCCTGATAAGCTATGGCAAGATGGTGTGCAAGATTACATCAAGCATGCTTCAAATATTTTGGTAAAATTCAGTGATGTTGTAGAGTGGCTTAATAAGAATGCAAGCTCAATTGCACAAAATGTTCCAGCAAGCATTTCTAAGGAAGGGTTACCAAGTATAGAGAAGCAGGTTCCAAACAAAGAAAACAAATCAGAAGTGTCATTTCTTACTAAGGATGACTCAAGGAAGCCAGGCATGGGACCCTCTACAGAATCGTGGAGTTTTGGATTGCTTTCTGCCAATCAAAATTCATCACCATTAGGACTTTCTTCTCATTTTCCAGCCCCTGCTATCATAGCTGGAGGAACATCAAAAGATCAAGAAGAAGATGGTGGAATTGTCTGAGGAGCCTGGAACTGTTGTGGTTCATGAAGTCAAGTGCAAATTATATGTAAAGTCTGACAACATTGAAGAGAAATCTTGGAAATATATGGGTGTGGGACAGCTTTATGTAAAGTGCAAAGAGAATGTTAAAAGAGGAACAAAGGAGGCAAAGGCAACAATTCTGATCTGAAATGATGTTGGAAAAGTGGTGCTTAATGCTCTTTTATATCCTAACATAAAAAGACAAAAAGGATATTAAACTTGAAAAAGTACCAGAGCCCTTAAAAAATAAACTATGAACCTCATCAGTCTAAGGACAAAATCTCACTGTTTACAAAAAATGAAGATCAGTCTGTTCAGGAAAGGGTAACAACAGAAATTTTCAGTGAAGAGAAAACTGTTGCCACAAAGAAGATTGCTGTAGATGAAGAAAACATCTAGGTCCAACAAAGAAGCCCCATCACTACTTTATCATATAATTAGGGATATCTATTAGAGGAAGATAAATTCACTGTCAAAACTGAAACAAGGGCTGAAATGCAAAGATTACTAAGAATTCTGCTCAGTTTTTCTTGTTTTGGGTTATTGAAGTCAAATGCAGACCACGAGCTGATGGAGAGGAATTTTTGAAAACAAAAAGCGGTTTTTGTTCATAATATATCCATATACAAAAACCTCTCTCTGTTTTTCAACAACTATCATTGTTTGAAAGATCCAATTCAATCCTTGCAGCCTATGGTTCAGGGTTTTTAATATTTAATATTTTCCTGTTTTAGTGTTCATCTTGCGGGGCATATTGTGATCAATTGGAGATGAATTTTTAAAAACAAAGAGAGGTGTTTGTCCATCACGGACCCGTTCACAAAAACCTCTCTCAGTGTTTACACAGGTGTCACGAATTGAGAGATATGGAAGCTTCTTTGACACCTATTTTACAGAAATTCTCCATATTTGCCAGGAATCCGATTTACTATTTTTAGTCAATTAGTTGAAAGTTAGTTAATGTAACTGCTGGGTAGTTTCAATTTCGACCTAATGAAGGGAAGATAGAACTAATTCTTTGTAATTATAAAGGAGGGAGAAGGGGATTGAAGAAGGTTGGATTTTTGGGAAAGCTTCAGGAGGTCTTTAGACTTATTCATGAGTTTAGTATCAAAACTCTTGTATGCATTTGATGATAAAACTATGATATATATGACACATTTTACCCTTCAGTTTCTGTGTTGGCTTCATTGTTCAGCTTGTTTAGTTGCTTAATTGATATATTCATTACCAGTTTATGTGCAAATGCTAGTGATGCTTGTCTTTTATGAATGAACTTCAATATTAAGTTCTGTTGGATCTGGTTGAATATATTATGCCTCTTTGTCCTCTTTTGCTTATGATTCAGTTATTATTTTGCTCATGAGTGTATTCCCTGTTTGTTCCCAAATTTCACAACCAAGAAACATTCCAGCAAACCTTAAACTTTGTTTATTTTATTGAGTTTTATTTGATATTGTGTTGGCTTGTTTCTTTAGCCTTGGAAACAATTTCTGGCACAAACATCTTTGGTGCCATTGCTGGGGACGAAGTTGAAGACATATCTTCCTTGGGATACTTATCAGTTTTTCTGGTTTTAAGAGGTGGACTTAAACCAGCATTTTATAAGGCTATTTTTCACCAAAGTTTGACACAGTGGCTACTAGAGGAGTTGGAATAATTAGAAGGTTTCAATCATCCCCAGCTTTATGCAGCCCTAATTAATTTGAACTACTATCACCCCTTTCTCTTTCTGAGAAGAAGAAAGAAAATATGTCTTGACAAATTGATTGGTGACTCCACTATTTCAAGATGCAAAGACCGATGTCCATGGAGGCTATTCTGGCTCGAAGGTTTGCACCTTTCAATTTTTCTGATATTCCAAGTTTTCCAAATCCAGTACCTACTATGGATGTTTGGGGAGATTGTCTTCCACGGTTTAGAGAAAGAAAAGAGGATAATCCATCAGATCACCTCATCAAATTTCATCAATGTATGGTCCAGTTAAATATCCAGCATGAAGATGTGCTCATGAAGATGTTCATGTATTCACTTGACCAAGATGCACGAGTTTGGTATTTTTCTCTTCCTGCTGCTAGCATTTCATCACTGAAAGAATTCCACACATGCTTTCGGAGAAATTGTAAGTATCTGTTCTTAGCTGAACTATTTTTTAAATATTGTTGTGAGCAGGCTGATGTTTATAACAAAATTTATGATTTAAAAAATCATGATGATGAGTACAATCAAGGGTTCAAAACACGTCACGAAGAAGTTGAAGTTTCAGAATTTGTTGAAGATGAAAAGGTAACATTTTCAGATATCGTTGTCAAGGAAGAATGCCGTGATCATTATGATAATCAAGTTGTTGTTTTAGTTCAGTTTGAGGATTATTCAAGTGATGAGATTAGTAGAGATAGTTTGGAATATTCTCATAATGATTTCAACAGTATTAGTAACCATTTGAATGCTAATCCTTTTGAAGATCAGTATCTAGTTCAACAAACTGTTGGAAGTCATTGTTGTGTTAAAGATCAGCTTTGTATTGAAGGAAAAGACAAACCTTTAGCAGCATCATTCGAAGTTTCTCAGAATGCTCCTTGTTATGATGAAGAGATTAGGGTTCCAAGACAAGAGTTCTGTGATGGATCAGATTCTATTTCTTTTGATTTTGATACTAAAATTGATGAAGGCCAGACTGTTCACATTTTTTCAGAAGTTACTCGTATTCCTGGTTATAATAAATCTGTTGTTCAAAATTATTATGAAGATGCTCTAATTTTTAATAAATATGATGATGAAATTGAAAAGAAAGACCCAGAAATCTGTGAGGTGTGCGATATGTCACAATCTGATCAACAGACTCAAGAATGCATTCACTATATTATCCTTGAACAACAAAATCCAATGCCTAATAGTCATTCATTTGAAGACAGTATGGAAAAGGAGGTTTAAAGTGTTGACATTGTTGATGATACTATCCAAAAAATTATGGAGAAAATTCAGGCTGATCCTGATGTCCTTTTTCGCCAACGCCTGATTGATATTCATGGAACAACATATTCTTATGGACAGCTTGTCTTTTTCATAGAGCAGGAAGAGGTAACTTATGGAAGTTTTTATGACCCAATAGCAGATTATTTAGAGTCAATACCAGGTTATAAATCTGTTATTTCAGAGACGCCATTTGATGAAAGTGAGTATAAGTTGTTAGATCATTACTCTTCATGTTTTCCAATATTTCTGATTATATATATATTTGGAGTTGGAAACAAGTTTTGGTGGGTTGATCAAATTTTTCTTGGTTACATTGGAAATGGGATTTCGATTTGATTCAGTAGATGGAAGGTTCCTCAGAGAAAGAGATTTGATTTTCATTGTATATATCAGTGTGTGAAGGATTGAATAAAGACTCCATAGCCCAAATGGATAAGGCACTGGTCTACAGGTTCTTGAAGCCTCACAGGGAGGACTTCATCCCGCACCTGGAGCCAGATGTTAAGTCAGGAACTTGTTTTCTTCAATTTTATATATTTTGATTGTGATTTTTATTTTAGGTTTGCTCATATGCTTAAATTTTCTCATTTGCTTATTTTAGGAATTTTTGGTTTTAATTGAAATTTGGAATTTTTGCTTAGATTTGTTTTATTAAGTTTGTTTTCTTAGCTCTTGAAGGGTGTTAAAGGTCATATTATTGAATAATGGGTTCACAAATAACATTATGATCATAGTTTATCACTTAAACCTGATTCAAAGCAGAAAAAAAGATTAAAATAGTGCCAAAATTGGTTTTAAATTATTCTTGTAGCGCAACTGCAAAAAAATTACACTGCGGAGCTACAAGAAAATCGTTTTTTGCCAGAATGGTCATTTTTCAGTCCGATTTTTTAGGGATTTCACTGGGGAAGTGTTAAATAAATCATTGGTCACGTTTGATATGTGTTTTGCCAAGTTTTTTTTCATGTAAACAGGCGTCAGTCTCATGTGAGGGAGATTTCGGCAACTGTCTGGCAACTGTATGCTGATTTAAGGCAAAATCGTGACAGACAGTGGAATGGGGTGCGATTTCCGGCAGGAGATTCTCAAACTGAAGGTTACAAAGTTGGTGAACACTGAGGTGGAGACACATTGCCTAAAAATATGGAATTTTCCATTGCAAAGGAATTTAGGTTTTCACCAGTGTGACAGTTGGGAGTAATCTGAAGAGCCACAAAATTCTTTATGACCCTGTAGATCAGTGATTGTACCCATATTTGGAAGCGTATGCATGATATAGTTTTTATAAAAATGGATTATGTTGCCGGTTCAACAACTCAGAGAAATGTTGATCAGACTCAGATAGAAATGGGATCGCCAGATTATGATAGAGATGATGAAACTGAGGATCAGATCCTTATTTACCCCTCAGATGCTGATAGAAAGAATCATGAATTCAATTCTACAATGAATGGACCATTGGTGGATGTCTTGAACAAGTGGACATTTAGAAGAGTGAGAAATCGAATATTCGAAAGCATACACATTGTCACTATGCAAAACAAAATAATTTTGTTGCTTCCTTTTGGTCTTGCAGCAATGATTTTAGCTCATTTATCAGAGCAAATCAATACATTTCAGAGATGGGTTTTTTTTTTTAGCTTGTTGGGAATAACACCTTTGGCCGAGCAACTAGGTTTTGTAACAGAGCAGCTAGCATTTTTCACTGGTCCTACAGTTGGAGGCCTTTTGAATGCCATATTTGGAAATGCCACTGAGATGATAATCTTATTATATGCTCTTAAAAATGGAATGATTCGTATTGTGCAAACAATATTTACTTGGTTCTATCTTGTCAAACATGTTCCTTGTTCTTGGATGTGCCTTTTTAATGGGTAGTGTTATTCATCGTAGGAAAGAACAGGTCTTTAACAAGGCTGCTGCAGTTGTCAACTTAGGATTATTATTGATGGCTGTTATGGGCCTACTTTTCTGAGCTGTACTGCACTTTACACACATAGAGTTGCATAAAGAAAAATCAGAACTAGCCCTTTCAAGGTTTAGCAGCTGTGTTATGCTGGTAGCATATAAAACAACAGCATTACATTGAACCATTACCTTTCAAAACCTAAAAAGATGACAGTGTGAAGAGCTGTGCATTCTCTGTTATCCAAATTTCACAAATTGATTTACTGCTTGTAAACAAGACAACAAAGGAGCCGAACATTTGAAATTGCAGGAAGAACTAATTTCATTAGGTGTTAAAGCTTACTATTTTCAGTGTTTAAAGCTAATCGGACCAGAAAATGGGCATACAGAAGATTGTTTTTTATATCTCGTCATCTATTGAATAAAATTTCAGTTTATCTTAGAAATCACAAGTTGATATAAGGAGCTATCAACTGAGATTACTTATGTAACACCTTTTTTTCACAGAGATAGTTCATCAGTTTCATTTAAAGGCATTAAAGGTTACTTTATACAGAACTACAATACACAGGTGCTGTTATATTTTATGGAGATGAACCGGTATCGAAATGAGTAGCTTGGATGATAACTAGTTTCATCAGTAGTCTCAGTCAAGAGTATGAAGCATTCTGTGACCTAAATCACTTGAGCCTGTGGTAGAGCTTATCCTACAGTAAAAGAACAAAAGAAAACAGTCAAGGAAGTTTGAGGAGAGCTGGTTATTCAAACCTTAGAAGCTTGAGGAGAAAAACGGAGCTGTTAGGTCATTCAGAGGGCTTCAAATTTACACAGGTTTTTCAGTCATTGAGAATAGATAGGAAACAACTTAGATATCATCCTGATAAGCTATGGCAAGATGGTGTGCAAGATTACATCAAGCATGCTTCAAATATTTTGGTAAAATTCAGTGATGTTGTAGAGTGGCTTAATAAGAATGCAAGCTCAATTGCACAAAATGTTCCAGCAAGCATTTCTAAGGAAGGGTTACCAAGTATAGAGAAGCAGGTTCCAAACAAAGACAACAAATCAGAAGTGTCATTTCTTGCTAAGGATGACTCAAGGAAGCCAGGCATGGGACCCTCTACAGAATCGTGGAGTTTTGGATTGCTTTCTGCCAATCAAAATTCATCACCATTAGGACTTTCTTCTCATTTTCCATCCCCTGCTATCATAGCTGGAGGAACATCAAAATATCAAGAAGAAGATGGTGGAACTGTGGATGAACCTCCAAGCCCATCTGTGAGGAGGACTGAGGAGCCTGGAACTGTTGTGGTTCATGAAGTCAAGTGAAAATTATATGTAAAGTCTGACAATATTGAAGAGAAATATTGGAAAGATATGGGCATGGGACAACTTTATATAAAGTGCAAAGAGAATGTTAAAAGAGGAACAAAGGAGGCAAAGGCAACAATTGTGATCCGAAATGATGTTGGAAAAGTGGTGCTTAATGCTCTTTTATATCCAAACATCAAAAGACAAAAAATATATTAAACTTGAAAAAGTACCAGAGCCCTTAAAAAATAAACTATGAACCTCATCAGTCTAAGGACAAAAGCTCACTGTTTACAAAAAATGAAGATCAGTCTGTTCAGGAAAGGGTAACAACAGAAATTTTCAGTGAAGAGAAAACTATTGCCACGGAGAAGATTGTTGTAGATGAAGAAAAAATCCAGGTCCAACAAAGGAGCCCCATCATTATTTTATCATAGAATGAGGGATATCTATTAGAGGAAGATAAATTCACTGTCAAAACTGAAACAAGGGCTGAAATGCAAAGATTACTAAGAATTCTGCTCAGTTTTTCCTGTTTTGTATTATTGAAGTAAAATGAAGACCAATAGCTGATGGAGTGGAATTTTTGAAAACAAAAAGAGGTTTGTGTTCATAAGATATTCGTCTACAAAAACCTCTCTCTGTTTTGCAAAAAATATCAAGGTTTGAAATATCCAATTTAATATTTGCAGCCTATGTTTCATGGTTTTTAATATTTAATATTTTCTTGTTTTAGTGTTCATCTTGCGGGGCCGATTCTGATCAATTGGAGATGAATTTTTAAAAACAAATATAGGTTTTTGTCCATCACGGACCCATTCACAAAAAACTCTCTCAGTGTTTACACAGGTGTCACGAATTGAGATATATGGAAGCTTCTTTGACACCTATTTTCCAGAAATTTGTCATATTTGCCAGGAATCTGATTTACTATTTTTAGTCAATTAGTTGAAAGTTAGTTAATGTAACTGCTGGGTAGTTTCAATTTCGACCTAATGAAGGGAAGATAGAACTAATTCTTTGTAATTATAAAATAGGGACAAGGGGACTGAAGAAGGTTGTATTTTTGGGAAAGGTTCAGGAGGTCTTTAGACTTATTCATGAGTTTAGTATCAAAACTCTTGTATGCATTTGATGATAAAACTATGAGATATATGACACCTTTTACCCTTCAGTTTCTGTGTTGGATTCATTGTTCAGCTTGTTTAGTTGCTTAATTGATATATTCATTACTGGTTTATGTTTATATGCTAGTGATGCTTGTCTTTTATGAATGAACTTCAATATTGTGTTCTGTTGGATCTGGTTCAATATATTATGCATCTTTGTCCTCTTTTGCTTATGATTCAGTTATTATTTTTCTCATGAGTGTATTCCCTGTTTGTTCCCAAATTTCACAACCAAGAAACATTCCAGAAAACCTTAAAGTTTGTTTATTTTATTGAGTTTTATTTGAGATTGTCTTGGCTTGTTTCTTGAGCCTTGGAAACAATTTCTTGCACAAACACTAGGGAAAGTTTTTGCAATTCTGTGGTGAACTATTTCTTCTAGATATATACCATTCAGACTAGAGCTACAGCTCCTATCCACAGGAGGTGCATTTTTCCTAGAAACAAAATTTAAGGGGGGTGGTCCGTAAGAAATAGTTGTCTAAGGATCTTTAAGTTGTAATCGTTATTGTTGGAAGTAATTTTCTTTTAGGATTTTTTGGTAAATAATTATGTCGCAAGAATGATGCAAAATAGTTTAAACATTCAATAACATATAACATGAGTGTATAAAGATTAACATTGTCAAAAATGATAATAAAATGAAAATAATATTGTTGTGTACCCAGATCAATGCCAAATGGAGTCAAAAATTTTGCTCAAAGGGAAATGTTTTGCAATCTATCTTGGTTAGTTTTAATTATTAAAGATGAGTTGATTTAAGGGAAAGGGGATTCTCGATATACCTATGAAGTATTGAGAATATGTACAGAAAGATGACAAAATTGGTTCCTCACTCGGAAATGTGGGATGGATCAGAGTCTCTGAGAAGGTGTTCAGCACTACACCAACAAGGGTGTTGCCTAACTGTATCTCGAGGTCACTATTCAGTGGTTCCCGCTTCGTTTGAGAAATTTTCCCAATAATTTCAAAAGGCGTTGTGCCCTATTTTCAAAATGTTTTGAAGGTTGTTAATTTTATTACTGTTAGTTAATTATCTAGATGTGAAAAATTGATTAGTGCACATTTCTTCTTTTCATTATCCCAAAGCTCAGGGAGAACCTGTGATGTGCAAGAGCATACACTGGAATGGAAAAATATTTGTTCCAATTGTATTGAAGAAAAAACATTTTGGCAGCAAAATAGAAACTAAATTCTAAAAGAATCCACAATCTATGTTTCACTTTCTGATCATCCACCAACAATAGGAAAGAAGCCTTTGGTTGGTGGATAGAGAATACTTCGTGGCAACGAGCGAGGGAACCAAATTATTTAAACAACTTTAAATATGGAAAATAAAATAAATAAAGAATCAATACAGCCTTTCAAGAAGGATTATTGTGTGTGTGTGACTATTAGAAAAAATCAAACGACGAAAGAGACAATACCAATCCCCCCAGGGGGATGAAGTGTAGGTGTTGTGTATCCCACTTGATTTATTTATTAATTATGATTACAATATCATAAAAATTAAATTAAAATATGTATTAGATCCTATAAAACATGTCTAAATACTTACATAACTTTATGGAGTGAAGGGGAAAGAAGAGAGGGGAAAATGGGGGGTTTTGGTGTCTAGAGAGACCAAAAACTTGAATTTTGAGCAGAGCTTCCTCTTTTTCTTTGGGTCTGATAAAAACTAGAAATTTAAATTATTAGAATGTGATGGAATGAATAAATAAAATCTAAAATCTAAAACTAAATTCAGTACTTGCAAAAGATTAAAAAAATTTACTAGTTTTTAGAGCACTCAAATACAACTTTAGATTTAGTAGAAGATGATTTATTTTTATGCATTTATAAATATAAATTAGCTGATATTTATATACTAAATTCAGTACTTGCAAAAGATTGGAAAAAATTACTAGTTTTTAGAGCACTAAAATATAACTTTAGATTTAGTAGAAGATGTTTTTTTTTTTGCATTTATAAATATAAATTATTTGATATTATAAATGATTAGATTGAAAATATCATACTTTGAAATCAGATCTATCTAATTTCATATTCAATCTAATTAACTAGATAAAGGAGAGAAATGTTTTGAGAAGATGGAGAGCAAATTCAAGCCTTGCTTGATCTTCTTATGGATGCTTTGGAGACCCTGTAGAAATAAGATGAAACTTGAGATATTATCAAAGAATAAGAAGAGACAACTAATTTCAAATCCTCCTTTGAAAAAATAATCTGCAAAACAAATATATGAGAAATCCCTGCATAAAAAGAGTTAGATCTAGTGTACTCAAAAATAAGAAATGAGAAAGAGTTGAAATACAACTGAGTATGAACAACTACTCTACTCTCCTATATTTTGAGATCAAACTACCGGTAAGAAAATTACAGCTGTAAATCCCTACTCTATGTGCCTTAGGATGACCTTCTAAGCTAGATCTAATAGCAATTTTAAGAAAAAATGAATAAACAATTCATAAATTCAACAATGTGACCTCAATACTTGCAAGAATTCACCTCATAAAACAAAATGGAGCACCAAAGTCTGCAATTATATTCGTCAAATAGAAACAATACAAAATATCATAGGTTTTTTGCATCCATCCTCAACAAAGTAGGATAACCACACTTTTATAGCAAAAAGAAGCTCAAACTCCAAGCGGGAGAATTTGACAAGTGTGAGGTGTCTTGGGGGTTGAGATAATGGTGGGAGGAAGGCCTGAGTGTTGGAATGAAGGGCTTCCACCTATATTGAGGTATCCCAACTATAAATATAGAAAGGGTGAAAATCACATAGTGAATGTGCTTGTCTATGGTCAATATGTTACATATGCATATATGATTAGATTTCAGGAGATTACTACAAATATATCAAAGGCACCAATATATTCGTATATATAATAACAGAAAGACAATACCACAAATAATTGAAATTATAAGATATATTAAGCACCTAAGAAACACAAGTAGGAGAAACCTCTATATCTTCACCGTTGAGCAACCTCACAAACAATGAAAAGATGGGTTATTTGTATGCATGCATATATTATTAGCCTTCAGGAGATTACTACAAATGTATTGAATTCACCAACATATTCATATATACAATAGCAAAAGTGAAATATACCACTTTTCTTTTCTCTTTTCTAAAGGAAACACTTCGAGTAGAATAGTACTTATCACGGGAAAGAAATAACAAATGTTGAAATAAGGTCAGAAAGGTAACACTTAGAATAGAATAGTACTTATCACGGGAAAGAAACAACAAATGTTGAAATAAAATTAAATGTAAAATATATATTGAAGACAATATTAGAATATATAATGTTAAAGATGTAATGTTTAATAAAAAAATGCATGTAAAATAAAAAATAAATCTATGAAGTTTACACACCATATGCACTATTAAGTATGTAAGAAACAATTACTAATGGAAATATTAATATATCAATAAATTACACATTAAAAAAACAATAAAAATTTACAATACATTATATTTCAAAATATATAACTTAGTGTTTTGGAATAGTCACTGTAGAGTCATACTTGTAAAGAACAAATTCTGAAGGAGATGGAAGATCTTTAAGGAGCCTCTGAATAAGTTATTTACTTCATCTTTTTAAAATTTCCCTATACAAAATGATGGAATAGAGGAAGGAGATAGGACGGAACAATCTTAAATTTTGATGAGATTAAAAAGGCTTTAACATTAATTCTACCATAGAACATTGAAGAGAAATTGATAAAAGGTCACTTTAACAAATATAGAACTTGTCTTTCAAAAGACAATAACAAGTTGGAAGGTGAGACTAGGTATGTAAGATAGAGACTTTGGAAAATGTTAGAAGAAAAGAAGAGTGAGCTAAAGGCATCCATTGCATTTTTTTTCTTCATTAGTTTATTTAACTTACCTATTTTGCATAACTTTACATTAAAACTTAATTCTTAAAGCATCTTAGTTTCCAATCCAATACAAAACCTTGGGCCTTCAACTTGTGTAATGCCATTTTAATTTCAATTAAGAGGCTAAACACCTAAGAAACACAAGTAAAAGAAACCTCTATATCTTTACCGTTGAGCAAAATAGACCAACGCAACAAACAATGATAGGATGTGTTAATGTTTTTGTATGCATATAAACAATAGATTGAAGTCTCCAATATATTTGTATATACAATAACAAAAATACAATACTACATATATATTAAAGTCATAAGATATGTTTTACCTTATCTTCACCGTTGAGAAAAATGGACCAAACCAACAAACAATGATAAGATGGGTTAATTTTATGTATGCGTATATGATTATGATTAGCCTTCGGGAGATTACTACAAATATATTGAAGTCACCAACATATTCGTATATACAATAACAAAATAACAAAAGTGAAATATATCACTTCACTCTTTTTTTTTTCTTCTTCAATGATGTCAAAAAAAACAATACTTAGAGTAGAATATTACTTATAATGGGAAAGAAACAACAAATGTTGAGGTAAAATTAGATGTAATGAGGAGAACAATATAATATTTAATGTTGAAGATGTAATGTTTAATAAAAGAATGCATATAAAATAATAAATCAATTCATGAAGTTTATACACACTATATGCTTTATTAAGTATCACTATATGTATTATTAAGTATGTAAGAAAAAAATATTAATTGAAATAATAATATATTGTTAGATTTTTATCATTTAATCAATATGATCTAGGATTTTATATGAGAGAATAACATGCACAACAATAATTACAAGAGATAAGAGACACAAAGAATTCTCCTTGGGGAAACCATAAAGGAGAAAACCCCGCAACTTCCTCAGAAATAGAATGAACACCGATAGAAAAATTAAAACGCAAAGATACAACGATGATCTCCGACAGTTGTTCTCTCTCTCTCACTTGTGCGAGCTACTCCTCTCTCACTCATGCACTATTGTTAAGCGAGTCTATTTGAGACTCTCTATTTATACTTGTTTTCCACTTGATAATTACTCTACAGGGCTGACTTCACTAAGAGAGTCTAATAACCCTAATATGACTCAAGTGTAGGGTCTATTGCCACGAATTACAATGGAGGGTTAACCTCAATGAATTTGCATGACTTTATTATATTAATGACTCTCCTGATCAGAGGAATAGACATCTCCATTGGGGTCCAATGAAATACAATAAAAAATATACAAGTGAATACATTCCTAAGTTACAAATACATCAACAATCCCTGTTAACTAAGAAGGTATTCTCTTGACATAGTTCATTAGCACAAGTATTCATCACTGGATCATCATCATCCCTACTGCCGCTATCTCGAACAAATGATGCTATTTCTCAAATCTACTCATCATAGGAATTTCTACAGAGCCAACCCTTTTTCATGCTGGATGTAGGCCTAGCCTCCATGTAGGTATTTATCTACAGTGCCATCCCTTTTTCATGCTGGATGTAGGTCTCAACACTTATATATGACCATGGGAGGCCCAACCCGCCACCATGTTGGAAAGGCTTAGCACTTACATCTGAACATGGGATGCCAATCCTTCCACAATGTCGAAAAGGCTCAGCACTTACATCTGACCATGAGAGGCCCAACCTGTTACCATTTTAGAAAGGCTTAGCACTTACATCTCACCATGGGAGGCCCAACCTACCACAATGTTAGAAAGGCTCAACACTTACATCTGACCATGGGAGGCCCAGCCTCCCACCATGTCAGAAAGGTTCAACACTTACATTTGACCATGGGAGGCTCAACCTGCCACCATTTCAAAAAGGCTTAGCACTTACATCCGACCATGGGAGGCCCAGCTTTCCACCATGTCGTAAATGGTCATTACTTACATCTGACCATGGGAGGCCCAACCTGCCACTATGTCAGAAAGGCTCTGCACTTACATCCACTGGCATGGTAGGACAAACCTACTATCATCCGGGGAAAGGATCTGCATTTACGTCTGACCATGGGAGGCCCATCTTGCCACCATGTTAGAAAGGCTCTACACTTACATCTGACCATGGGAGGCCCAACCTTCCACCATGTCGAAAAGGCTCTCAGACTCATCACTTCCCCTTGGAAGGAACCTTGATCCAAAGAAAACCAAGCTTCTCTCTAAAGTACCCAAACTTCACTATGTCCATTTCTCTCATAGAATCACATCAAGGATAATTATGTCTAAGGATAACCTGTGAGCTTTGTGAGGACTGATTACATCCGAGAACAACCTACAGGACTAATTATGTCTAAGAAACCTACGAGCTTCACCAGGATTTTATGCTCAAACAACATGCCTCACCAGCTATGCTATAACTCATCACTCCCTCTTTCAACATATCTCGATTTGGATAACATACTGGAGCTTCACTTCTCCTCTCTCACAAATACAAAAATGCAACTCATATCAATCAAATCAAATAACATCTTTGAAAAGAAACATACTACCTCACAAATAGGTGAGCAAGTGGAAACATATTTTTCCTCAGCTATACTCAGATCCATATAGGACTCCATGCTGCCATAGCAGTAGCCCATACTGGATCTCAAATTGAAGAAGAAACCAAAGGTTCTCTTCTTCCGGCTCTACCAATCCGAGTCAACATAACCATGCAGGTTAGTCTTCTGATTTGTATCATAATTGAGTCCATACTCAACTGTACCCTTCATGTACCTCATTGAATGCTTTGCAACTAGGTGAGCATGTCTCACATCCATTAAGAATTAGCTCAGGTCGTTTAGAACAAAGCAAGTGTTTGGTCTTGTATTCGCTAGGCACACCAAATCATCTGAGAATACATCATGGCATCAACCATATCTAGTGTAGCATCACTCAATATATTCAGGTTTGATGCCATTGGTGTGGCCATGGCCTTGCAGTCCATCATCTCAAACCTCTTTAGGATATCCACTGCTTACTTCCCTTGTCCAAGGGAGATTCCATCCACACTTTGCCACACCTCCATGTTTAGAAGGTATTCCATCATACCCAAGTCCTTCATATAGAAATCGGTACAAGTCTCCTTCTTCCAACTTTAAAGAGTTCCTCTTCTCTTGTCAAGAACAGGTCATCAACATATAACAAGAGCATCACTGGTCTTCTTCCTTCAACCTTGAATTAAAGGTTAGAATCCTCTTTACTCTTAGTAAAGCCTAGAGCCATCAGTAATATTTCCATCCTGTCATACCATGTCAAACCTTAGGATCTTCTGTAGTCACTCCCTCTAAAGCGGAGCATCATTACGCCTCTTCCTTTAGTACTTTATGTATTGAAACATTCTATAATGGAGTGAAAATTAGCTTCCTTTGCTACTAATATTCTATGTATCCATCTAGGGTCACTGGATACCAAGATCCTCTATCTTGAAATTTGTTGAAAATTTCTTCTCACACCCATCTGTGAGCTTTCCATCCTCTATAGGATTTATTATTCAATCTTGTGGCAAAGGTTAATATCTTCATCACTCTAGGTGATATTCAAGCTCCTCATGTATGTGTTATCCCATGGGTTCCTTCTGAGCTCACACATGTCCTTATTTAATTTTAACACATTAGTCTTCCTGTCATGTGTCTCAACTCCCAGTGGCTTCTCTATGTATACTTGACTTGTCACTAGTGCCAATGTCTCTTCGTAGTCTATGCCTTCTTTCTGTGAGAAGCATCATGCTACGAATATTTCCTTGTATCCCACGATGTTTCCATCTACTGCATGTTGGATCTTGTAGATCCATATGGAAGATACTACGGAATTCCCTTCACGTATCGAAACTACATCCTAGACATCATTCTCCTTGAACTGGTACTCTTTGATCATACTCTCCTTCCATTATTCTTTCCTGTCACTTCTTCATAGTTAGAAGGTTCTACATCAATGATGTCGCTCATTAGTATTGCATAACTTTCTTGAAGTCTCTTCATACTATTTTTCATTTTATATTCTTTTGAATATTTTTCTTTTGCTATGGAAGCTTCAGGTTTATCTACATGTATTCTTATTGGAGTGAGTCTTGAACAGTCATCACTTGTTCTTCAGAACAAGTCTCATCCTTCTTTTCTTGTAGGAAATTGTACATGATATTTCCTACAAGTAAAATGCACCAGTTGTGTGGTTAGAAACATTTCATAAGGCATATTCATAATGAAAAATTCTTATGCATAAATATACAATCATGCAACTATTTTAGCCAACATAACATTCATTAATATTTCGTACACACAAAAAATTTCCAGATGCCTTCCATCTCTAGCATAAGATTATTGAGATTGTGCACTAATCCCAATATGTCAGCAAAGAGGTTTCATCCTAGATAAGTAGCAAAGGAGTATTGTATAGCACTATAGGATACTTACCCACAACATGCATATTAGTGGTATATTTGTAACACCTCGGTTTTGACCCCGTTTGCATTAAATGAATATGATGTATGTATTGTAATTAATCGTGGTGTGGAGCTAAAGGCAAAATCCCCACCATCGATTTGGTTGTTTTATGTTTCGACTATTGAAATTGTTGCCGATGGTACATCGTGCTACCCGACACATTATAGTTTTGGCATTATGTAAATATGCATCTTAATTTAAATGAACCCCAACCAGCTATGTCAATGCAACCATGATGAAAAGGGCATGGTTTTCCTAAGGATAAGGAGGGGGAATTATTAAACTTTGAGCCTATGGGGAAAAGCCATGTGTCAGCTTGTTGACGGGCCGAAATTGGCACAATTGTCAACCAAGAAGCAACCCGATCCGAAAGTTTTCAAAGATTCTCTCAGTCGTTAGGTAGCTGCCTTTGATGGGATTAAGGCCCCGTTGCCTTCCCTAAACTACTCCCAGCTACAGGAAAAGACTCAAAAAGAAAAACTAAAGCCACTGTTTGTTAACTAAGTCTATAGTATACCTATGAATATACACAGCAAACTGTTAAAGATAATTACTGAATTAGTTCAGTAATATTACACAACTAACAACTGGAATTAACCTAATAAAAAAATTAATCTATGAATACAAGAATAAATAATTAAGGAAATATTAACAGATTCAATGAATTTACATAAGTTACACTATGAACACATGTACATTAATAACCAAATTGAAAGATAACTCATCAAATTATAAATGTGACAATCTGATTCAATATGTTTTCTGTAAAAATACATAAAGAAAAACTACCATTAACCTATCCTAAATGTCCTATCCTGATCAGGAGCATGAAAGAAGTAACCCTGGAATCAATTTGCAAATAATGTTACTATGAAGGCAAATCCTAAGCTCATCAGAAAAAATTCTGAGATTTAACACGACAACACAGTGAACGAATATATCACATATATTATGATGACAACATCAGATTTATTACATGATATACATTTGCAAATGAAACCAGAATAAATCAACAGTTTAAAAGGTAATGCATCTGCACATTTCTTAAAAGAAAATATGACAAAAACATAAAGAATGCAAAAAAGATATGACAAGATCAAACGATATTATAAATACATTTTCTAGTATAAAAACTGCAAATATATTCATAAATATCACCAGTTAAAAAGTGCTGCAACTGCTAACAAAAAATTGTTTTAAGCCACAGAAAATGTTTGAAGTGATCTTGTCTAGCCCCTTTTCCCAACCATCGATCCCTCTATTACAGTAAAACATGTCTCCTTAAATACATTCAATCTCAAAAGAGATAGTTCTATAAAACCGGAAACTACATCAACATAATCTTAACCAATTTTGTCCAAAATAGGAAAATGACAAATGAAATTGTCATTTTTCATCTACGTCGCGATTTCCCAAAATTTACAAAAGGTTCAACCTATGACGCTAAACCATAAAATAATAAAGACACTAGTCATGTAGTGACACCTAGGACAACAACTGATTTGTTCATTATTCTCCGGGTGACCGCCAAAATCCAAGAAGAGCGCATCAACCAAGTTATCTGCAGCACTACACAGCAAAAAACAAATTAATACAAACGCAATAGTAAATAAACTAAATTACATAATCAATCAAACAATGAAAAACAGTACCTAAAACACAAAATAACTTCCTTATCACTCGTTGCATTTAATTACAAAATTCAAACCTGAAATATTTTATAAACATATGTACAATAGTGAGTGTGCTCAAAATTCTATGATTTAACAGGAGCATAAAACACCTGTATGTTCACCCCGGCCGCTGGATTCTATGAATGACCTTTAAACTACATTAGAGTAACCTGAGCGTTAAGCTCACTAATCTTTTCCTCATTTTTCTGATTCTCACGTTGCAGTTTCATTACTCTTCAAATCAACCTGTTCTTATGTTTCTTCAGATGCAACATAGACTTATCATCTGAGCCAGATTTCTCCTTCATTCTTATATTTTCAGCTTTCATGGCACCACCATGTGTTACCATCTCAGTTACTTCTTCCTCCATTCTATGTATTTTATCTAGTAAACAACTAACAAAGAGTGGGTGAACAACTTCACCAATTCGATAAGAACCAGGTAAATCCACATCAACAGACTTTCCCTTAATTGGAGGATCGACAATAGGGTCAACTCGGGGATTTGTATCAGACACATGAGGACTGTTATATGCATGGTTTACGATAGGCTCATGGTCAATATCAAGGCCATCATCAGGCGAGACAAATTTCTCTTCATCTCCATCTAGCACAACAGTTTCAATGTCTTTGTTATTGCTCACGAAAGACTTAACAACACTAACTTTGGCTAACATACTCCTCATAAACCTACCGGTAACCTTAACATTCGGCCCTTTTCCCTTTTGTTTGCAGGTATCGTCATTCTGCTTCGGTGTCAGAGGGGATAGGTTTAAAGACTTCCTCATACGCTTGGAAGGCATAGGAGTATCAGGAATACACACAGGAGTAGAAACAAGATCATCGCGGACGCTCAGTCTTACACAATCTTCAGGGTTTGACATAGGCTCGTGCACAGGTGAAGTCGGAGCTTGACAAGGCTGTTGATGCCTAACACATTCTTCAGGGTAATCGAATTGACAATGGCAGAATGCCAAGAAACCATTTTTTTCGAGAAAATCATCCCATGACCGATTTTGTTTAGACAACTCTCTTTCTACCAATATCCTAACCAAGCCATGATGAAACAGACTACGACCGATGTTCTTTGGCCCCTTATTAATGGCCGAAGACATCTTGGCCAAACTATGAACTAAATAATAGGGAAAATTAACAGGAAAGCCAAGAAAAACAACCATCAACCTGATGTGATAGACATAAGCAGGGGATAGACGACCCTCACAGGTCACATACCTGTGAATAACGTCTAGAACTGGTCACCATTCTTTCCTGAAATATTTCCGCGATACACCAGTTCTAAAGGACACATCCTGGCAAGGATTCTTCAACATCTATCTCCATTCAGTGACCTCCATCTTCTTGTACTTGAACCAACGTTCACCTGTCAATGACAAACCCGTAGCCAGAGTAACTAAGTGCTCATCGACCCTGAATTGGAGGTCGGCCACCTTAACCCTAGCATATGCCAGCGACAAAGCGAATAACCTAGTCACCTCAGGATTTGAGTCTGTAAACTTGCGAATGAATGGAAACCATCCGACTGCTTCAACGTTGGCTAAGAGATTAGGGTTTCCATCAAGGAGTTTCATGTCACTGGGTTCAACCCTAACCACCGGAGCCATAGATGCGAGCGTAAATGCACGCAGTTGCACACAACAGAGATACCACAAATTGAAACACGACAGTAAACTAGAGAGTGAGCATTCAGGATGCAAACCAAACAAAAAAAACAAGCAATGAAACCCAATGCTCTCACAAACAAAATGCACCATGAGCAAACCCAGACAAGACCCCTGTAAACCCAGCATGGGCGAAGGAGAATGATCACGCAGAGAGGAAACCAAGATAATAGAAAGTGACGACGAAGACTCCATACTAGACTCATTTTTCCATTATTTATCCAGATCGATTGTAATAACACCACTCATCACATCAGATACAGGTGTGCAACGAGCATGGAGCCATGACGCTGAGCACGTACTTGCAATTGAATGTTGTTTACAGAGTCATGTACAATTGTAATGATACCATATCAATCTGCAATCAAGTGGATCAAATGGCGACACGAGTCGAAACAACCAAAGGGGATGGACCTGGAGCATTACCATATCGACCTTACTATATAATGATTTAAATCTTTGAAGGTGGGGAGCATACAACACAACATAAACCATCAAACCAACACCAAACCTTACATGCAAGAATATAAGTCATGATATGGAGCATATTATAAAGATCGAAATTAAACACTTATGGTAAGATCAAGCATGATTCAAAGTTTAAAAGATGAACTTAGGATAAGGCACCCCTACATAAAAATATTTATCCTTTGATGTTCTAGGACCTTTCCCAATTTGCAAAAACATAAATAAACATACCAATTGCTGAATGCTCAAACAAGGATTATGGTGAGACTATGTTGAAAAGCATACAAACGTATTCAAAATAATGATTTAACATAGTAATGTTGTCAATGAGCAATAGTTGACAAGGTTATAAAAAAAAACAATTTGAATTTCACCATTTCAGTAGCTCACGGAATTTCATCGTTTCAGTAGCTCCAGATTCTACAATTTTGAAATGAGGAATTCAAATATTTCATCAAACAAAATTTCATTTTGTTTGATAAAATTTGTATTTTTTATCAGGTTGTTGGGTAGGGGCACAACAGATGGCGACTGACTGGGCGGAACAGTTATCTCTATTTTCTCAACCTGAAAACGTGCAATCGAAGAATTAGATCCATCATATATGCCATTATACAGAAATTAATATTTTAACATTTTAAAAAGATTCAGGAATTTCACATTTCTAAAAATTACGAGAAATTTACACCTTTAATTATTTATTTGATAAAGATCAAGTCTCTCACAAAAATAAGTCCAAACAAAGTAAAACAGTAAGTGGCTTGATTTTGGAAGAATAAAATCTCAATGCCACAAGCATGGCCCTACTACCAACAGGTGTCTATAGCCTCGATAGGGTTGCTTCAAAGCCCAAAGAATGCCAGTATCCCATCTTCCAGTTATAGATATACAATTCTGGTTAAGTTGAACCGTTACGGTCATTTTTCTTTTTCCCTTTTTTTTTCTATTTTTTATACTTCTAAAGGCCATGGTTTTGGCTTGGTAACCAGGTAGTAACCATGTCAGTCACCAATCTGCATTACAGTAAATAAACCAGCTCGTAATGAGACCTTTTATCCCTTGGTGTTTTGTCCAAAGGCCATTGTCTCGGCTTGGTAACCGGTAGCGACAATGTTACTGAATGCAAACATATGATCCTGAACAGACTGGCTTGTAATAAGACCCTCTATCCTTCAGATTATTTTAAAGAAATATTCGAATTCAACCATGGCTAGATTGTAGTTATGTTTAATCTCCAATGAGATTATCTTAGCAGATGGGGAGGCAAATCTAATTCTCTTCACGAGAGGGAGTGGCGTAAAAGACTTAAATAGATAACCTTGACAAATACTTCCTTAATCCTTTTGGAAAAATATTTGCAAAAACTCATCTTATTAATTTATATTAACATGCTTTTTTAAAAATTTCTGGTAACATCTAGAAAGATGACAAAACCATTCACTGTTCAAGATGTTAAACAACATGACAACATTCTCAGGATAGTAAGATCATGATGCATGATTTGTAGGTCAACCACAGGATTTGGTGAAAAGTCATCAGCCTGAACTCAAATGACTTGACCACTCTAAAAAATTATGCAAATAAAAAGCAAATAGATATGAGACAATATTCAAAGCAAACAAGTGAAATAAACACACTAAAAAAAATTCCACAAACTGAGAAAACCACACAAGGTATATACAGGATAATCCCTTAATGGGGATCAGCAGAAATATTTTTTGATCAGATGACCATTCATCGAAAGGTTTTTGATGTCTCCCTCCAGTGTCTGCAACCTAAATGTGCTAGGACCCAATTTTTCTATAATGATAAACGGACCCAGCCACAAGCATTGGAACTTAGTATGTTTTCCTCTGTCTTCGTGCTCCTTGTCCCATTTCTAAACTAGGTCACCTACTTCCAGATTCCTAGTGGCTGATTTTCTATGATCGAACCAGCGTTTCACTGTCTTCTGATGTTGGTCAAAATTTTTTCTAGCTAACTCTCTTTCTTCTTCTAGCTTAAGCAAGGTATTAATTCTATGTTCCATGGCAGAACATGTTGTTTCTTGTACTGACTGGGAAAGATGTAGAGAAGGTAAAAATAGATGAGGAGGCAAGATAGCTTCCTTACCGTATACTAAGAAAAAGGGAGAGTTACCTATGGCAGCCTTGGGAGTCACCCTGTCAGCCCATAGGGTATTTGATAAAGCGTTGTGCCAATTTCTATGATGATTAACCACCGTGCGTTTCAAAATTTTGATTAAATTTTTATTGGAAGACTCAGCTAATCCATTACCCTAAGGATAATAATTAGCTGAATATTTTAACTTTATGCCTTTTTCCAATGCATATTCCGTTAACTTTACAGACAAAAAATAGGTTGCATTGTCAAAAATCAAAGATTCTGGAACACCAAACCTGGTGACAATAAAAGAGTCAAGGAAGGATATCACCTGTTCTGAGTTAACCACTCGTAAAGGGATGGCTTCAACCCATCTAGTGAAATAATCAGTGGCTGTCAGAATGCATTTGTGCTACTGTGATGAAGCTGGTGTAATTGGACCAACAATGTCCAAGCCCCATTACTGAAATGGGACTTCAATAATAACAGGATGGAGAGGTAACGCTGCTTTCTTAAGTCTGTCGCCTGCTCTCTGACACTCCTGACATTTCCTAGCAAAGGAATATGCATCCTTAAACAAAGTAGGCCAGTAATATCCAACTTTAAGTAACTTATGTGCAGTGGTTTCCCCGCCAAAGTGTCCCCCGGCTGGCCCTGCATGTAATTGAGGCAGCACACTATTAGCTTCATTCCTTTCTAAGCAGCGAAGGAGGACCCCTTCGAAATTATTTTTGAACAGAATGTTGTCGATCAACTGATAAGGTGCAGATCTTAATTTCAAAGCCCTTTTTCTACGGGAATCTAAATGTTCAGGAGCATTTCCATGCAACAAAAAAAATTTAATGTCATGATACCAGGAATCAGAGGGGGCTGAGATTGGAAAAAATTCCCTTTCGAACAGAAAATGTTCATCAACGAAGTGTAGATCAGATTCAGACACATCTGAATATTCGGCTGCCAACTTGCAAAGTCCTTGTCCTTTGACAATCTTTAAAGGCTTGATTTCCAGGTCATACTCCTGAAGTGCTGTAACCCAATGGGCTCTCTTTTCACCCAGGTCCTTTTGCACCAAAAGATTTCTAACTGCAGAATATGGCACAATAACCTTGGTGTGTGATTTCAGCAGATAAGGCCTAAAATGTTTTACTGACTTAAAAACAGCAAATGCTTGTTTGTCTACTTCTGGATAATTGAGCTCTGCACCGTTCAAACCGGAACTCGTAAAAGGAATGGGAGCTTCATTGTTTTCCTGATTTTTCTATTTTAAAACAGCAGCATATGAAGAGTCAGAAGCAAACGTGTACAAAATAAATGGTCTGGAGAAATCCGGGCTTATTAAGGTAGGAGCCTCAGCAATAGCTTTTAATATGTCATGAAAGGACTATTTTTCTTCAGCGAACCATTTGAACTCAGCATCTTTCTTAATCATTTTCTGAAGTGGCCTGACAATTTCAGTGAAACCAGGAATAAACCTGGAAACAAAATTTATCTTCCCTAGAAAATATTGCATAGTTTTCTTTGAGTGAGTAATAGAAATCTGTGCTATAGCCTGGGTACGTTCAGGTTCAATATTAATACCTTGTTTTGAAACTACAAAACCCAACAACTTACCTTCAGTAACTGCAAAGATGGATTTATTGGGATTCAGGGAGATTCCATACTTCCTGCAACGTTCAAAAACCCTCCTAAGATAGGTTGGGTGATCATCTCTGTTTTTTGAAAAGACAGTTATATCGTCAAGGTAAATGATGACAAATTGGCCGATCAGGAATCTGAACACAATATCCATTTCCCTTTGAAACATGGCTTCTGCATTAATTAAGCCAAACGGCATTTTCCTGTAGGCATAAGTTCCCCAAGGGGTTCTAAAGGTTGTTTTCAACTGATCTGTTTTGGATACTAGTACTTGATTGTATCCCGAAAAGCCATCTAAAAGTGAGAACATTTCAGATCCAGAGACCTGTTTTAATATCTTTTCCATAGGCGGTACGGGATAATTGTCTTTTTCTGAAACCTTGCTTAGATTTTGGAAATCAACACACAACCTAATATCACCATTTTTCTTTCTAATGGGGACGATATTTTCCACCCACTGTGCATGCCGCACTGGAAAAATTATTCTAGCAGCAAGGAGTTTGTTAAGCTCTTTCTTAACAACCGGTTCTAGGCTAGGGTGCATTTTTCTCAATTTCTGCTGGAATGGTTTAGCCTGTTGTTTCATGGGAATGACATGTTGCATTATGTTTGGATCAAATTTCTTGAGATCGTCATATGTCCAAGCGAAAATGTCTTTAAACTCATTAAAGATTCGTATGAAGGTTGTTTTTTCCTAGGGGGTACACGTACTACCCATATTGACACATTGAGGACTGAGTTCAGAGCCTAAATTTATGACTTCAGATTGCATAGTAGAGTTGTTGGTTTTACAGTTCCTTGCACCTTTAAATTTATCTTTCAAATCGTAAAATTTCTCCAGTTTAATTACATATCTAGGAAGGGTACTGACCTGATTAAGAGATTCCTGAATTGAACAAGGTTTATGAATTACCACAAAGTTGTACAGATCTTCATCATGAATCATTTCATCGATGACTACATCTTTGAAGGTGTCCTTCATGGTCAAAACTCGATTAATTGATCATCATGGTCAAAGACTCTCCAATTGACAATGTTATCAGGTATGGAAGGCCTGAAAAGCAGTTCAACAGAGAAAGAATCAACAAGCATCCCTTCTGATGGAATTAACCTTGAAGCAACGTTAGCTAACAGATCTGCTTCCTGATTCAAATAACGAGGGATATAATTTATATTAAAAGCTTCAAATGATAGTAATAAATTCCACACCTCTGTTTGGTAATTTCTTAGATGTCCAACAATGCAATGTATAGTGTTACGTACCTGTCTAACGATAATTTCAGAATCTCCTAACACTACCAAAGCTTTAGCTCCTAGATCAATCGCCTTTTTCAGCCCTTGAATAAGGGCTTCATATTCAACAATATTATTGGTGCATTCAAATTCCAACCTACAAGAAACAAAATACCTTTTTCCCTGAGGGTCTATTAACAGGCAGCCATCCCTAGCTCCTTCCTTTGACTTAGACCCGTCAAAGTATAGAAACCAAAGGCCATCATTCAGGTCCAAATGTGCAGTGTTTGGAACTGGAATTTCGTCCGAAACTTGTGTAAAATGGAAAAACTTCAGATTGCTGTTCCGAATCTTGGACTGATGACGTCTCAGCCTCAAGGTTTCCAAAGAAAGACTCAACCATGTAATTGCCCATTATGGTATCAGTAAATAGCACTGGTTCGCTTGAGTCATCCAGTTCGGTGACCGTGTGCTTCATATAATGTTCTCGATCAATTCTAATTTTGTTTGGACAACCATTATGAGGTATCCATAAGTGTGACCAGTCCGTTGCAAAATATCCCTTCAATTTTTCAGACCAATCTCCGTTGAGGAATAAGCCGTATGCCTAAGGGATATCTGCAACAATTATGTCAATGATGAAATGAACCCGAGGGTTAGAGGCTAATATTATTAGAACTTCATTCAACTTTATTATTACCTTTACATTAGATCGGTCAAGTTGCACAATGCTCGTATCACATGGCATAGGGACTGCATTATTTTTTTTGCATACCGAGTATGGCATGACATTTTTCGAAGCCCCTGAATCTATCATACAGTTTTGTACTTTGCGATTGGATATTTCAAATGTAAGCAGAAAAGGAGGGGTTGAGGAATCTGATTTCTTACCTATGGATGAGGCGTTGACTGAAGATTTCGTTGGATTGTCTTTGGAACTAACAGAACTGTTTTGAGTGGAGGAAGATTTGCCAATTTTACTTAAAGAAACCCCTTACATCATTTTATCTCGAATCACAGGCAATTTGAGGAGTTCATAGATAGAAATGTTGGCTCTGATTTTCATCAAATCCTCAACCAAGTCATACTCCAAATCAAGATATTGTGAGGACTTAGTGTTGGAAGGTTGGTTTTTTGTTTTGACAGTTGAACTGTCATCTGTAGATGTTGTGGAAGGTTCCTCTGAGGACTGAATTTTCTTGATCCTGGTATTATATTGATGCTGATTGACATTCACAACAGCAACATCTTCATCCTCGGTCAATTCTGTGGTATCCCAGAAATGACTAATAATTTGAGGAGGCTGTTCTTCAGTGTTACTGTCTTTACTTTGGGCATCCTCAGAATTCTATCCTAAAGATTGGGTTTCACTTTCGGTTGATGTTTCTAAGCCCGAGACCAACAATTTCAGGAAGCTATTAATTTCATCAACATTATTAGCTTCAGATGGTGGAAGCTGTTTAGCAGATGTATTTTGAAATGGTCTTCTAAAAGGCTGTCTAGGTGGTTCTTTATTCAGAGTACTTTCAAAAGTACCTTTCTTCAAATCTATGATTTCATTGGATAGTTTCTTTATGACTCTTTGGAGACTGTCCAAGTCAAGTGCATCTTGACCCTTCTTCTTAGGATTTGTGGTTTTCGAAGGACTCTCAGCCTTTTTGCGAGAAGAAGATGCAGAATCAGTGTCTACCCCAGGGTTTGTCTTAATAGCAGACATGTCTTTCTCGACCTTAATGGCTTCATCAAAAGTTTCAGTGAGAGTGGGTTTGGCCGCTCTCCTGACAAACATGGCCATTGACACGGGTAGGGCTGAAGTATAAAATTCAATAGTGACATATTCATCCGGCCTTGAGGTGGCAGGAATTATTTTTCTAAGGGTCAAGAACCACTGGTTAAAATATTTAAACTTCTCCTTGGTTTCCATACGTATCCTAGACAATTCTAACACCAACACAGCTGGAGTCTTAGGTGAATCCGCGGACCTGGGTAACACTTTTTGGCAAGCGCATTTCGGCAAAAACAGAAAAACACACCTCGGTCAAGGTTTTAACAAGCCCTCGACCGAGGTTTTATCAAGCCCTCGACCGAGGTTTTGTTCATCCCTCGATCAAGGTATTTCTTAACCCTCGGTTGAGGTATTAAAACCTCGACTGAGGGTTAAGAAATACCTCGGTCGAGGTACGGATCTCGGTCGAGGTACATACCTCGACCGAGGTGCCTGTGTCGAAAAAATTATAAAAAGAGGCCGCGGGGGCCGCAGCCGTCTTTTTTGCAAAATTTCACTATGGAAGCTCGACCAAGAAACGACGAGCGGTGTAAGCATTGGAACCCCAAAGCAACCCAACCTCATCACGATGGCGTCGGAGCCAAGATGTAACAGTTTAAATAATTGTTTTTCAATTTAAATGGAATTTAATTTTTTTTTTATAAATTTATAAAATTTGTTTTAAAATTTGGTAAATGTATGTTTTTATAATTTTCATGTTTAAAATGTGTACTGGCAAGCAGAAATGTTGCCGGATTTTTGAAAATTTGTAGTTAAATTGAATTTTTTTGTTAATTTGTTATATATATATATAAATTATGTCAACCGGTAGCATTTATGCTACCGGTTTAATTTTGAAATGTGTCCCGTGCAAGCCGAAATGCTGCCCGATTTTTTTCAATCCTCCGTGAATTCATGGAGGATTGAAAAAAATCCATAGAACACCAACTAAACAAACCTATATGAACCATAGAGACAATTAATCAACTGCAGGCCCGAGACAAATAATAAATTTTTTGTAAAAATTGTATTTGAAATTGGTTAATAAGTTATAATATTAATAAAAAATCCCCATACCCGACCCCCTTTTTTCAAAACATAAATTAAACCTACCATTTAATCTGACCTCACTAACCCTACTTAACCCCCCCCTCAATATTACTACCTTACCCCCTACTAACCCCTACTAACCCTATTCACCCCTACCTAAATTCATATCTAAACCCCTATTTGATAAAATTCAAAGTGCAGGTCTCAAAAGTAAAACATGTAAGTAATTGGAAAATGGTTGTACCTTACTTGATTATAACATTTAAAAGTAATAAAACTTGTTTTTATTGTATGTCTTTGTGGAGGGGCTTAGAGTAGCCAAACTAGCCCCTCCTCAAAGATTCTATAAGTATCTACCTACAAAGGGGCTAACAATGGTCAATACTGAAAGCATCATTCTTTCAAAGAGGAGATGAAAACTAAATCATCTTTACATATAGATCCTAAGCTCTTGAGTTAGAAACCTTCATTATCGGGAGATTGAAAGATACCCTATAATTATAAATACAATTAATGATGATTAGAAAACTTACATTAACCACTACAAAGACAATGTTTTAAATTGTAAATTCAATAGGTAGTGGCCATCATGCTCATCTCTTATCAAATGGACCAACTCCAATTTTATTTTATTTTTTGTCATTTTTTCCACTTCAAAAACAACAACAAAAAATTCATGGAAGGAAGACTATTATTTTAGGTCAATGTTGGTCTCTTCTTTAAACCATGGTTCTTGAATTTCAACCCAATGACAATGCTTATCTCAACAACCCTAGTTTGTATAAGACTCTTGAATCTTTCCATCTCACTGTGGACTATGATAGTTTTATAAGGTATTGGAAACCCCCTTGATAAATGTATTAAGAATGACCCATGCCAAAGAAATATGGGAATCATCACCTATTTTATAATTTGCATAGAGCTTGCATTTAGTGAATTTTTATTTGATCAAATCATTATAATATGTGATGATCATCGATCGACTCATGAATTGGATAACAAGAATATGAATTTAAGGTGTATAATTTGTCAAGATACATGTGACATTCGAGAGATCCTTACCCAAAGGCTAATGTCTCGAAGGAAAAAAAATGGAAAATAAGAACAAACCTTGAGGCTAAAGACACACTAATATGAATCCTCAAGGGCTTGTTCCAAAATAGGATTCATAATGATATGATCCAAGAGCATTGAAAAAAGTACCTACCACTCCTTTTGAGGTATGCAACATAGATATGGATTGAATCATGTCAAATGAGCAACCCCTCCTCTGTAAGTTGTCACTACTATAAACCTCTTAAGAAGATGAAGATGAGATACACATTTGACAATTCCAACTTAAAAACGGAAATGATTCAATTTGACCAAATGAAGGCATAACAAAGGGAAAAAAAAGTGTTCGACTTATTAACATACAACCTTCGTAATCATTTGATTTGATTTAGAAGTATGTTCCTATCTTCAAATATTCTAAAACAACTAAGTAGAGTATGGCCTTATTGCAATGAAGTTTAGTACTTAAAAATTCCGACACAAACAAAGGGGTAACAACTAAATCACTAACCTTTAATTCAAAGTTGTAAGAGTTGAAAACTAAACAACAAACTTGAAAAAAATTATCATTATATTTTTTATTAATAATAATTTTAACATAGTATTTTTTACATTTTTACACTATACAACATGATATAAATGTAGTCATTATCTATATAACACAACACCTATCATTACAATTTTAGATTAACAAATATTAAAATGTTTTATTATTATTATTAATAATAAATTTAACATCATACTTTTTACATTTTTATACTATGCCATATGATATACTTGTAATTATTATGTATATAATACAACACATATCATTACAATCTTAGATTAACAAATATTAAACTGGTGAATTTTTTTTTTTGCATTAATAATTAATGTAAATCATAAGTTGCCCCCTGGGGTTTGGTCTATTGGTCACTCCACATTTTGTTAAGGTGTGGAGGTTGTTAAGTAGGTAATAGGTTCAAACAATATGGTGCAGAAAGACGATCGACAGTGTGTAGGGGGGTTGGGCAGGCTACCCAAGGGCTTATAGTGGTAGCGACAGGAATCAACCCCGTGTCATGCAAGTACGAAACGGGCTAGTTGCCAATTCCCCTTGTAACAAACAAAAATGTATATCATAAGTCATCTAAATTATGCCAACTCAAATATAAATATAGCAACATAAAAGAACAAATTTTTCTTTCCATCATAATCCATGGTGGAAAGTTGTACTCATTTGTCTAAAAAAATTTGATTGTCATATTTTATGAGTGCTCTTCACTTTAGGTTCATAACATTATACTAGCTTCACTTTTAGGACAACTCTTAATGGATAGTTTAAACAATTTCAATGGATGCACTTCACTCTATTTGGTAGACACCTTTCACTCTTAGAGGAACAACTAATGGGTATTTTAACCGCCAAACATTTGATGAGTATTATAATTGTCGAAGTTCAATGAGAACCTCAAAAAAAATTAGAAGATGGAAATTCAAATATAATTTACTAGAAATCTTAACTTTACAAGCATCGGAAGAAAGTATAAAATTAATACCTTACTAAATCCATATTAATACTAACTTAAACCCCTACCAAACCCCTACTTAAAACCCCCTAACTAAACCCTACCAAACCCCCTATTTAAACCCCTATCTAAATTCATACCTAAACCCTATTAATACCTAACTAAATCCCTATTAATAATCCCTAAACCCCTACCTAACCCTCCCAACCTAAACCCAGCCTAAACCTATCAATATCAATCAATATATATATATTATATATATCAATATATATAATAATTTGTATTCGTATTAAATATTAGTTAAAGATTAATATATATATATATTATATAATTAAAACCATGGTTAACCAAAACCAATGATGTTTTCCCATGTTTGACCATAGTTGACCACATATGACCATGGTTGACAATGTATGACTATGTTTGACCATAATTTGCTATGTAAAATCATGTTTGACCATAGTTTACGATGACAAACCATTTCGAGCATCATTCATATAGTCAAACATGCTTCACCATCGTTGACCATGACAAGTAATGTTTGATCATAGTTGATCATTGGCAATGGTCAACCATGTATGCCTATGGTTGACCATAAGTGACCTTATTTTAAGCATATTTGGCCAAGGTGAAACATGGTCAACCATGGTCAAACATTGACATGGTTGAACATTGCCATGGTTGACCATGCTTTACCATGTTTAATAATGGTTGACCATGTATGACTATGTTTAACCATAATTGAACATGGTAACCATTGAATTTGGTTGGCGATAGTTATTTTTTACTAAGGCTAATATAGATTAACAGTGTTCAACCAGTTATGCCTATGTTTCACCATAGTTGATCATTTTTTACAGTAGTCAACCATGGCCACATATGGTCAAACATTGAAATGTTTAACCATAGTCAAACATGTTTTCCCACATCTAACCATGCAAAATAATTTTTAGTCATAATTGATTATGGGCTACCATTGTTAACTATGGATGAGCATAGTTGACCATCATTAGACATGGTTGACCATGGATAATGGTGTTTAACCATGTTTGGTCATAGTTGACTATGTTGCACCATAGTTGAACATGGAAAACCATGTTTGACCATGGTTGATAATAGTTTCCCATAGTTTCCCATAATTGACACAATGCAATGTTAATTGTCACTATGTGACACCAACTGTCATAATGTGGAGTGAATTGTCACAACGCGACGTTAATTATCACATAAGGATGTTAAGGATGCTAACAGTCATAATGTGACATTAATTGCCATAATGCTATGTTAATTTTCACAATACAATAATGGTTGTGACAACACAACATTAACCATCACAATGCAAGTTTGGTTGTCAGATGTGACATTAGTTGAGACATTGTGACATTAGTTACATCACAATGTGACCTTAATTGTCACAATGTTATGTTAGTTGTCGCAATGTGATGTTGGACATTCTCTCAATGCGACATTAATTGTCACAATGAAATGATAATTGACATGTGACATTAATTGTGACAATGTGACATACATTGTCACTATGTGAAATAAATTGTCACAATGGAACATAAATTGTGATAATGCGACATTAATTGTTAGAATGTGACATACATTGTCACAACGTGATGTACATTGTCACAACGTGACCTAAATTGTCACATTGAGGCATTAACTTCCATAATGCAACATTGTTTATATCATTTTCCATGATTGACTGTAGTTGAACATAGTTGAGCATGTTCAAATATGATTATCCATGGTTGACTATGTTTGACTATGGTTGCCCATGCCTGACTACGGTTGAATATGTTTCATTATGGTTGGCCATGTTTGACAATGGTTTAGACTGTGAAGTCTAAACATGTGAATTGCACCTTTTGGACTATGTGTTCATATTCCAAAGTTGTGCAAGAGTGTCAACGATCCCACGAGAGGCATCAATTCCAATGCCAAGTCTGCATGAGTATATTTCAGTATGTCGAGGTTTCTACAATGTCTGTCAATGAGTTCAACAACACAACCGAAAAGAGGATCAAACAAGATGATAGTGTTATGATGGAGAATGAGATGAATCTACATGAGGATAACAAGGCACAAGAAAGTAATGATAAACAAGCAATAAACCAGTCTAAGAAGGCTAAGAGGGGGCACAAAATTGGTTAAATGCGAGTCCACAAAGAAAAAGAACTTGTCCCAAGTTAAGGTTAAATGTGATGATGATTTAACCAGGTGGGAAAAAAACTGGAATTTGGAGGTCTTCTAGGGAATTTAAGGTGCGTAGAAATACCACCACTGAGTTTCTCAATGTATTTTTTCACTTGATGAAAGGGGAGAAAGTTGTGTTGGGGCTTCTTAAAATGTTTCCTGGAAAGGCTCGGTCTAGGATCTTTATAGAAATTGGCAGTCTAATTGTGATGAATCTACTCCCAAGGAAGGTATACGCCAGTATGAGAATGTGGAAGTTATTGTACAAATTTTACTGAAATTGATGGGAGGGAGTGTCGTCCCTATCATTAAGCTTGATGGTCAACCATGTTCAACCACATAGTCAACCATAACAAATCATGGTCAACCAAGGTCAACCATAATCAACCAAAGGCAACTAAGATGAATGTCACAATTTAAACATAGTATACCAAAGTCAACTCTAGTCAACCATGGTAATCTATTTATCAAGTATAGTTAAAATGGTCAATTATAGTCAAACACTATCAATTGTTATTAACCATAAACAACCATGACCAACCAAATTTAAACAAGTCAACCATTATACCCTTTGTAACCCATGGTGACTAGATCAACCATGCACTCCAATCAATCGTACCATCAGGGTCAACCATGATAACCAATTCAATCATGACAAAAAACTCTAATTAATACCCCATTCAAACATGTCAATTATGCATGAACAATCCGTTCAGCTATAATACCCCTAATCCATAATCCCCTAGAATCAACTAACCCCTTACCCTTAAATCCCTTAACCCTATTAAAGCACCTACCAGGTAATCCCTAAGTATATGATTTTAAAACCATTAACACCTAAAGAAAGACCTAAAGACCCTAACCCCTTCATTAAAAACTATTTGACACCTAATCCTTATAAGTGATTCATCCATATCTCATAAATGCCTAAAATATAAATCCCATAACCCCTTAACTACCAATTTTGTGTCATCCAATTGACATGTCATATTTTAGTTGTACAACATTTTGATGTATTTTCCAAGTAGGTATGCATGTGAAAAAATTATCTTATATAATGTTTCCAAGTGATTACAGTTATTTTGCAATGATGAATTTTGTAATTAATGAATTATTCATTTTTAAATGCGTATATTTAGATTGAAATTTTTTAAAATAATAATATTTTATCACCATATATGTCTGATTTATATATGTCTTATTTCATGCAGATGCGTCTGCACAATGGGGCTCTTTGCTCCGTCGCAGGCATAGTTCTGGTGGATCTGCGGCAAACCCTCGCAGTGGGAGTCGTCAGAGGACTGGTAAGTATACCACTGTGCATGATGTACTCTTTGTTGTCAGTTGCATAAAATTAAATTCTTTCACATGTGTATATTTAATCATTAACTTGTATACATTTATATTTTCACTGTAGGTGCCCCACCTAGGCGTCCTGCGACGCCACACGCCCCTGCTAGGGAGCCCAGTGGCAGCCACTATGGCAGCCTTTCATTGGGCGATATCGATGATGACGCTACTGCTGCTATCGGTGGGGAGGCTCCCCCCGAAGGTATATTAAATGCACTTTTTTTTTAGTTGTCAGTACCTTTAATTTTTATTGATTTCAAATTCAGCTATAGTTAATATATGTATTTTGCCTGACATTTATGTTTTCATCCAATTTTCAGATGGCGTAGATGCTGACCAGGGCGTTGACCCTCCCCAGGTAGCAACCTGGTATGATGAGGTTGCCCGCATCACATTGCGAGACATTGAGGCACAGCATGACTGCTTGCAGTCTAGCATCCGTTCAGTTGCATCCAACTCTCCCACATCTGCTTCAATGTGGATCATGTTAGAATCAGTAAACGATCTACTAAAGATCTACAAAGCCATCGGACCATTGGGTTCCCTTTCGGAAGTGGCATGCCAGAGTAGAAGGGATAAAGTGATGGGGCCTGATAAATGGCCTACAGTGAGAGATGCCACTAGAGGCCATGATGTGAAGGGAACACTCTTTGATATCCCTCCTGACCGCGCTGCTGGTCAACCGCTTAGACTCAGAAAGTTTAAGCTATAGGCTGCAGCGCCTTTTGTTTATGACAGATTCATTGGAGCGTGGGGAATGTTTCCCCACCATCACCAGGTCCCACTATACTTTGCAAAACATATATATGTAGATTTTTTCCTGGATATGCACCCAGATTATACCAGCACACCCTTGAACTTCTATGGTGCTGGTGGGGGACGTAGTGCAACGCGTCCCAGGGCTAGGAGAGACCCTGCATCTCAGCAGGCGCTAGAGCGTTTGGTAGGAATCCCTAGTAGGACCTTGCTTAGGACAGAGGACGTCAGTGATCAGTCCCAGTTGGCGACTGAGGAGCAGAGTTCACTGGCACAGGCCACACGCATGGCAATTCATGGTGCCCTGATGACTGTCCAGGCAGAGAGAGCCATACCACCCACCGCACCTACAGATCCTGAGCTACAGTGGGTGGATGATGATGTTATCCACCTTCTCAATCCCCAGACACTGGCGGAGTATGCTATCACAGCCCGTGATGCATATTTTTGACTGCAGCAGAGATGCAGGCCTCGACCGACAGGACAGGTATATATTTATACAATTATGTATTCATTTGAATGTTTTAATATCAAATTGTATGTCATCATTTGATTGTCTTGATTGTAATGTATCCTCAAATGAATCATATTTTGAACTAATACATTGCTTTGTTTTATATCTCCATGCAGGATCCCACTTTCATGGAGGTCCTTTTTGCCAGGGACGCATCTGTTGGAGGTCCTACCCACGTTCCAACAGGGAACGTCGATGAGGTATGTGTTAACATTCATCCTTAATTTGAATTTCATAATCAGTCAATTGTTGTACGCCTAATACTAAATGGTTTGTTCTAACTTTCGTCATTTATCTTGTTCAGATTGTACAGGATAAAGGCAAGGGTCCCACACAGGATTGTACACAGTCTCACCTGTCTCCTACTCATGGCACACCAGTCGACGAGGTAAGTTATTTATGTTCGAATTGTTTGCACATTTATCATCACATTATAATTTACATGGTCAAATTGTAATTCTCAAGTTCAAATTGTAATTAATTAA
Source organism: Pseudotsuga menziesii (assembly GCA_001517045.1). Lineage (NCBI taxonomy): Eukaryota > Viridiplantae > Streptophyta > Pinopsida > Pinales > Pinaceae > Pseudotsuga > Pseudotsuga menziesii. The sequence goes on from LPNX010137983.1 coordinate 331,383, forward strand.
TATAACTAAATTTTCATGTCATGGAAACAGACACAGATACATACAGCTGTAGATGAGAAACATACAGCTGTAGAAGAGGGTGTTGGAGCTGCCCTGATGTTTACACATGATTGGGTTGCCTCTCACCAGCCGGTTGCTGGTGAAGGCCCATCTAGGCAGGCGGGTGGCAGCATCCCAGATCTAACACTCAACTCCACCGAGGTGAGTTCATAGATTTATGTTTCATATATATATTTAATTTTGTCACCTTGTACATGTAATTTAAA